>KL197726.1:378636-400764 GCA_000697665.1 Jaapia argillacea MUCL 33604
AAATAAACGGCCGGAGAACGAGCAGAAAACGAAAGCTCTCAGAAAGGCGTCAAGCGTAGGGTCAGCATTCCATGGTGGGCAGTGAGGGTGGATCGAAGTGAAAGGTCGGGGCAGGTTATAAGGCGCGCGCGGACAGCGGCGAACAGGCGAAGCGGAGAAGTCCGGTGCTTCCCAAGAATTCCTAAGCGAGAAATCCGTGGTATGCACGGTATACTCAATCCGTGCATAACGCGGTGGTTTCATTCTGTACGATTTGACTGGAGACGGTCCCTGGCCGACGCTGGTGGGACTCCTCGACAGTTTTCTTGCTCGATCTATGGGCTGATGTGATGCCTATCACCAGAAACCTGGGATTCTGTTCCTCTCGCCCCTCCCGATAGGTAGGCGGTGTCGTCGAGGAACACGATGATGCTACCGATAGCTTGGAATTTTATCTAGCATCTTCAACCTAACCGCTACGTACAACGCCGATACATTCCCTCAGAAGGTCAACCTTGGAGGTGGAGTCTACAGGGACGACGACAACAAACCATGGGTTTTGCCTGTCGTCAAAAAGGTGCGCGAGCCCAATATTCACACAAATGCGACGTCTTTATTCGTGATGGGGCCCACCCTTGCTTCCGCCTCGATGTTTTCTATATACAACAGGCGACTGAGATCCTCCTCAATGATCCCTCAGTCGACCACGAGTACTTGCCCATCACTGGTCTCCCCGAATTCACGGCCGCAGCCGCAAAGCTGATCCTTGGAGCTGATTCTCCTGCGATCAAGGAGGAGAGGGCTGTCAGCGTGCAAACCATCTCTGGAACAGGTGCCAACCATCTTGGAGCCCTCTTCTTGAGTAGGTTCTACCAGTGGGATGGCACGAAACAAGTGTATCTGAGTAACCCTACTTGGGGTGCGTACCCTTTCATGTCGTGGAGCCCGTTGATAATACTGATGTGGTCTCCTCCCAACTTTAGTCAACCACTTTGCTATCTTCAGGAATGTCGGGATCGAGCCCGTCACCTATCCCTATTACGATCCCAAGACCGTTAGCTTGGACTATACAGGGTTTATTGGTTCTCTCGAGTCCGCGACTCCTCGCTCAGTGTTCCTCCTTCACGCTTGCGCGCACAACCCCACTGGCGTTGACCCGACCAAGGATCAGTGGAAGAAGATCGCCGATGTCGTCTTGGAGAAGAAACATTACGTCTTCTTCGACTGCGCGTACCAAGGGTTCGCTAGCGGTGACTTGGATAACGATGGGTGGGCGGTCAGGTATTTCGTGGAGAGGGGAGTACCTTTGTTGATCTGCCAGGCGCGTGATCTATGTTTCTTTTCCACCTGCCTGTTCTCACGAGCCAAACTGCGATCCCGTCATGCATGGTATTCAATTCATTGTCGATGTTGTGGTTTTTAGAGTTTCGCCAAGAACACTGGTTTGTACGGAGAGCGAGTGGGTGCGCTGCATGTCGTCACCCCCTCGAAAGATGCGGCCAATCGGATCAAATCACACCTCTCTGTCTTGCAGAGGAGCGAGATCAGCAACCCCCCTGCCTATGGCGCACGCATTGTTAGTTCTTTAGTCTACTTGTCGCATGGCCTTTTATCGAAGATTTTTCTTCTGTCTAGGTTTCTCTGATCTTGAACGATCCCGCTTTGTTCGAAGAATGGAAAAGAGATATCAGGACGATGGCTAGGCGGATCATCGACATGAGAAAGGAGCTTCACGAGCTTCTCACTCAAAAATTCAAGACGCCCGGAAACTGGGATCATATTATCAACCAGATCGGCATGTTCAGGTGAGTGGTTTGTCTCCCCACCTTTGAGTTAAAGTTTGAATACCTACTATCAGTTTCACGGGTATCAATACCAATCAGTCCCTGGCCCTGACCGAAAAGGCGCATATTTATCTTACGACCAACGGACGCATTTCGATGGCTGGCCTGAACAGCCATAACGTTTACTATTTTGCGGAGAGTCTCGACAAGGTTGTGCGAGGACAATTATGAGATTGGTGAGATCGCAGGAATTAAGCTTCTTAGCATCGTCGATGATGATGTCTATGAGCTCTAGTGGGATGTTTGTTAGTGACATCCAGTGGAACGAGATTTTTCACCTCTTACCGCAGTCTCACTCGATTTCTTTGGATGAGATTGGTCTCACTTGGTTTGGCCGTTGACTAGGGATAATATGGATAGGCAACTCCTGAACGGTATTCGTGGTTAGGGGACTCTCCTTCTCCACGTATACGTGGTTAGACGGTAATTCCCTCTGATGTCGGTTGGTGAAGACCAGAAATGGTTGGCTAGAAGGGGTGAAGCCCCAATTGCCCGCCAACCGTACAACACAATTCGTTCACGAATCAATACGGCTACAAACACTATGAATAAGCGATACACATCTAAAGTCCTTCACGAAGCCAACCAGTCGACGCCTATTCCTCCTTCTCAAAGGCCTTCCCATCCTGGTACGTCTTTACATCCTCGTTCCCCGCATTCCTATCAGCCTCAAACTGCTTCACTTCAGGCATAGACATCCAATCCATGACGTGATCAGACTATAACAAAGCGTCGAAACGGAATGCATTTAAGACGACCATTAAGATACTCAAAGGCTAGGAGAAGACGGACCTGCCACTTCTTGAACCAAAAACCAATGCCTTTATGGCTGTAATCCTTTTCATTTGCTTGGTCTTTATGGTACTTAACCTACATAGCGAAAAGAGAATGACAAACGGTGGTCAGGACTATTCACAAAGGAGTGACGACGAAGACGCGAACATCTCACCTGAATGAAATCCGAATCCTTCGTGGCAGGATCAAGAGAGAGCGATACCAACGCGTTGATAGTGACTGATTTGGTGAAGGGAGGGAGGAAAGTCCAGGTCTGTAAATGGGATAAAATGGCGTCACAGTTAGCGATACGCGATCACTAATGTGTGTGGGGGGGGCAGAGGTCAAGGTCGCCGGCCAAAAAATGATCAGAGTAACGAAACGCAATAGCATACACCCAGCTGCCGGAACATATATCAAAGAGACCCACCTGTTCATTCTTGAACTGGATCAATTCTGGATCATTCTTCACAACCTCATATCCTTCATTCTTCGATGCTTTGAACAGTTTCGGTAGGGCAAACCATTGGCCGGCCTGTGCAACCCAAATGTATCAGCTCTTCCACAGTTGCGAATCACGACCAAGGGGAGAGCGAGAGGAGAGACATACCATCTTGTACCGATTGTTAGCGTAAACGAATTGGTCGTCGTATACACAATCCGCAGCTAAACCGCGCATATAGCCAGTCAACTAATCGCCCAAAGCACCAGTTCACATAGCCTAATGGTAAACTAGTACTCACTATACCTCTTGACCCTCTCAACAGTCGGTTCCATACTGTAAAGCTTGATGATATCATCAATCAACCTCTGCCTGTTGGGAGGGAGAGGGATAGAGTTTGTGGGGTTTGGTTTCCAGTCTTCGGAAGATGAGACGTTGCGGACTTCATAGGCTGCGCCTGGGGCTGGAGAGGGTTGGTGAGTTAGTTTGATACGAGAAACTCGGAAGGAGGGAAAGGACACACCATCGCCCTTCGGCAAGTCCGCACTGGAAGTCGTATCGTCAGTGGGCTTACTCAAAGTCCCGGTACTATCGTTGCCCCCGTAATGCAAACGTGACTGGTAGTGCAAGATCTCGTTTCTGAGGTTTCCTCCCTGCTCCGATCCTCTTCAAAAAAATATGTTCATTCTATCTATTGGAACTAATGAGAATGCCCTATTTACATCTCGACTGGACAAGTCGAAGATGATGGAGAAATCAAAAACTGGCCGAAAATGGCCCATGTTACCGTGCAAGAATCTTGCACCGAGTACCATGCCGTTTCCACTTCAGATCCAGACCTACATAAATCAAGAGTTGTTTCACGGATGATATGGTGCTCACGATCCCGATTTTTATTTTGGAGAAAGTGAGGTCCTGAATATTGTAGAAACCATCTAATGCGAAGGGCGGAGCAAGCGTGACACGGGATGCAAGATATTTTCAAGGTCCGATTGAATATCCGGCAGCGGGCAACGGGAACAGCCTCCAGACGGAGCTCAAATTTGGCCGCAAAGCCGCGTGACAAACCGTGATTTTTCTTGCACTTCAGGGGTCGAACTGATGCCTGGCGCGGCAGCCCTCCCCTGCTCGTCAAAGCCAATGAAAAAATGCAAGAAATTGTGGGGGTCATGTCTGTGTAGTATACATTATGGATTAAAAATTTTAGAGCCAACGGATGAAGCAACGAGGAACGGTAGGCAATGCAAGAAAATCTTGCATTACGGGGGCAACGATAGTATCCTTGGCTTTGGACGGTGCGGAAGTTCCGTTTGAGGTGGAGGAAGACATTATGGTACGCAACGCGGATGTCGGTCGTATGTGGTTCAATGGAAGAGTCGTGATGGGACGGATGAAAGCGCGGTGTAGCATGTCTTCCCAAGTTCTTAGAGGGTTTATATATCATAGATTTATGGGGGAGTGATTCGGGAAAGTGTGACAACATTTCGTTGCGATTCAGAGAGGGATCGACACCGTTGAGGCAAAGGTCAAGTTTGTCGTCATTCCGATCGATACGCGTTGATTTTGACACGTGATAGCAGCATCACGTGTTGCAATCTCACCCAGAAATGTAAGTAAGAAGGAGAGCATCCTCAATCCTCTCGCGATGATAGTAACGAAAATAAAAAAATTGAGGCAGAAGCATGTTTACAGTACAAGCAAAGTCCGTCAGTCGATGTTCTAGCTACGTAGTAACGTTCCTTCTCACTGACACAACCCTAACCGCTGGCAGCACCCTCTTAATCTCCTGTGTGACCAGACCCCCACAATCCCCCCATCTAACGCACCCTTCATGTCTAATCTTCACGACCTGCAACGTCCGCTCTAACAATATCAAATTAACCATCAATTCATGGAGGCGCATCTCAAACCATTGAGGCCCACAACCAGGATAAGTACACAGTGAGACCTCTTTTATCGGTGTTTTCGAAGGTGCCACAGCACAAATACTTGTGCAGTCGCCGCCCAACTTGATTACGTTCTTGAAGCACTTGTTTGGGGGGAATGGTGGGCCGATATATTTGAATAACCCGAATTCTTGGATGCATGGGTGACGTTCGAGGAGTTGGGTTAGGGCGTGGAGGGAGAAGCGGATTCCGGAGAGGGATAGTGCGTGGAGGTGAGGAAGTTGGGCACAATCGAAGAGAGTGTCGAAATATGCATCACTATCCCGGGTACGATCGTGATTTTTTATGGAGAGGGATTGTAGTCTTGGACAACCTGATACTAGTCGTCCGAGTGATCTGACTGTGTCACGGTCGATGGGGTGGGGAGTATCCCAGTCGTCGCGCGAGGTGATATTCAGATCGGTTAGGTTGGCAAAGTGGATTGGTGGTGCCTAGGGGGAAGAAACGTCGGTGCTGAGTGGCATTCGGTGACGGGGGTACGTACCTCAGGCGACACCCGTGGCGGGTGAATCTCAACAAGGCCGGACATCAAGGATCGAAAGTCGTCCAGGGACAACCAGATACCGTTTCTCTTGGTCAACAGTACTCGACATACCCACCAACCAATCGACGCAGATTTCCTCATGGCCCGAATAATCCTCCGGAAACCTGACACAGCGGTAGTGATACAGAGTAACCTTGGCCGACACGAAATAAACCGGTAAGCATATCGGTAATCTTGTGGTAACCTCAAACTAGGTTTATCGCTGGTGATGTCCAACCTACGAACGTGACAAGCAAGTTCGGGGGAACGGCGGATGTGGTCCCAGAGACAATATGAGTTGAGAGGGGTCGCGATGTAATGATACTCCAGTTTGTTTTGAACACTCGGGATGAGGCGTGTTTTGAGGGAGCGACAAGCGAGTGCAAGTGAGAGGACATCGGAAGGTTTATCGATGAGATACTCGATGATCATGTCGAAGAGTTCTGGAGGGAGGATTGTGAACGAATTACTAGAAGACACCATGGTGGTGAGGGTGAAGGCTAGCCATGGCTCGTTATTCGTGGACCTCCTGGCAGTTGTGATCGACGTTGTGCCTCAAGTTTTGGCCGCTGGTATATATGAGTGAATGTGCATGTGTGGTTTTGGCACGTGAAAGAAGCTTCACGTCATATAGTTGGTCCTGGAAAGGCAATAGGACCCCGGATAATAGAGGATATACGTAAGAATTTGAGCCTCATTGCACTTACCAGGGCATTTCTTGGACTAAAATCGACCTCTCGGCTATAATAAATGATTTTGACCAGGACTCTGATCTGACCCCTACCTCCATTAACCAGGGTCCTGGTACGACTGACTCGCCATGTCGTGTACAAGAAATTGTCAAAAATAATTAGGGGACCCAAGCAATGTGTACAAGCAAAGTCCGTCCGTCGATGTTCTGGCTACGTCGAACCGTTCCTCCACTTCACAACCCTAACCGCCGGCAACACCATCTTAATCTCCTTCGTAATCAGACCCCGATAATCCCCATATCCAGTGCACCCTTCATGCCCAAGCTTCACGACCTGCAACGTCCCTTCTAACAACGTCAACTTACCCACAAATTCATTGATGCGCATATCAAACCAATCAGGTCCACAACCAGGATAAGTACACAATGAGACCTCTTTGATCAGTGCTTTCGAAGGTGCCACCGCACAAACACTCTTGAAGTCGCCGTTCAACTTGATTACGTTCGTGAAGCACTTGTTGGGGGCAAATGGTGGGCCTGAATATCTGAATAACCCGAATTCTTGGATCGACGGGTGACGCTGGAGGAATTGGGTTAGGGCGTGGAGGGAGAAATGGATTCCTGATAGGGACAATATGTGGAGGTGAGGACATTGGGTGGTTCCAAAGAATGTGTCGAAATTGACATCGGGATCCCAAATAGGTCGTTTGTCTTTTATAGAGAGGGATTCTAGCATCGGACGACTTGATGTTAATCGTCCGAGCGATCTCACTGTGTCAAGCTCGATCGTGTGGATATTCAGATCGGTTAGGTTGGCGAAGTGGAATGGTGGCGCCTAGGTGGGGAGAAACGTCAGTGCTGAGTGGCATTCGGTGATGGGGGTACGTACCTCAGGCGAAACCTGTGGCGGATGAATCTCAACCAGGCCGGTTACCAAGGACCGGAAGTCGTCCAGAGACAACCAGATGTCATTTCTCTGGGTCAATAATAATCGACGTGACCACCAACCAACCGACACAAATCTCCTCATCGCCTGAATAATTCTCCGACAACCAGACACAGCAGTAGTAATGCACAGCAACCTTGGCCGACACGAAATCAAATGGTAAACACATCGGTAATCTTGTGGTAACCTCAAACTGGGTTTATCGCTGGTGATATCCAACTTCCGAACCTGACAAGCAAGTTCAGGGGAACGGCGGATGTGGTCCCAGAAACAATATGATTTGAGAGGGGTCGCGATGTGACGATACTCCAATTTCGTTAGAACACTCGGCATGAGGAGTGTTTTGATGGAATGACAAGAGAGTGCGAGTGAGAGGACATCGGAAGGTTTGTCGAGGTACTCGGTGATCATGTCGAAGAGTTCTGCAGGGAGAATTGTGAATGCATTGTTCGCAGACACCATGGTGGCGAAGGTGAAGGCTAGCCATCGCTCGTTATTCGTCTGTCCCCTGGACCCCCTAGCGGTTGTGATCGACGTTGAGCCTCAAAGGCCTCAAGTTTTGGCCGTGGGTATAGAGTGACGGTGGATCGTGGTTTGGGCACGTGAGAGCAACTTCACGTGATACATTTGGCCCTGGAAAGGGAATGTACAGGATATGGTAATTGATTTTGCCTTGAACGTTTCCCTCCAGATCCAGGAAGCTTGAACGCAATCACTGGTTCACTTGGTCCAGCTTTCCTTTCCTATTTCCTACCGCACTAGCCCAAGTCGTCGCTGTCGTCAAGCGCGGGCGATGTCGTGTACGGCATCTACCTCACTATCCATGTCACTGCGACATTCAATTCGTTCACACCAGCTGTGGTCGTCGCGAGCATGCCTTGCAAGGAGTCTTCACACGAACCACGGCCGACATCCTCATCATCTCTATCGATACCAGCATCAGCAGCGGAGGGGGTACTTTGCGCCATTACCCACACAGGGGGATGGGGAGGGAGGGGAGGAGAAGAAGGGTGATCACACCCGGGTGTACCTTCCCGATCCTTCGCCTTCAATCCCTTCAACGTGTGTTGTTTCATCTGTTCTCTTAGTCACATTCACCCTGATCCCGCTTTCGTCGTCTTGCTCCTCTCGTCCCGCCCTAACCGCACTCCCACCCTGAAGACCACCGCCCTCTGCAAGAATCCCAACACGACCTCTCGAATCTGTACTAATCGTGAACAAATTGAGGACGAGGCCTGTACAGGAAGCTATCGAGATGTTCATGACGTGCGTTCCTCGTCTCGTTCCCATCAGCTCCGACCCTGACCTGTCTCTTCGTGACACCCAGACATCTGAGAGAACATCACCCCACAACCAAAGTGTATTCCGAAGACAGACCGGACATACCTGAAGGAGCGGAACCTTGGTTACCTTGTACGTCTCCCCACCTGTTCATCCAATTCGCCTCCTCTCCATTCGTTCTCCCACCTCATCCAGCCCACACTAACCCGTCTCCACCAGCTCCCACTGCACCCCCAATCTCCCTCATCATAACCCTGGGCGGAGATGGTACAATCCTCCACGCGTCCTCTCTCTTCCGCGGGGGAGCAGTCCCTCCCGTCCTAAGCTTCAGCATGGGTACTCTAGGTTTTCTCTTACCCTTTCGTAAGTGTGTGCTTTGGAGTCTTCGTCGTAGCCACTAACCTCCGCTACAGACATAGACGATTTCGCCAAATCACTAGATGCGCTCCTCGCAGGTCATGCTACTGTCCTCTATCGTATGAGGTTGAAATGTCAGTTTTTTGATGGGGAGGGAAAGGGGATTGGAGAAGGTGAGTTTGGGGTTCTTTTTAGTTTCGCTATTAGATTTGGCTTCTTTTGGGTTTGAGTAGTTCCTTCCTGGCGGGTGTGGGTTTATTGGTTCTTCCCTTTCATTGGGGCGTGTGCGACCAGTTGCTGAGGGGTAAATGCGCTGTTTCTTTGGGATGTATGCGCCATTCTGGGAGGGTTCGTTGGTTGTATGCGTACATCTTGGATATGTATGCGCCTTTTCCTGGGTATATGCCCCTTTTTGAAGTGTATGCGCGTCGGTGGGGGTGTATGCGCGTGCTTTGAGGCTATATGCTTTTCTGGGCGCACCTTCCGCTCTGCATATCCACGTTCCTTCGTATCTTTTTGTGGGTCGAAACCCGTTTGCGAAACTAACAAACCGTCCTCGTTTTTTGTAGATTGGCAAGTTATGAATGAAGTAGCCCTTCATCGAGGGTCGTCTCCACATTTGAATACGATCGACGTTTATGTGGATGGACAACATTTGACTGAGAGTGTCGTACGTTCCTCCCTCCTCCCTACCTCCATTGCCTCTCTCACTATCCCCCTCCCCGTTTTCCCCTCTCCCCAACTCTAACTAACCTACATCCTCCCTAGTCAGACGGCCTAATCCTCTCCACGCCAACAGGCTCAACAGCCTACTCACTCTCAGCAGGCGGTCCTATCGTACACCCTTCACTTTCTGCTCTGGTCTTGACCCCTATATGTCCAAGAAGTTTGAGTTTTAGACCGGTGGTCTTTCCGGGTGGGAGGGAGGTTAGGCTGAAGGTGCGATCATCCCCTTCCTCCACTCTCCGAGCGAAATCAAACTGATGCTGATTGATTTGATCATCCAGATCTCACCACGTTCACGAGCACCGGCTGGTGTGTCTATGGATGGGTTCCTCTCCCATGTTTTGGAACCGGGTGAGAGTGTGTTGGTGAGAGCGTCAGAGTATCCTATTCCTTGTGTGAATAGGAGTTCGATTACGGGGAGTAAAGGGAGGGGGGATGAGGGGACGGATGGGAGTGGGGAGGAGAGTGATGGGCAGGTGAGTTTTTCTTACCTTCTGTTTTTCTTCCCTGTATGCAGTCATTTTGGCCTTCGGTCCTTGCCCTTGACTTGTTGCGTTGTTTCTTTGTGTTGGGAGTTACTAACTAGTTTTTATTTCCAGAAGGGAGTCCCCCCTGGAAAGGAAGATGATTGGGTGAGGGATATCAACAATCTCTTACAATACAATGCTACGTTTAGGAGTAAGGCGTTGTTACGGCATTCGAGGTCGGAGAGCCCTTGAAATTTGGGTTTTGTGGGGGAGGGGAAGTGCTTGGTTTATTTTTTCATGCTTATTGAATTAGGAGGTGGGAGGAGCCTCGCTGAGGCATCGTTCACAGAAAGGAACATGGACCTATGTTTATCATGGTGAGGAGGGGGATGTGGAGGGAGGGAAATGCTAGCGATCTATGAATGTAATTTTATGTTGTCGTGAATTTTTGACCGGGGAGGCGGTATGGCAGAGTTCACTCCCGCAGAACTGTTAATTCTAACTCATCTCGAAGAGCCTTACGATGCCCGGCCCCTTCGCACTCGCTTGTCGTTGCCCCAGGGAACTCCTTGTACCCGCTGTTATCACAAACTGGAGAATGTTTCATCAAACCATTCATTGTTTTGGCAGCTTCGCGTCGTTGCCTACATGAGCGACTGCTATGCCACCATAGACTCGGGTGTGTCAAGTGCAACGGAAGATGACGATGAGCCAGCTTTCCATGCTTTCCATGTGATCCCACGTCAAATACCATTGGCGCCTCGCGTTCTGCAAATGAGATTTGCATTGCTGGGTCGTCAGGTTGACATCGGTCTTGTCTGTTCCCGAGAAGCAGAAAAACGGGGTTGCTCTGACTTGTGTCGTCCACTTGAAATATCATCTGAGATTCTAGTGAGGCCTCGGCGAAATGGAAAGCAAGCCGACTCACAACACCCTAACCCCTGGCAAAACTCCACGAATTCGACGGAAATCATACCAGAAAAATCTCCCTCCTCTTGACACCCCGGATACCTCATTTCGACGACCCGTAACGTCGATTCAATCGACTTCAACGCGACCGTAAGGTCAGTAATGTTAAATCCCGGAGTAAAGTCGCCGGGGTGTAACGCAACTGATCGTATCGGTGCTTTAGACGATGCAACCGAGCAAACCGTTGAGAAATTTCCCGTGAATTTTGACAGACCTGGAAGGGAGCCCGGAAGGAAACATGTGTACCAATAACTGAACAACTTGAAATCTTGTACATTTGGGTGGCGAACAAGGAAGTCACCAATGACTGGCGAGGAGTATAAGAGATGTCGCAGAGCTAACTTTTCGAGATCTGACCAATGGGCGATGGCGAAGATGGGATCGAAGGATGCGGAAAAGTACGAGGTGGCTTCGTAGGCCGATATGGAAAGGGATTGTAACTTGGGGCACCCTGAGAGAAACCGCCAGGAATAATCCAGTGCGGTTGTACCAATGTCAAATGAATCCAGTGCGATGGTTAGACGAATGAGGTTCGGAAAGTAGAATGGCTGGAAGTTCTTGATCAAGATGTCAAACATGCGGCGTGCTCTACTTATGATTGTATGCACCTGGGGTTTTTGTGGAGGGTGCATCACAGCGAGGCCAATTACAAGGGACCAAAAGTCATACAAAGACCTCCAGTTCTTGCTATTCCACACCAATGCCACACCCCCGTTAGCCACCGACAGGACACAAGACCGCCAAAATGCTGGGTGATCTGACGGAACTTCAATGTGACGATATTGAAACAAAGCTTCCCAGGTCCACACCGAAAGATGTTGAAATCGTATTGGATGTCGTGAGGTAGTCTCCGAAAAGGATGACGGTGCAGAGTGATTTCCAAGGCCCGAACATGTCGAGAAAATTGTGGAGAATTTGCAAGGTGGTAACAAAGACAATGATGGTGAATGGGGGTGACGATATGACGGTATTCCACTTCGGCGATCACATCAGGTATGAGGAGTTCCTTGAGGAAGCGACAAGAGAGTGCGAGGGATAGCAATCACAGGGCTTGTCGAAATTGTGGATAATCATATGGAATAGCTCTGGCGGAGCCGGAAGGTTGGCGAAGGCTCCGTTAGTATCTTTCTCCATGATGGTGATCAATAGCGCCCGTCAAAGTGATGGTCGAAGGCGAACCGAGATATATAGTGTTCCAGGCATCATTGGTCAATTAGCTCCTTTTACATAAATTGTTCAAAATCATGCTCCACCAAGCACGACCCCTCCCACATACCTACCGCCAAAACTGGAGGCACAACGCCAAAAAACGTCGATCACGATCGCTATCGCAGGACAGACAAATACCGAGCCATGACTAGCCTTCACCCTTACCACCATGGTGTCGACTAGTAATGCGTTCACAATCCTCCCTCCAGAACTAAGTATTCGACATGATCATCGAGTACCTCATCGACAAACCCTCCGATGTCCTCTCACTCGCACTCTCTTGTCACTCCCTCAAAACACTCCTCATACCTACTGTTCTAGCCAAACTGGAGTATCGTTACATCGCGACCTCTCTCAACTCGTATTGTCTCTGGGATCGCATCCGTCGTTCCCCCGAACTTGCTCGTCAAGTTCGTAGGTTGGATATCACCAGCGATAAACCTAGTTTGAGGTTACCACAGGATTACCGACATCTTTACCGGTTTATTTCGTGTCGGCCAAGGCTACTCTGTATCACTACCGCTGTGTCTGGTTGCCGGAGGATCATTCGGGCCACGAGGAGATCGGCGTCGATTGGTTGGTGGGTACGTCGAGTATTATTGACCAAGAGAAACAGTATCTGGTCGTCCCTGGACGACTTTCGATCCTTGATGACCGGCCTTGTTGAGATTCACCCGCCACGGGCGTCGCCTGAGGTATGTACACCCATCACCGAATGCCACTCAGCACCGACGTTTCTTCCCCCCTAGGCGCCACTGATTCACTTCGCCAACCTAACCGATTTGAATATCACCTCATACGACGACCGGGACACTCCCCACCCGATCGACTGTGACACAGTAAGATCAATCGGACGACTAATATCAGGTTGTCCAGTACTACAATCCCTCTCCATAAACGACTACCGTGGTTCCCCTGCTAGGGATGCAAATTTCGACACATTCTTCGAAACCGCCCAATGTCCTCACCTCCACACATTATCCCTCTCAGGAATCCGCTTCTCCTTCCACGCCCTCACCCAATTCCTCAAACGTCACCCGTCGATCCAAGAATTCGGGTTATTCAACTATACCGGCCCACCATTTCCCCCAAACAAGTGCTTCAGTAACGTAATAAAATTCAAAGGCGGCTTTCCAGGCGTTTGTGCTATGGCACCTTCGAAAGCACCGATAAAAGAGGTGTCGTTGTGTACTTTCCCTGGCTGTGGGCCTCCCCGGCAGTGGGCTGATATCCGCATCGATGAATTGGTGGGTAAGTTGAAGTTGTTAGAGCGGACTTTGCAGGTCGTGAAGATTGGACATGAAGGGTGTGCTGGAAGGGGGGATTATGGGGGTCGGATTGCGAAGGCGGTTGGGAGGGTATTACCGGCGGTTAGGGTTGTGAGAGGGGATTTTACTACGTAGCCAGAACATCAACGGACGGCTTGGCTTGTACATATGCTTGGGCACAGAGTACTGTCGTTTCCTTACTTTCTTGTACACGACATGGCCAGCTTCGCTGGTAGCACCGCGCAAGAGGGTTTCACATCCGAGGATGAAGACTAAATCTCCATCGGCCCATGGAATATCCCAAGGAGAAGTAGTCTGGACGCCAAGGCAACCACGCTCTGCTTTTCCAGGATAACTCGACTTATCCGCTCTGAATCGATGTCCTTTGTAACTAGAAGACAGAATTTTAGTTTGATGGTCACTTTGGACGAGGGGGAGTCTATATCGTGGGAGACTATGGGACAGGTTGGACCACTTGTGGGACCTGTTCCTGGGTTCGCTCTGACACTACACTGCAGGTCGTCTGGCCTGACTATATGCGCTCTGTTGGGCTCTACCGCTGCGTATCTACATACCTATGGGTGTGGTCTCCCATGAAACTGTTTAGCTGATGCTGATTGAGGCTCGGGATGGAGCGGGAAGCCTTGATTTCACTCGAGCTATGCACTGCTCAACAAGATTTCCCCTTCGACCTACCGTGTTGCCCACCTACCCAGCTTCGCTAACAAACATCGTAATAGATTTCATAGACATCATCATCAATGATTTTCAGAAGCCTAGCGACGCTTTCTCACTGGCTTTTTCTTGCCGACGTCCCAGAGACCTCCTCGTCCTTGGTTGGAGGAAGCACAATTTGCATATATCGTCGCCTCCTCCGAGCGCAATCACTTCTGGGGCCACCTCTCCTCCCGAAGAGACCTTGTTCTGCATGTTTGTGAGTTGTAAATCACGAGTGATACCCCTATCGCCTCCTATCGCTCCTTTCCGTGAACCTCTTTTGACTCTGCATCGAGATTGTTCAGTTATCCAGGTCAACCATCCCGACTCCTCCCGACTTGGCTCTCACCAGTCTATCAACAGTCAGACTCCCCAAGATGCCCTCTTCAGTAATACAATTCGGCACGATTAGGTCCTCAAGGTGACATCAAGATGACCATCGCGATCGTGATCGACGAGCGGGCTATATTACCCACACCAATAGAAGGTTCACATCATAGTTTTCCCTACCATGCCCCTGCCATCTATCATAAACATCCCGCGAGAGCTTCTCGACATCATCACCGACCACCTCGACAAACCGCGCGACATCCTATCACTCGCGTTGACTTGTCGACGCCTCAAGGACATCCTGATTCCTGATGTCTTGAACGAGTTGGAGTACGCATATATCGTTGCTCCGTTTGAATATCACCATCTTTGGGACCACCTTTCATCCCACCCTGAACTTGCTCGACATGTTCGCGCTTTGGAAATCACCGACGGCACCAAGACATTGACGTTACCCCACGTCTTCGACTACACTTTAGGCCTTTCTCCTGACGACGCCGGAGCTGGATTTATCGCCGCCATTATCTCGATGGTTTTGCATGTCATTCACTCCATGTGCATCATGCTTGCGTTGCTTCTTTTGGAAGTAATAGATGATGAAAAGGGACGAGATGCCTTGGATTATCTCATTCTCATACTGCTAAAATTTGGGGTACGCCGTTTGACTTCCCGCGTCGCTAGTCATCGGAGGCGGAAATCCGAGGTATGCCTCATAGTTCTGGTGTCTTTTCATGACTGACGCCCAGCCTCTAGGTTCTTGACCTCCCTAACCTTATTCATCTCACCATCGATGTGGGTTCAAGTGATAAACCTGCGGATAGTGCCACAGTGGATGTTTGGAAGAGATTTCTGTTGGGTTGTCCCAAGCTACAATCCCTCTCGATCCTCCACTCTCAATCCAACCCGCACGACTCCGCTATCAAATCGTTTGACGCCATTTTGGATATCATGCACTGGCCGTATCTCAAGAAGTTGAGCCTGTGGCCATCTATTTGCTCCCCTTCGACCCTCAACAACTTCCTCGCTCGACACCCGTCCATCCAATGGTTGAAAATATCGAACTATTCAGGCCCACAATTCCCAGTTGGTTCGTTCCAGCATCTACTCTACCTATCAGGCGATTTATCGGCCATTCGTTCCATCGCGTCTTCCAAACCCCCATCGTTACGAACGATCTTCTACTCGTGCCACATTGACAATACTTTTGGGCCTCAGGTCGACGAGTTGGTTGGTGCGTTCGAGTCAATGGAGCCAACATTACGATGTGTCGAGTTAGTGCGTAAAGGGTGCGCTCGTTGGGGGGATTACACGGATGGACTTGCCACGCGAATCCATACTCGTCTGCCGAGGTTGAGAATCGACCTGCACTCAGCTTTCAATCTGTACCCAGGCGAAGACGAATAGGGAGCTCTGGGAATAAGGTCGGACGGCTTTGTCTATGGAGGTTGACTATCGGAGGAAACCATTCCTTCGCATCTTGGATCAGGGTCGCTCCTTGACTTCCCTCACCGAGCTACTATCACGATGTGATCACCACCCATAATTTCGAGGATTATTCCTATGATCGCCAGGTCTACGCAGTGGTCGTTCCCGGAGGGTATTCAATACCTACCTATCGGATATTTTCCCCATGCGTTAAGCGGGGGTTGGCTAAGGGGTGAGAATTCTCGGTGTCTCGTCAAGCGATGTTTGTGCTGTTCAAATCACACTGAACACAATGGCATCATTGGGCTTCCACATTCTGGCCCTTTTCATTTCAGTTCAAGCCTTCGAGAACATACAGTAAGCGACTGAAACCGACGAGTCAACTTACCTCTGGAACCAGAGGAACTTGGCCTGCGTCATCGTGTAAACTGCCATCTAATGGTGGTTCAGGTCAAATGGCAAGATTAGCTTCCTTGCCACAGCCAACGCGACGTCTTCTGAAGACAACGGAGCCTTCACCAACCTCCCTCTGGAACAGGCTATTCGATATAATCATTCAATGATAATCTCAACCAACCTTACGAAGAACTGTCGCTCGCGCGCTCTTGTCCATACCTCGAAGAAATCCACATACCTGATGTTATAAGCAAAACTCGACTATCGTCATAATGATTGCCTGGGTCACTAGGTGTCGTTGGGTGTCCTCCTAGCGACGCACTGGCAGCCTCCAAGTCTCCCGCAAAATTTAATATAGATCTTGACGGAAACCTCAAAGAGCAAGTCTTAGTAAAGCGCCAAAAACCCTATGTTCATCAGATTTCACATGCAATCAATCATACGGACACGAAACCACAGAAAAAAGACATAGATTTATCCTTCTACTAGATAACTCTTCTACGCTCTAAATCGATGGCTTATTTGGGCGCCATGCAGGAGGAAACGAGCTCAGTATCGGTCCAGACTCCGTTGGTGTCGGTGGGGGTCTCGCTGAGGACGTAGGTGGTGGCGAAGTTTCCAGCGGCCCAGCCAACATATCCGAGGATAACTGCAAATCGGTTTCAGATCAGTAATTGCAACCATGCAAGTAATTGGGGGTGAAGGTGGGTGCGCACCATCAGAAGCGTTAGTCTTCAGGTACGCAATTTGCTGGCACATATACGTGACGCACGAAGCAGTGTTACCTCCACCAGTCTCTGAGTTTAGGGCTTGCCGACCATTTGTGCGCAACCAGGCAGAAAGAGGCTCCCAAGCCTCACTGATGTTGTTGGTGACACAGACGTCGGAAGTGCCAGAGTTGTCGAAGATAAGGTTGGTGGTGGTACCGTCGGGGTTGGTGACAAGCAAAAGAGCGGCACCAGAGCCATCGGACCAGATGGTGGCAGCCGAAGTGTAGTTGTCACCCGGAAGCAGGATTATCTGAGTGGTTGCGCTGATGGAGCAAACGAGACGAGTGCCGAGAAAGTGGGCGGGAGGAATGAATCCTACTTAGCATTACGAATGGCGGTGACTGCAGCCTGGACGGTTCCAGCCCAGAGAGTGACGTTGAGGTCATGGGGCTCGTTCATACTGCAAAACAGTCCCGCATAAGGACAATCGTTTGGAGAAGGAGAAAATGGACTGACACTCCGAAAATGATCTTGGATTCAGAGGCGTAGTAGGCGGCGATGTTGCCCCAGAGTTGAGCGAAGATCTCGTTGGAAGGCCCTCCCTGACCAATAATCTATAGTTTGCCGGAGAACCAATGAACATACTGTCCCGTGAGAAGAGACAAATGCGACGACGAACCGCTCCGTTGTACCTGGCGTAGTTGTGGAGATCGATGATACAGTAGGCACCAGTGGACAAACAATCCTGGACGAGGGTGTTGTATTCGGCGAAGTCGGTGGGATTGAGAACCCCAGTCTCGGTGTTGTTGGTCAGGAATTGCCAGCTGACGGGCAACCCTGAACGCTAACCGTTAATACATCGTCATCGCCAGCTCGTGTCGGGCACATACTGAAGATGTTGTACCCATCGTCGGTGCAAAAGTGGGACATCTGTCCGGCACCATCGGCACCTACAACAAAATGACGGTGAGTTCATACGGATAGACTGAGTGTGAAGCTGCTAACCGTAATATACAGTCAAAGGCGGGTAAGCGCCAGATGCAGTGCAATCACCAGAGGTGTCGCATCCCTGTGGACAATCGATAAGAAATGACACAAAGAGCGAAAGGAACACGACGAACAAAATCGAAGCCAGCGATATTGACACCGTAGAACTGCAAGGAGCCAGAGCCAGTCCCAGTGGTAGTTGGCGCAGCGGACGTGGTCGTGGTCGTGGTTGTGTGCGAGGTGCTAGTCGTTGTGGTCGAGTGGCTCGAACTGGTGGTCGTGGTCGAGTGGGTGCTAGAGCTAGAGCTGCTTGCGGGGAGGCACTGGGAGTAATCTAGGGAAGAATGTCAAGATATGGTAAGAGTGAAATGGAAAGTGAGTGGCGCATGTACGTACAAGCATTGGAGTAGGTGCAAACAGCGCCTGCGACACAAGTCGTCGCACCGGTCCAATTTAGACCACCACCTGTGTTAGGAAAAAACAGACATGTTCAGACACGACCAAGGACCAAAGCGAGAGCGACAGGCTAGGCTTACATTGACCGTACAAAACGGCTTGGCCGCGAGCGGAGAGGACGGTTAGCCCAATGAAACCGAGGGCGTAGACCGTCTTCATTGTTGTTTCTCGATGATACTCTTGCTGCGCTGCCTTCCAGAAACTTGCTCACCTCCTTATACCTTTGCGACAATCCAAAACATATCAAGAGGATAAAGTTGTTGCTATTCCTGAACGACATCCCCGTGTCCAGCGAGTATCATTCAAGCTTGCAGACTGCCGAGTTCAATCCGACCGACAAAGGGGGGGTATGCAGGAGTTTTGGAGAGGACGAAAATAGGCGTCGAGAGGAGGAGGAAACGATCTGGGAGGTAAGTAGGGGGGCGGTTTATGTTCGCCTGAACGTCGGGGATCGTCCCCGAGGGCGCTCTGGCAGTAACGCGACTTGAACGCGACGATGATTGAAGGCCGTCTGCGCGGTGGGCAGCGAGACAGAGCCTACGGAACACATCGAAGCCCTTCTTCGTGTATACAGGACCATTTTTACTTGGCAGAAGCAATAGTTCCGAATAAATGATGCCAAGTGAAAGCAATCCATGATGTCCAACAACATCCTTCGGTGCACCGTGCAGGAGGGGAACATTTATCCCGCGAAACATCCTTCGAGGACGTACGACGATTGATGATCGGACCCGTGGTTTATCCTTGCAAAGTTTTAGAGCATCTGAGGGGAACCAGACGGTACCGATTGGCTGTATAACGTCAATACGACCTACAATAGTTTTGGCTCGGAGTGCATAGTGTGAGGAAATCACTCCCAGACCGGGTCCTGACGGAAAATCAGAATATCATATCAGGGATATGGTCCGGTACCTGATAAGACCACTGATAAGATTACTGTGCTGTGATAAGATCAAATTACCTGATTTTGACGCATACAGTCATCTACGGGTCCTTGAGACGCCAAAATTCATATCGCGTTTAGCAGCCTCCACCGAGGCTTTCCGGAAATTTTGACTATCTAGTATTGTATTATAGCGTCTCAAGGTGGTGTATGGGAGTTTTGACGATCCTCTGTTAGCTGCTCGTTGAATGCGAGACAAAACTCTGAGGAGGGTCATTTTGAGCCAATACGGGACCTTGAGACACCTCGTCACGGTAAAGTCACATTACTATTTTTGGTACAAGCTGATGTAATCGGCGACTACATCGAGTGAGACGCGCGTGTCTCATGAGGAGTGTTGGTGCTGTAGCACTCGATAGAGAACATTTATTGGCATATTCTTTGCTGCATACCATGCAGGTGATCAGTGGCGATGTGTTGACACCAAATTTGCATGAGGTTTCCCTGGTCATCGCTCTCAAGAATGGCAAAAGATTTTCAATTTTTTCAAAAACCGCGGGGACACCCGAAAGACACCCAAGTTTCTAACTTATTGGGATGGTTGCCTGGATCAGGATGGGGGGTAGTTATAGCCTAGCTACCATAGTATCACTTCCCAATGATTTTACCCAGCAGAGACGCTGGAAACCGGTTGAAACATCGAGTGTATCAAGGACCCGTTGATGACTGTTAGTGACAATATTAATAATTTTCGCCACCCTCTGGACTCCTCCCCGCTGCGACCAGCAATTATCGATGGTTCAAACAGATTCGATTGAGCTCTCAGGAATTCGTGATGGACAGGGTGGCAGGGTGGCTCTAGCTCGCGTTGGTTACCCTGGTATGTCTACTCCCGCCTCGCTACTTGTTTACCACTCAGTGTGCCACATGAAAGTACGTCCTCAACTTCCCCTGGTTTTGCATGTCGTTCACTCCATGTGTATCACGCTTGCGTCGCCTCTTTTGGAAATAATAGATGATGCAAAGGGACGAGTTGCCTTGGATTATCTCATTCTCATACTGCTAAAATTTGGGTTACGCCGTTTGACACGATTCCCAGTCGGTTCGTTCCAGCATCTACTCTACCTTTCAGGCGATTTATCGGCCATTCTGCCATCGCTTCTTCCAAACCGCCATCGTTACGAACGATCTTCTACTCGTGCCACATTGACAATACTTTTGGGTCTCAGTTCGACGAGTTGGTTGGTGCGTTCGAGTTAATAGAGCCAACATTACGATGTGTCGAGTTAGTGCGTAAGGGTGTGCCCGTTGGGGGGATTACACGGATGGACTGGCTACTCGAATCCATACACGGCTGCCGAGGTTAATAATCGACCTGCCTCGGGTTCGGGACACTCGTTTGACCGCTTTACTTCCTACCCACCATTGGTCGGACACCCAAATTCTGTTCAGTTCAAGTAATTAATTGCCTACAAGAATATACACTATGGGTATGTCGCCGACGAAGGTCAAACTACCTGTCGAGGAAATTAGCTCACGCCATCATGAAACCGCTGCATATGGTTCACGTCAAATCACGCTTTACTGCCACAGCTAACGCGACACCTCCTGGAGTTCCTGGTGGGCCTTCAACACCTGTGTGTGCTCAGGGCTACCTTCCTCCCACCCGATCACATCCTGAACGGCCTTCCCAATCCCCATACCTCGAATCTTTTCCTGCAATTCCACGCTCTGGTCATCATCCTGGACGTCATACAAGAATGCCGCAGCAATCCCTCGGGTCAAGTTATCAATCGGCAACCTATATCCTTTCGCCATATTCGCGGGTCCCAACAACCGGTCCTCTTTCCCTAACTTTCGTAGGGGCTGACGGCCAACTCTGGAGACTTCGTCTTTGAGTCTCGGATTCTCGAATCGATGAATGATCTTCTTGGTATATTCGTCATGTTCGGCGGGATCGAAGTGATGCTTCTTGATGAGAGCGTGGCCGCCTTCCTTGAGGGCGCCCTGCACGACGTCGTGAATCGAAGGATCCTTGATTGCCTCGTCGATGGTTTTGTATCCCTTTATGTATCCAATATATGCGCATATAGCGTGCCCACAATTCAGCGAGAATAGTTTCCGCTCGATATAACCCTCCAAATCCTTCGTGAGCTTCATACCATTCACCCTAACCTCTTTCTTCAACATAGACTCGTCCACAACCCACTCGTAAAAACCTTCCACTCCAACGTCTAGACGGTCACCCGACTCGGACGGTGGGACGATACGATCGACTGAGCAATTGGCGAAACCGACATTTTCGTCCACCCAAGCTCTGTCTTCGGGTGACAAGTGCTCGGAAACGCAGCGGGAGAGGTGGGCTGTTTGTCCAACCATGTTCTCGCATGCGATGATATTAATACGACCGCCGTTGGCTTTACGCCGAGCTGATAGACCTTTAGCAATCGTCGGTGCGATCTTCTCGAGTATTCTGGGTCCAACTGCTGTGGTGACGATATCCACCCTGGGATCCGCGAGTTCGTCCACGACATCGTCGGTCTGCGAATTGACTCCAGAGATATGGGTTATAGGTTCCGAGTGTTCTTTCTTGTCGAGAATATGAACGTCATACGAATTTCTCTCGTTGAGTTCATGGATGATCCCGTTGTCAACATCGGAGAATACGACGTGATAGCCGGAGTTGGAGAGGAGGGGACCAATGAATCCTCGGCCGACGTTTCCAGCTCCGAAGTGGATAGCTTTCTTTTCAGCTTCGTACATACTGTGTTTGAGTTAGTCTCGGGGGGGGGGGGGAACAAG
>KL197726.1:401332-483616 GCA_000697665.1 Jaapia argillacea MUCL 33604
GGGGGGGGGGGGGGCAACAAGAGAAAGTGATTGGACTCACACCTGAAGGTGCAAGGGAAATGAGTTTGATGGGAGAGGAGCGGTTGGGGGGGGGGTTTATGTACCTTCAAGCTGTCTGCGGCCGTCGAGCCTCAGGTCTCGGACCAGGTGTTGGTCATCATCTTTGGTGACGTCGTCAAGCGCTATGAAGGTGGCTCCAAACTGCCCATGCCAGATAACTTCGACAATTCAGCGACCACAAAAGGGGACGGCCATACTGTAAGAGCATCCACTGATAGTGGATATTGATCAAATGCTGATAGCCGCGGATACTCCACGGATCCAGCGTGTTGGGCGAATTTCCAGCACGTGATTAAAACGCGCCGACAAACACTATCAACGATTGGTCTTGGACCGAATATATGATATATAATAACTCGACTATCCAATGTGCAAAGATACAACTCGAACAAAAACAGTCCCTCCATAGGAACCCTGCCAGCGACTCACCCGCCTCGTTTCTTTGAACTTCCTGGTACATCCCGATAGATGATTCACTAGAGGTCCATGTCCATAATTTTGCCCCAGGAAATTCACGCAAGAAGTCTCGTAATACCGAAAAGCACGCATATATTTGACAACATCTCACCCATCAGGGATCCATACAACAGACTTTATCAGCAATTTACGAAAATAAGTCTCTACAAGGGCCATTTTGGCCGCTCCGACACCTCCAACCTTACTTGGGGGCCATGCAAGAGGAGACGAGGAGGGCATCGGTCAAGACACCAGTGCTGGAGTTAGTCGGGGTCTCGCTGAGGACGTAGGTAGTAGGGAAACTACCAGCGGCCCATCCGACGTATCCGAGAATGACTGATCACATGGGCAGGACAGGATATCAGTACTGAAGACTCGCAAAAATCAATAAGGAATCACACACCATCAGAGTTGGCCTTCTGGTAAGCAATCTGCGAGCACATATACTGCTGGCAGGAAGCAGTGTTACCACCACCAGTCTCAGTGTTAAGAGCTTGACGACCGTTTGTGCGCAACCAGGCAGCGAGAGGCTCCCAAGCAGTAGCGACGTTATCGGTGACACACTCGGCGTTGGTACCGGAGTTGTCGGAGTCGAGATACTTGTGAACGTCGATGATGAGGTTGGTCTTGGTACCGTCGGGGTTGGTCACGTTCAAGAGCGCTGCACCAGATCCATCGGACCAGATGGTGGCAGCAGAAGTCCAGTCATTACCAGGGAGAAGGATCATCTGCGAGGTGGCACTGAGATCAAGCAGGAGGTGAGCCATCAGCGAACAACAGAAGAAATTAGTCGTACCCAGCGCTACGAATGGCAGTGACTGCAGCCTGAACAGTTCCGGCCCAGAGGGTGACGTCGGGGAGATCATGGGGCTCGTTCATACTGGTGGAGTATTAGTCGGTAATGAATGCTTGGTGGCCGAAATGGAAAACTCACACGCCGAAGACAATATTGGTAGTCGACTTGTAATAAGTCGCGATGTTGGTCCAGAGCTGGGCAAAGACACTGTTCGCCGGTCCACCTTGACCGATAATCTAATTATGCCAATTTGGTCAGATCTTCGTTGCACGCTAGATTAAACAGTAAGTCAACTGACATTGCCATTGTACCTGGCGTAATTGTGGATATCGATGATGCAGTGAGCTCCGGTGGCCAAGCAAGCTTGAACGAGGACATCGTATTTAGCAAAGTTGGTGCTGTTGAGAACACCGGTTTCTTGATCGCCAGTGAGGAATTGCCAACCGACGGGCAACCCTGAGGGCAGGATTAGTTATGTTTCCCCTTGAATTTATACCACACTAAACTTACTGAACATGTTATATCCGTCACTCTTGACGAAGTGCTGCATCTGGCCGATACCATCGGGGCCTGAAATGATATATTAGCTCGCTCTCGATGTTTTCGTTGTGGGTCACCTTACCGTAATATTCGAGCAACGGTGGGTAAGCACCAGCCGAAGTACAAGTACCAGTCGTATCGCCTGTTGGAAGGACCCAAATAATCTTAGACGAGCCAGGTTAAGCAGGTGCGGAACCTCTTACATCCGAAGTCGAAGCCGGCGATGTTAACACCGTAAAACTTCAGTGCACCAGTGCCAGTCGGAGCAGCGGCAGACGTCGTCGTGGTGCTGTGCGAGGTGGTGGCGGTGGTGGCGGTGGAGTGACTGGTAGTGCCAGTGGTGCTTGCCGGGAGACACTGGGAATAGTCTGAGGGAGAAAACGGCCACAACAAAGTCGTTAGTCTGAAGATGAGGGCGATGGCGCTCGTATACGTACAAGCGTTGGAATAGGTGCAAACAGCGCCTGCAACACAGGTAGTCGCTCCAGTCCAACCCGTACCGCCGCCTGTGATAGGAAAAAATCGATATGTTTGAACGGGATCAACAATCAAACAGAGAGTGGGTTGGCTTACATTGACCGTACAAGGCCGCTTGGCCGCGAACAGAGAGGGCGGTCAGCCCGATGAAACTGAGTGCGTAGACGGTCTTCATTGTTGTTTTTCGATGAAACTCTTCTTGCGCTGCCTTGGAGAGACTTGCTCACCTCCCCTTTATACCTTTACGACGACCCAAAACGGACCAGGAGAGTACAGGGGTGTCTAATCTTGGGCGACATCTGTGTGGCCAATGAATGTCATTTTCGAGACCGCCGAGTTCAGTCCGACAGACGACGGGAGGAAATCACAGGTGTTTGGTGGGGGACGAAAATAGGCGTCGAAGGATGGGGGAAACGATCTGTAAAATGATCAGGGGGGCGGTTGATGTTCGCCTGAACGTCGGGGAGAGTTGAGAGAGATCGACGGGCGGTACAAGGCGGGCGAAGACAGAAAGACCTCCAAAGCGGCGCTACACAGATTACGGAGATCGTCGAGCACTCCCTGCACGTTTCCTGCCAATGCTTGGGATTGGCAAGCTGACTACGTTCGAATTAATGATACTTGATTTTTTATTTGAGAATTGAAGACGTCAATGGTAGAGACTTCCGCCAAGACTTTTGATGAGAACTTTCTTCTCACTGCCAGGTCATGAACAGCCGTCGGTGCACGAAAGAGAGGACGAAACAACGTG
Source organism: Jaapia argillacea MUCL 33604 (assembly GCA_000697665.1). Lineage (NCBI taxonomy): Eukaryota > Fungi > Basidiomycota > Agaricomycetes > Jaapiales > Jaapiaceae > Jaapia > Jaapia argillacea. Next base: position 404,413 of record KL197726.1, read on the forward strand.
TTTATCCGTAAATCATCCTTCCGACGTGGACATTGATCGGGTCCCGTGGTTGGGCCTCGCATTGTAGAAGATCTGCGGCGTACATACAGTCCAAGCCCAAAGTACCGATTGGCTATCAAGTGCCAAGACAACTCGCAGAAAGTCTTGATCGGAGTCGAGGGTGAGGAAATCCTTTCCGCACTGGGTACCAACGGAAAATTGAAGTTATTCTTGGGTATTGATGATATGCATGGGATTTGGTGCATTCCATACAAAGTACAGCGACTAAGACAAAGCAGAGAGCCTTCGTAGTCATGGCTAAGTAGATGAATTCGAACCACGAAGGTTTTCCCGCCAAGTTCGTTCATTCTAGTTTGGCCGCAGAGGTCCTCTGGGCCGCCTAGCACACCTCCCATTGACTCCGACGGATTGTATCACTAGGATGGTGATTGCCCTTATACAAACTCTGGTCAACCTGCATCATTCCAATGGTGTTGGCGTTGGTCGAATCCACTTTCCGTCACAATGCAGCTTGAAAAGCACGTAAGTCTGGGTGCCTAAATATCTCATCAACGCTCCATTCTGTCTTCAATATTCTTCGCCGTCGGTCATGGGGTGACTGGATTATTATAATGGAATGATCGCGCCCTATGTCTCACCAGCCTAAAACCAAGCCAATTCGTTTCTACCCCGCAGATATTGCAGCCCTACGCCGACGGGCCAAACTGAAGCAATCCCTAACTGACTTCTGTTGCTGTTACCACTTGATCCCCTCGAGCCTATTCTTCGGTTACCACCTGTATACGCAACTGCTCCTGGTCTACTTCTAAGCAGGATGGTCAACAGAACCCGTGGCATGAATCTTTTCAATTCCGACTCTTTCACACAAGACGTAGACTCTAGAGCACCCATTTCGCATTTAATCATACTAGATAAAACTACAGGCAGAAGGCGAGTACTTTTGTCCTTCTATGAGGCGACTCTTCTAATCCATAGTCTATTTAGGGGCCATGCAGGAGGTAACGAGCTCAGTATCGGTCCAGACTCCGTTGGTGTCGGTGGGAGTCTCGCTGAGGACGTAGGTCGTAGCGAAGTTTCCAGCAGCCCAGCCAACGTATCCAAGGATGACTGGAATTCGGGTTCACATCAGTTCCGGCTATGCAATCAGCGGAAGAAGGGGTTACACACCATCAGAAGCATTAGCCTTCATGTATGCGATTTGCTGGCACATATACTGGACGCAAGAGGCAGTGTTCCCTCCACCAGTCTCCGTGTTGAGAGCTAGACGACCGTTTGTGCGCAACCAGGCAGCAAGAGGCTCCCAAGCTTCACTGACGTTGTCGGTGACACAGACATCGGAAGTACCAGAGTTGTCAGAGTCGAGGTACTTGTGGACGTCGAAGATGAGGTTGGTGGTGGTACCGTCGGGGTTGGTGACGAGCAAAAGAGCGGCACCGGAACCATCGGACCAGATGGTGGCAGCCGAAGTGTAGTTGTCACCGGGAAGGAGGATCATCTGGGTGGTGGCACTAAGGGAGAGTAAAAGAGATTAGACCAAAGCAATGCATTCTTGGGGAAATCCTACCCTGCGTTACGAATGGCAGTGACTGCAGCCTGGACGGAACCAGCCCAGAGAGTGACGTTGAGGTCGTGGGGCTCATTCATACTGCAAAAGAACTAAAATGAGAACGAGGGCTTGAGAAATACGAAGCGGACTGACACTCCGAAGACGATCTTGGATTCAGTGGCGTAGTAGCTGGCGATGTTGCCCCAGAGTTCAGCGAAGATCTCGTTGGAAGGTCCTCCCTGGCCAATAATCTATCACACGTCAGATTCAATCAGCAAACTGCCTGGTGCGAAGATGCAAGCGGATCGACGAACCGCTCCGTTGAACCTGGCGTAGTTGTGGATATCAATAATACAGTAAGCGCCAGTAGCCAAACAATCCTGGACGAGGGTATTATATTCGGCGAGCGTGGTGGTGTTGAGAACACCAGTTTCGGCGTTGTTGGTCAAGAATTGCCAGCTGACGGGCAACCCTGAACGCTAACAGTTAGTATGCCGTCGCCACCAGGCAGAATCGGGTACATACTGAACATGTTGTAACCATCATCGTTGACGAAGTGGGTCATTTGCCCAGCACCATCAGCACCTGCAGGAGAAACTCGAGTCAGTTCATGAGGATAGATCGAGTGCGAACCCACTGACCATAATACACAAGCAAAGGCGGGTAAGCGCCAGCTTCAGTGCAGTCGCCGGAGGTGTCGCATCCCTGTAGGCCGCTATTCAGAAATGACACAAAGAAAAAAAGGAACGCGACAAACGAAATCGAAACCAGCGATGTTGACACCGTAGAACTTCAAGGCGCCAGTTCCAGTCCCAGTAGTGGTTGGCGTGGCGGCGGTGGTTGTGGTTGTGTGGGAGGTGGTGGTGGTGGTCGAGTGACTGGTAGTAGTGCCAGTGGTGCTTGCGGGGAGACACTGGGAGTAATCTGAAAAAGGATTAAAAAATGGTGGGTGAGGAGGAAAAGGAGCGGAACTCGTATACTTACAAGCACTGGAGTACGTGCAAACAGCACCTGCAACACAGGTAGTTGCGCCAGTCCAACCCGTACCACCGCCTGTGTTATTACAAAACAACGTGTTTACAAGGGTCAAGGAGGGGTAAAGTGAACGGCTCGGGCTTACATTGAGCGTACAATGCAGCTTGGCCGCGAACGGAGAGGGCTGTTAGCCCGATGAAACCCAGTGCGTAGACAGTCTTCATTGTTGCTTTTCGATGAAACTCTTGCTGCGCTGCCTTCTAGAGACTTGTTCACCTCCTCTTTATACCTTTGCAACGATCCAAAAAAGAGTCGCAGAGGGCTGCCGTTGCTAATATTGCACGGCATCCCCATGTCCAGTGAGTGTCATTGCGCAGGCCGCCGAGTTCAGTCCGGCCACCAACAGGCGGTGACAAAGGTGTTGGGTAGAGCAACGAAAATAGGCGTCGAAAGAAGGAGAAAACCGTTAACGAAAGTAACCAAGAGGGCGGGTGATGTTCGCCTGAACGTCGGGGAGAATCCTGGAGGCATTCTAGCAGTACCACGACGATTCATGAACGAAATTCGGGCATGGAGCGACACAGATCCTAAAAGACGCACTGAAACCATCCCGTAGATACTTATGCTGAATCAATTTCACTTGGCAGGGGGCTTGGCGGGAGGAATATCCGAATGAATGATGCCAGATTTTTGATCCACTCTAAGGTGCAAGATTTCCAGCCGACCCCGAGATTTGAGATTTGAGATTTTCTTCTCACTGCCAAGCAACCCGTCGTGGCAGAACCTGGGCGGGTTGATTGGGATTGACACGTTTATCCGCGAAACATCCTTCCGAGGATGTTAGTGGCATGGCTGGATGACCCCGTGGTTTTAACCTTGCGAAGCAAAGCATTTGCGGTGCATCATGCGGGGATCCTGATATCGATTGGCTGTCGAGTACCCTGCAGTTGTTGTTCGGAGGTGGGGGTGAGAACTCGTTTCCAGACTGAGCCCGGCTCAACGGAAAAATTGAATATATTCTTGGGTATTCGCACTATTGGCATAGGCATCAGGCCATGTAAGGGACATAAAAAAGAACGAGGAGACTTCGTAGTAGACGCTATGGGTGATGTCGATGGTGGTGACCTAGGTAAGCCTGGTCCGTGCGGGGTGAGCGATAAAGTTGATTCGAAGTCAAAAAGGTTAACTGACTACGCTGTCACACGTGACGTGAGTAACGTGTCGCGCGTGTCACGCTTCGGGTCCCCGGTGAACACTCCGGCCAGGACAGTCCACCTCGCTCATATGTACGAGATATCGAGAGTCCTTTTACAAGTTTCCAATTGTATGTAGCTTGCTCCGATACACATCGCCAGGTCTCTCCCCAGCGCGGGTTCTTCGATATCGAAATGAGCTGGAGGTGGCTAAGTAACTTGCTACTGGTAAGGCATGGCATACTCAGGAAGGTAATTCTGAACGCGAGCCACATCGCTTATGGTGTAAAAACAGTCGAGCTTCAATTCAGTCAGGGCTCCTCGCTCAGCTTGACTGGCGCTCACCCCCGGCAGGACCGGAATTCCAGCAGAGATTCTTATGTATCTGCCGACAAACACTCGGCAGAGCCACACATGAACGAATAAACTATGGTGCGTCACCCATTCGTACCAGCGAATCCTGAACCCTGCGACCTTGTCGTTGGTTGACTGCAATTGGGAGGATCGATGAGGCTGATGAGTATTTGTTACCCACTCCCTAACTTCTTATTCCTATGTACAGTGCAATGTGGTTTCACGATGTTGCTTCCGTCTAATATAGAACCAAAGAACTCCAAGCGGTCTTCCATACCCTTACTCTCGACATGAATTGGACCGCCATCTCTTCAGTCTCCTCACCGCGAACGTATCTGCGACTCATCCACAAAATTCAACGGTGAACAATGTTCTGTGTCTGGACCAAGGATGGCGAGCACGAAAGGTTGTTGGGTTCTCGCTAACTCCATCACACAATCAAGGTATGGAACAATCATTTCGCATTGATTCCCATAGATACAAAGTGAGAGACAACAGACGACTCCTTTTATCCTTCCAAGGGACTAATCCTCTAATATCCGAGCCGATAGATTATTTCGGAGCCATGCAATCCATGACGAGCTCAGTGTCGGTCCAGACGCCGTCGGTATCGGTGGGAGTCTCGCTAAGGACATAAGTCGTAGCGAAGTTTCCAGCAGCCCAACCGACATATCCGAGGATAACTGCAAATCGTATCCATATCAGTTCTACTGTCATAGAAGCAAGTGTAGGAATGCATGCGTACCATCAGAAGCATTGGCCTTCATGTATGAGATTTGCTGGCACATATACTGGACGCAAGAAGCAGTGTTCCCTCCACCAGTCTCCGTGTTAAGAGCTAGACGACCATTCTCACGCAACCAAGCAGCAAGAGGCTCCCAAGCTTCACTGACGTTGTCGGTGACGCAGACGTCGGAAGTACCAGAGTTATCAGAGTCGAGGTACTTGTGGACGTCGAAGATAAGGTTGGTTGTGGTACCGTCGGGGTTGGTGACAAGCAGAAGGGCGGCACCGGAACCATCGGACCAGATAGTGGCAGCCGAAGTGTAGTTGTCACCGGGAAGGAGAATCATCTGAGTCGTGGCACTAAGACAGGGAACCAGATGAGTGGCAACCAAGCCATTGAGAGGAATAAATATTACCCAGCGTTACGAATAGCGGTGACTGCAGCCTGAACGGTCCCAGCCCAGAGTGTGACGTTGAGATCGTGGGGCTCATTCATACTAGAAAATAATTGCGCATAAGCACAAGGGTTTGAGGAACGAGTAAATAGACTGACACTCCAAAGACGATCTTGGATTCGGAGGCGTAGTAGGAGGCGATGTTGCTCCAGAGCTCAGCAAAGATCTCGTTGGAAGGACCACCCTGGCCGATAATCTATCATGTGTCTCAAGTCAATCAAACTTTTCTAGAGAGGCAAAGACATCAACGAACCGATCCGTTAAACCTGGCGTAATTGTGGATATCAATGATACAGTAGGCGCCAGTTGCCAAGCAATCCTGGACAAGGATGTTGTATTCGGCGAGTGTGGTGGTGTTGAGGACCCCAGTCTCGGCGTTGTTGGTGAGGAATTGCCAGCCGACGGGCAACCCTAAATTCTGGTAGTCAGTAACAAATTCCAATGCCTTGCGATGCACGACGTACTAAACATGTTGTACCCATCATCGTTATAAAAGTGGGTCATTTGGCCCGCACCATCAGCACCTGTCGCAAAATGTTGGGGTGAGTTTGTAGGGATAACAAAAATTCAAGCCGCTAACCATAATATTGAGTCAATGGTGGATAGGCTCCGGCCTCGGTACAGTCACCGTCGGTATCGCAGCCCTGTGAATGGAATTAGAGGAGACACAAGATAACAGAAAGGGGGAAAATCACGAACGAAATCGAAACCAGGAATGTTGACACCGTAGAACTTCAGGGCGCCAGGTCCAGTCCCGGTGGTGGTAGGCATAGCAGCGGTGGTGGAGGTGGTGGCAGCTGAGGTAGTGGTGGTTGCACCAGTTTCAGGGAGACATTGGGAGTAGTCTGAAGAAAAGGTGGCATCAGGTCCGCACGAAGAACAAACCAGCATTCAAATACTTACAAGCGCTAGAGTAGGTGCACACAGCGCCAGCAACACAGGTAGTCGCGCCAGTCCAGTCCTAGTTAAGGTACTTATATCAATATGGATAAAAGGGGCAGGGCACCACCAATACGCACAGTGCCACCACCTAGATGCGAAAATGAGCACATAGACAAGAAATTTCCTGGTAGAGAACTTACATTGAGCGTAGAGAGCCGCCTGACCACGAACGGACAGAGCAGAAAGCCCAACAAATCCAAGAGCGTATAAAGTCTTCATGAGGAGTCTTGCTGAGGATTGCTAGTTCCGTAGAGATCCAGCAGAACACTACCATCTTTTATATGTGCCCAGCGTTGCAGCTCTCTAAGGCGAGAAGGCAGCCGGATGAAATGAGATGGCCTGCCGAACGCAAGCCGTCCAGTCAGCCTCTGTCCAACGAGCTTCGTGGACATGCCCTCCGAGTTGCGTCCGCGATGGTGAGAGGCTTCTGGTCGTCGCCGGTACGAACGACAAGAATATGCACGGGATTTACAGACTCCATTGCAACGGATATAGAACAGAACGAGCACAGGGATGGGTGAACTCAAAGGACCAGAAGACGGATCGCAGAGGCAGTGATTGTTGAACGTTCGGCAAGAAAGGGTGCCACCACAGCGGGTCCCCGTCTAGCGGCACGATTGAGTGTGTAGGACAGTACGAAGTATTTGGGGGCTGAATAATGCTCCAGTATGCCTGCTGTCGTCCGTTCAGGGAGGATATGCTTACCCAAATCCCGACCACAGTGGTTGTCATCGATTCCACAAAATAGCGTTGTGAGAGTTCATCGAGCTTGCCTGCTCGTTGCCGTCCTAAGGATAGGGCCGTCGCGACGGTCAGACTCGCAGAAGGACAATGAGGGTAGAATTACAGAAGAAAGAGCGGAATCCAAATTTGTCCTCCAGACCGCGGCTTGCTCCACTCCATCATGACCACCACGGACCACTGGCAGCCTGAGATTGTTATCTGCGTAGAGTCACCCTCGAAGTCGTTTGGACTTTGTCGCTCGACAGTATTACGAGGAGAGACGCGTACGCCGCTACGATGCCTTGGTACTATTCTGGATACACCGAAGAAAACCCATGCAAGTAGGCGTTCAGTATACTCATGATCTGGCGGAGGAGGCAAGCAAGCTCGGAATGTGCACGATGTCCTCCCAGAATGCAAAATGATTCCCTTGGATGCATTTCCGATGTTGTAGCGAACATCAACCGCTCACATTCCGTGTGGTTACCAGCCACCCCGCACCCGTCGTTCTGCTTCCCGCGATACACTTCGCCGGATAAATTCCCCGTGGTACGAATCCCCTTCCGCAGTTAGATTATCCGGTAGACTTCTTTGATTTTAGCATCGTTGTTCAGGGACTTTGAAGAAACCCCTCTTGAGATCTTGGTATGAGCCTTCATGGTGCGTCATAGTAGAAATTTGATCTCTGGGCTTCTGAACCCCTGTTCCCTCTTGGCACATCCGAGTGTTGACTTCGAGCAAATGGCCCCAAATTACTTCAAGGCTCCCTCCAGTGGGACATGACCAAGGCTTTCTCTCAGGCGGCTTTGTATGATCCGCGCAACGACTCTAGAGTGTCTGTGAGTGGTTCATCCGATCATAATTTCCGATAACAAGCCCAGTCAAGGGTACATAATCTATCCAGAGCAAATCACCAAGGCGCACTCTAATCCCATCGCACCCTGTTCGCATATTTCCGAATATCCGAGACAAAATTCTCCTCAACTTCATGTCCAACACCAGTCGCAACCTTCAGGATGATCTCATTGACGCCAGTTGAACCCAGAATGTCGACATGATCACTAGTGTTGGCTCCACCACGAGGCATATTCAGCGCTGGACGATGTGGGAGCTATGATACGCGGACAGGGTCATTCCTCAACCCGGCCAACACTTTTGAGGGAAAGGAAAGAGACGAACCTCAACAGTGACCACCTTGATCCCAGCAGGGTTCCAACGTGGTCTTTTCCAACCCTCGACGCACATAGCGCCCAGACTCAAAAGGCTGACGGTCCCATCTCCCTCACCCAACTTTACTCCATTTCGAATCTAAACCGAATCTCCATCATCAAGCTCACTGTTTCAGGTAGAGTAGGATGATCGCTGACCTTCGGCGAAACACTCTCATTGGTGTAATCCGAATCGATCCAACTTCTTCTCAGCATCGGCATATCAAGAGGTGGCCGAGGTGTTTCGCAGTTGGTCGTGTTGTAGCAGACGGCGTTTGGGCCATCAGCCATTGTTTCGTCGAACTCATACTCCCCTCGAGAGTACCTGGAATCAAGTGAGCAGGTGCCGGACGACATATATAAACAAAATCACGGCGCCCTCAAACCGCTACGTACCAGTAGGAACGCTAGGTAAGCAGCAATGTATCATAAGTTTCATCGCGATGGAAGATGACTGTCACAAACCTCTGTTTCCTTGCCATGCCCATACACGCAATACATTTTCATTGAAGGTGCGTTTGGTAGTCTTCACAACCGTACCTCTCAACATACCAACATTACAAATGGATCGAAAAATGAACAACGTACTGCACTTCTAATGGATTCGTCCACTTCCGATGGTCGAGGTTATTACGCTTGAGGACCTTCTCATCTCGTTCGATCCCATTCGAGTAGTTGCTCTCCATCATCCTCTTGAAACACAAGAGTCCAAAAAACAACCGACGTCAGCGTTTGCAGCAGTCCTACTCTCGTTGTACTGGAAAACATAAACTCAAAGGATGACGAAGACATACCTGGAAATTTACAGGTGTATGCTCCAAAATCCAAATCCCAGCATTCTCAGCCGTCATGTTCCCGACACCGACATCATTCTCATCGTCGTTCTGCGCACTAACGTCCAACGGTTGGCGGAAAGCAATGAGTTCCCCATGAGTATGTGTTTGGTTTGCTTCGTCGTCAGGGGCGAAAGTGTCGTTTCCCCAAACTGCGTTACCGCCCTGTCGTTGTTGTCCATGAATCAGGTATTGGAATAAACCCCAAGACGTGGTGGACGGACCTTGATCCACATACTAGCAGTCCCAGCCCAACTCCTGAATAACTTCGCTCGTTCTTGCTTCGAGAAGAACCTCTCCAAAACTAACATATGATCAGCGTAACCCAAACCCATGACGACAGATTTAGATGACGGAGGAGATACACACCATATGCACCAGCAGGATTCATCTGAACTGTATCCTTCATCTCACCACTGAGGAACGCCGACATTGCTTTCGCCTATAGCGCCAAAAAAAGGCTGTGAAGTTGGTCCCACTACCGTTGGTGCGAAGGTGGAGCGGGACTCACGACACCCTAATTGTGATGATATTAGTTGAAGACGACACTGAAAGCAGGATAGAGCGAACCAGATGAGTTCCGGCGATATGAATCACAGCCTCGACGTGGTTCTACATAGTCGATTCTCGCCTTTAGTACTGCCCCCGCGGCGAGCAGAAAACGACTGACTTCGACCCAATCCGGACCTCCTTTGCCATGGAGTGGTGATTCCACCCATTTGAAGCTTCACAAGAACGACGCATGTGAATCATGCGACGTTTGGAGGGGGAGGAGGGACACGTACAAGTACTGTGAACGACATTATCCGCTTCTCAGTTGAGTCGAATATGGGTAAGGTGCTTGAAAATGGTTTACCAAAAGTACCTGTATCCGAAATCAGGGAAAAGAATTAAGAGAATCAAGGCGGATCACTGACAGTACTCCCCATGGAATGGGCCGTCAAGACTGTTTTCTTTCCTTGCCGTTTCCTTCGCCAAAGAATGAGTAAACCAGCCAAAGAGGTCAGGAAAAATGTAAGTGAACGTACTTCAAACTCTCGATAATAGTCTTCAATCTCGTGAAGTACCCATCTCTCTCCTCGAGATTATAATACGAAAGTCGCCAATCGTACGGAGCGAGGTATAGGTTGTTTGTATCATAGTTCACGACAGCCAAATTCTCCACAATTTTCGACCTTAAGGACAACTTCAATCCCACGAATTCATCTCCAAAAATAGGAATGAGGCGTACCAGATCCAATAACCTTGGACGAAGCTGCTCGCAGCGTCGATACCCTCAGCGGCACGGACTTTGGCTCCAGGAGGGTCCAAGCCACTTATTGGATCGAGCATCAGAGTGTTCATCCATCTTTCGCGATTGAATGTCACTTGTTGGATCATGGAATAGCCACCCCACATTTTTTGACGAAAGAAGGAGCGATATTGCGGGGAAGTTGACCATGATTCTAGGCTCTGCAAATCCATCAGGAGGTTAATACTCACGTCTGATAACAACGATGGGCCGTGACTTACGGTAGATATTACCCCAGGTATGAGGACGACTGGGTATTTGGCCTCTAGACCTCTTGCCTTAATCTGGTCGCCTACTTGGAATTCGCGGCCGTCGTTATTCAACTTCCAGATTTCGGGGATATTGCTCCTGAACCTATTCCATTCGGACTCGATGTCGAAGAGTGTAAATTCGGGCAGGGATAGGTCAAAATCGTTCATTAGGAGGGCAAAGTGAGCAGGGATGTCTGGCATGTCGACAGGTTGAATTAGGACGAAGCCGATGAAGACACCCACTGAATATGACAAACGACGCGTAAGGTTATGTGTAGGCAATATAGAGACTGACTTGAACCCACCGAGGATGCCTAGCGGGAACAGGAAGCGACGCATGGTGTAGAAATGTCGCGCTTCCTTCTGTAGCATAGACATGTATCAGGTTCCCCAACCCGCAAAGCCATCCAGGACTCTCGAGTAAGGCGTAAGCGCCTGATCTGAGAACATAACCCTCACCTTTGCAGCTTCCTTGGTCTTCTCTTTCAATAACTTTGCCTCTTCCTTCAATTCGTCAGCAATTCGATGCAACTCGGTTTCATCTTCTTGGTCGTTCGTTAACACGGCCTTTGCAGAATCTGCATCGGCCCATGTCTTGGTTCGCTTGAATATGGCCATGATAACAAAAGGCCTAAAAACCTAGGTGTTTGGGAAGGCCGCGTCCGATGGTTTTGGAACCCAAAGTAACTGATGGAAGACAGCAAAGCAGACTCGGCGCTATCAAGCGCCGCAGCCAGGTTTGGCACGTCGGGCAATACCACCTGCGTCGCCGACGGCTGTCACAATGCTCAAGATTAGTCATACTGTGACAGTAGCAACCAACTTGAAGGCCACGAGTTTGAACGATATCGGAACCTCTGCTACTGTCGACATGATCCAAACCAAGTCCCTTCCCACCCTTCCCGACGACATTTATCGTGAAATCTTCGACGAAGTACGCTCACCATCACCAGAAGAAACCATCTCTTCAATCTCCGAACTTAAGGAAACTTTGAATCGTCTTACCCAAGTCTCTCATTTCTTCTACGACTCATGCATACCCTTCCTATTCGAATCCGTCCATTTTAGACTTAACCATCCAAGTATGGAATGCATGACGGAATAGTGCCAGCAACTCATCGCTGGCCAAGGCTCTGCCTGCTCGTTGGCGTGTCACGTCAAAACAGTCGTGTTCGCGAATTGGACAAGGCTTTCCGGTAGATGGGCGTCCGCGTCCTTGTCCGCGTCCGCTGCTGCGTCGCTGTCCCTACACGCCCAGTCCCTCTCCTATCTCGCCAATTTGCAGTCTCTCTCACTATACAAGACTCCTCTACAAGACGAATTCCTTACCATCATATCATCTCTGAAGTCCCTTGAGAACCTTCAGATCGACACATGTACATTCATGCTGTCTATGGACTTAGAGTCCTCCTTTGTCAAGGCGGGAACACAGTTGGTCGAATTCTCCTTGTCGACCACGGGGTTTCGAGACCCTACCCGGTCCAACATGGGCCTCGCACGTTTCATCGGCACACCCTCTTTGAGGGTCCTTCACATAGATTCCTCCAGCCTCGCGCACCAGATCTTCATCGTCCAGAAGTCTCTCCACGACGAGAGACTGCAGGGTTTAGGCATAACCGAACTCCACATTCCCTTTCCCTGCGCTGACACACGGTATCTCATCGATTTTCTTAACCAAACCCCATCTCTACACATAATGGAGCTGTCTAATGTGCAGCATCACTCTCCTAGTGACCCACTACCAAACTTCGATCATCTTCTTCCCGCTTCCCTACCCAATCTCACCGAAGTTGCCTGCACACCTCCTCTCCTCCCGCACTTCTTCCTTCCGCAGGGGCGTCGACCCGTTCGTACTGTGCGGATCCATAACAGCCATAACAGCCAAGGGACGGGTAGGATCATGGTGGACGAGGAGATATTGTATACTGTAGAGGAGATGGTCCCATCATTGGAACAAATCAAAGCAAGTAAAGTGCAAGAGTTGGAGATGCCATATTCCCCACAGGTGGCGCAGATACTTCCCAAGTATGCTGGGGGGCTAAAGGCGTTGTCCCTATATTCTGGCGAATACCCCACCGAATTTGTGAGACTTTTCCCTCACAGGCTCTTTCGAACAACTCCCACTGACCCACAATTCCCTTCCACCCATTGCTTGTCACTTGATGCTATAGGCGGTCACCCAGCTATCAACGGCGCTTGATGAACCCTTGAAAGTGACGACATTCACTTACTTCGTCACCGACACGAACGACTTCTTGCCAGATATCGACCTCGTGGAACAGCACCAGCAAGTCATGCTGCTCGCCTCCACTGCACTACCCTTTGCGACAACTATCCGACTATCTCCCGACGTCAAGTGGCGACGACGCGCAGAGTCAGACGTCCGAGACTTGAATATGGGGCCTTGGAGAGCCGTGATTTCTGACCATTACAAAGTCAAGTGTGCGCTCATCCAGATGGCCACTGGTCGCATCAATTTTGATTTCAGTGACTATGAAGGCGTTCTGGAGTCATTGTTTAGGCAGGATGAGATGACGGATGGGTTACGTCAGTTATTCCTTCCCGGAAGCCAAGTCTCCTCGAATCCTGCGACAGACCCGTACGCTACTTGAGCCTTTGAATTATGTAGGACTCTCCTACCCTCTCCCCCTGAATCCTTTTTGATCTGAAGTTTACTTGGTTCTGGGTGCGTTTGATGGACTTGAATCACGCAGGATCACAATTACCAGTATATAGTTGAGTGAGCGAGGGGGACACCGGAGAGTCGCTAACATATATAGTTCTGTACATGAAGGAAAGCGAGGCTGCTGGTGTAGACCCAGAAGGATTCAGGATTCAGGAGGAGCTTTTGCGATCATGCACTCGTACGTCCGCCACCGCGAGGTATACGTGGGCTTGAGCTTCGGACCTTTGTTGGGTGCCCCTTCCACCACTCCGCACAGTGAACGCGAATAGAGAGCATGACGGGTGCGCCATCCTGGAAAGAGTTTCAGACAGATTTATTGAACCAGTGATAGATATATGTCCGTGGAGTAAATAGTGAAGTCTAATCAAAATCTATGAAAGTTTATAATAAAAAAATGGAATAATGTGTCTAGTTGATCCTTGATGATGGTAAGGGTATCCGTCGAAAATATTTGTTCTCTGTTGCTTAAGACCATCGATCGCTCACGACCTCCAAGCCATCCCAAAGACCGATTCACCCATTTTGCATCCAGATACATGACCGACTAATCCACCCGTCACTCATTCCCTTTGGGAGCGTGTTTGGTCCTCGGCTTGACCTTGTTCTTCTTCAAGCTCAGCGGCCTCTCTGTCCCTCTTAATCGCTGGTACACCCCACAAGCATTGCAAACTTGTGCGCCTTCCTTGCTCCTCCTCCAAACGGAAGTCTTTCTTGTCCCGCAATGACTACATTGTGGACCCGTTCCATCATCGTCACCATCATCTCCTCCAGATTCCCTATCACTCCCTTCCGAATCCCGATCTGCGTCAATGAGTTCCTGGGGACGAAGTTTAGACCGTTGTTGGAGGTAAAGTCCACATGCATTGCATAATGGTTGAAGGGTGGTTGGGTTACGTCGCCAAAGTGGTGTGGAGGTGGCGTTGCAATGCGAACAGACTTTGGGTGGAGGAGTCGAGGATGAGGGATGGGTATTGGGGGGTAACGTTTGCGGTGGTTGCTGCAACATATACGCGGTGCGGCTATCAGGGCGTGGTGGGTTTTGCATATGTGACCGTGAATGCGAAATCGTCGGCGGAAGATTAAACGCTTCGGAAAGTGACGAAGTGGTGGAGCGGGGGAGAGATGCCGGCGAGGAGTGAATGGACGTAGGGTTGTGCTGGTAGCCAAGTGATGGATCGTGCATAGAACCGGCTAGATATAGTGAGTCATAAGTAATGCCGAGCATGGTGAAATCCCGTAGAAATATACGAACTATGGCTATTGTTCCTAGTATATGCCATGGTATCCCCTTGATAAAAGTGTTGGGCAGGGTGGGACGCATGTGGGTATGCGGTGGTATGTGGATGAGCCATTTGATGCTGCGAAGCCGATGAATTGTACTTGGCCCACTGAGCCGCCCTATTCGAATCTTCTGCCGACGAAGACGAGTTCGTAAGTGAGTTAGATTGCATCAGTGTAGTTTGCAAAGACAGCATCCGTACTTGATGAAGTGTACGTTACACCCGATGATGCGTCAGCGGGTGGTATTGCCGCTGAGGCGCCCGATTCGTAGAAGCCTGAAGGTGGGTGGGCGAGTCCCGTCATGGGATCATATACAACTTGCGGGACGTGGCGATGATGAGGATGATAGGACATGTCGATCTTGTTGAGTTCCACGGAGTACTTCTTATGATGGCAGACCTCAACTGACCATCAAGCTACTTATACCAGGGCTTCGGTCATATTCTGACGCAAACCTCGGGAATAAGCCTGACCGCGTTGCAAGCAACATTCAAACGCGATTTCTGAATCAAGCCGATGCCACGGCGCTTCTCTTCCATCAGGCAAGGCAGTCGGTCAATCATCAATCTAAACATTCAAGAGAAGGCGCATCATTAGGACCGAAACATAATTGATGTGAATCGATCCGAGAGGGCTGACCTTCGCCGTCTAGATTGTGGAAACAAGGTTGACATAACGCCGCTTCCTTGTGTGGGAACAGAATAATGCAGAGATTTTGTCGAGGGACAGCACGGCAAAAACAGGCACCGCAAAGTCGGTGTTGATGGATACGGCGTGGTTCCGTAAGATGATGCACGGTGCATAGTTGTGACGAGTTCCACTGTCGCCTACGACTCAGTCAATCAGGGCAAGCGAATATCGGTACACAGGTTGCCTATGTTCAAAACACAACTTGTTAGTGGCAGTGTTAGGAGATGAGAATTGCCCGTGATTTCAACGAAACGCTCGGAAGTACCTCACTACTGGCTATGACCTCCAGTAACAGATCTTGGGTGCCTTCACGCCGCCTAACGACACTCCCACGCCGCTCCATGTGTGGAGATAGACACATGAGCGCAATGACAATTGGTACATCGCACCCGTGAGATCCATTCGAGTCGGTAATAGAGGTGGATCAAAGCAGGAACCTTTGCAAAATGCAGCGGGCACTGCTCAACCAACATTGACGGAACGGGAGAGGCTATGTGACATCCGTCACAACGTCAGTCACGTAAGAAACGCCAAACTTGTTGAAACCCTGCCTCATCACTCATCAAACTCGGAAATGGATCTCTTCCTGTGCGTCTCGAGGCTGAGCGCTGATTGTTGATTGCTCAGGGGAACTTTGGGAATTCTTCCCTTCGATTGGCTCGGACTGCCCAGACCCTCCAAAAGCAACAGCATCCGCCTGTCGCGAATCGCTTTGCTGTACTTTCCCTTTTTCCTTGTGTCTTTACGTTCGTATCTCCGACAGCCACGTCACACGTTGACATTACGGACCAGTAAGATACGCAGCGACCGCTCAGAGAGGACCCTAACTTTCTCCAATCGGAGCTGCAAGCATACAACACGACTCGCATCCTAATCTATGGCGTCCGGGAGATTGTGCGAACCCCCTTTCGCCAGTGTGGATCGCTGTCCATCCGACCACATAATTTCTCAAGGTAGGCATCGGCGGAAAGTCACTCCCCTCTTTGCAGAGCCTATGACTCGGTCCGATGAAGTCGACGTGGTACCATCTTGGAAACTCCTTCCAAACCATACCTTCAAGGGTGCTTGCACATCGCCAATCTCCTAATTCCGAATGTTTGTCTCCATGCAAATGGCAACTAACCTCCTCGACCTTGACGAATACTACCGAACACTTCCTGAAGCCCCGAAGCGGTTTTCTAATCGAATTTTCGGCGGCGAAAACATGCTCATACGGGAGCGCTCATCGGCGCCCTCGATCTCGCTGAACTTAGAGATTACCTCCGATTGCGTTTGCCGCCGGCAAATTCCCGTCCTGCTCTCCAGTATTCGGTAAGTAATTGCACTACCTCGCGACTTAACATTGCACCAGTGATTAGCAGGGAGGATCGCAAATAGCTACGCGTAGAGGCCTCTTTGATGGGCGCACTGTCTCAAGACTTCGAGTCGCCCACATATCTATGTCTTTGCGTAAGCTATATTTATCACAACCACACCTTTACCCCTTGGCTTCTGACTTTGTGAGCCGCACGACTTTCACAAGGTAGGAGCATCTCGACGTAAATTTTCTCGATTCTGGCCTCGATTGTCCTCGCTTGGCACAAAGATCGGCCGTGCATTGTCTATCTGGCTTGTAGGACCATAGCGTGAGTGGATATCTCTCCCAACGTGGTCTCAGTCCCTGATCTCTATATCGATATGGTCAAGCAACAATGCACGGATACACCGTATCTCCAAGGTCGTTCTCTTCAATCTATAAAATCGGATGGCGGAGATTTCTCCGCCTTGTCACGACCAATTCACTCTACGCGAGTATGGATAGCTCGAGATATCAAGAATACCGTCACTCACAGATTACAACCTGCACGATGAGTGGCCCGCAGTAATATGCCAAGAAAGTTGAGCATCTGCAAGTTCTCGCGACTTACAGCTTTGCCTTGAAATCGCCGAGTTCCTGTCGACGAAATGGAGTATCTGTAGGTTTTCGCGGTCTAGTTCGAGTTTTCTGTGGGGTCTCTTCGTTGGAGCGAAGCCAGCCGCACATTCAGTTTGGGGCAAGGGCAACGGTAAGGATGATCCTCGGAACCAAACTTACGGTGTCTCCCTCCTGGCATTTCCGCGGCTTCGTCATGCCCCACTGTTGTCGATTGTGATATCTACTCCGGTGGAAGTCGCCTGCAAGCCTATGCAGTTCAATACATCTTTCCGGAGATGATCCATGAGAGGCGTGGTGGCTGCAATGCACGGTGTGGTGCGTTCTCCAAATTCTAGGTGGATGTTGCGCAGTGAGAAGGGTGATCACCCCACGCTGCGTCCCTCTGACTCCTCGTACGGGGAAAACTTCCTTGGTATAGACAAATGGAATAACGGGGCACTTTAGTCAACGCCCACGATCTTCGAATTTCAGTGATGGTCTAGAGGCTGATGCAAGGCCAGGATGTCGATGACGAGAGTTTACGGTGAATTCCTTAAAGCCACCACTGGTACTCATCGACTGTGCCATCAGTTGCCTTTCCTGATCGTTCCTGCGTCCGGGTGAGTCTCTTAGTGCGATTTAGTGCTGTCGAGCCGGGAATATGAAGACCGGATTGATTCCCCGGCGCAGAGATACAAGCTTTCAGGGTGACCAATCACCAAAACTCTTCGCCACAGGGCATGTCTATGAAGCGTGCTTGAGAATCTCGCCTTCCTCGTCCCCCTTGTATGCCGTGATCGCACCACAAGTGGTCCTGTGTGGAGAAGAGCACTGCGACGCATGGTAGGAGGCGCTGAACTCGGTGCCGACTCGCCGCAGAACAATTTGAAAGGACTCACTATCAGATAAGGTGGATTCTTGATGGCGAAAACGGTTGAAGCCAGGAAGCTAATCGGCCGAAATGTGTGTTGGCGAACTTCAGTCGGAAACAAGGGAGGGGATCTCCTTCGCCCAGGTTCAAGTGAGTATTTTTGTACCTCTCCATCGTTTGCGGCTTCGAGGATGTACACCGTTTACAGATTCCACTCCGATTCAATATTGATCACCGAGACTCCTAGGGAGTGGCAGTGCATAGAGTCGGCTCGATAAGAATTTGAGTTTTTCAGTGATGCAAGTGCAGCCGTTCGCCACATTGGTTCCGTTCCATTGCTTCCTCGTTGCGTGTGGATGCTGTAGAATAATCAGAGCTTAGCACCGCACCGTCTATTCTTGGTCCAATACGAATAAGTAGCGAACGTTCACCTGCTCGCTTTCCACCACATTGGTCCTGATGAGGAGGGCGGCAGTAGTTGAGTTTGAGTAGCATACGATTTCAATAATTGTTTATCTAATGTACAAGCGACACGAGAAATCATTGGCAAGAATCAAGAGAGGGAGGAGATCGAAACAATACAATAAAGACATGCAATGCCTAGAATCTTGATTCATAAAGGATGGGCCATAATAGAAGGACGAAAGAATGAGAGGAAAACGTAACGACCACTGCTATCGTTGCTGCCACCGCGGTTGGTAGCTTTCACTACTGGTTGTGCTTGAAGACACCATACTACCCTTCGAACTTGAGACTGAAGGTTGCTTTGCAAGTTCATCCCGCCTCTGCCATATCAGCTCCGCCCAAAGTGGATTCGGTGGTATGTGGCCAACGAGAGCGTGTAAAACCTCGAGCCTGAAACGATTGTCAGCCATATGGTGCGTTGACACGAGCAGCTCCATGCTTACCATCTTGCTTTCTCATCATCAGTGTCAGCGAAGAAAACAATTTCTTGATTCTTCGGGAACATGATTCTAAACGAACGTTCCACTCCAGAGAAACCATCGTCGAAGTAGCTATTTCGAGCCGAGGTTGGACTGAGAGCAGATGGTGAACCCTGGTCGTTTTCGACACTCAAGGCCTTCTTCAGATCGATAGTGGCGGTCGCTTTCTTGGTCACATCATTGAACGCGATCAAACTCCCGCCCACAACTCTGAATTGACGACGTCGCCAGGTCTGGATAACGAGGTCAGATACTACGCACAGCATAAAGGAATCGCACATACCGAACAATCGCCACCACACTGAGTCAAAGTCCCCTCATAATAAGTCTGCTTATGCCACTGGACATGCCGCAACCCACGATGACATTCTTCCAGACTCTGCGGGAGTTGATCTTGTGCAATGCCAGGCAACGGCGGGAGTCGGAATATCTGCAGGATAAGCTCGCCGACCTGCATGCTGTTAACCTTATTCCCGACTTCGCTTCGTTGTCCGATAAGCGGGAAACTGGTCTCGAACAATTTGGTGTCGCAGTGCTTGGCGATATCTTTGAAGGCGATGAACGCTCGTGCAAGGGTGCCGTCCGACTTGAGATAGCGAGCTAGATTTTCCTCCAGTCTGTGAACAGGTTGGGGTGGTGGTGGTCGGACTGGCTGCGGTTGTTTCTTGGGAGAAGAAAAGAAACTACGGAAACCGCCTTTGCTCGGGGGCGGAGGAGGAGGGGGTTGCGCTACAACAGGAGGAGGTGGGGCGTTCGCTTTGAATTGCGCGATAATATGAGGATCGCGTCGGATTTTGAGTGTCAGGGTAAATTCAAGCTTGGGATGTTCGATCCTAGAAACAGAGATAAGAAAGATAGACTTCAAAACATTCCAAGCCACTCACAGTTCAAACTCTTGATCAATGAGAGAGTCATGTCCCAATCGACTCTCTGGAGTCGTGACGTAGTGAATTCCATTATTCAGCGTACAAGTCAAGGCGGTCGGCTCTTGGGGTATGGGCACATCAAGAGCTCTCACACCAACGACTAGCAAAAGCACATCAGTCAGGCGTCATAAAAATGCCGGGAACATCTCTTCAACACTCACCTCTGACGAACACCTTGCCCTGTAATTTAGCAGAGGCATCTTGCGCTCGGTACGCCTTGATCTGCTTCGCATACTCATTCTGCAAAGAAAACGTCGGCGAAAAGGTATGAGGTCTAAACAAGAAGCACAACGAACCATATCAGACGGTCGTCGAACCGTTCTCCACGCTCGACCAGTATTAACATCGCCAGCAGCACCCACATGCGAAACATTATCAGACTCAGAAGACGAAGCAACAATCATCTCCTCTCTCTGCTTCACATAATATTTCTATCACCCCAAACATAATCAGTCACCTTCCAACGACAAAGAAAACACAAAAGTAAAACCACTCACAGACTTATTCGGCCCATCCCTCTTCTGCAGCTCCCTATTAATACTATCCACAAGCCTATCATCCTCCTCAGTCTGGAACGGAACGTCCAACAACCCCCCACCACTCCTCTTCCTCACCGAAGCACCCCTCCTAAGCGCCAACAAATCCTCCGCATCACCAGTACTCAAACTCCTCCTCTTACTCGGTCTCCCACTCCTCAAAGGAGAAGGCGCAACAGGAGATCCACCTTCAGGATCATCTCGCGGTCTAAACCTCTTGGGAGGAGTGACAGAATACCCCATCATCAATTCTTCCTCTGCCCTCCGGGCTTCTCGTCTCTTGGCCAAGATCATCTCCTCCCTCGTCTTGATAGCTTCTTTGGCAGGTACGGGAGGACCGATGGAGGAAGCGCCACTACCTGTCCTGCTGGGTGCGGGGCTCATGAAATGACCAGCAGATAACAACCCCGTATCAGTGGCTGCCCTCCTCAACAACCCATCACCCATAACATCCTCACCACCATCCACCTCCGTGTCCATACTCTCATCTTCCTCCCTCTCCTCTTCCTCCTCCTCCTGCTCCTCCTCCTGCTCCATCTCCTCAGTCTCCTCCTCCTCAACGTCTTCGTGGCTGGGCATCTCAACCTCCTTAATCCTCACATCAACCATCGCAGGACTCCTCCTCATCCCCCCCTCCTCTCTCCCCATCCCCTTCCCACCCACTCCCAACCCTCTATCCCCAGCAGTCTTAACCCCAGACCCAACAGAAGCAAGCGTCTGCTTCGAACTCGTACTACTAGCCACATCATCCATCAACCGATCCAACGCACTCCTCACATCCCCAATATCCACTCTCCCCCCTCCCCCTCCTCCTCCCCCCTCCTCCTCATCACCACATTCCCCTTCACGCCCACCAAAAAACGCACTCCCCCCAAAATCAACTTCAAGCGCCTCAAACCCAGACCCACTAAGGTTTGAGAAATCATCAATGGTATGCGCCCGTTGATGGAACGAAGGACGAGGAGGGTCGATACTCTGCACTTCAGGATCAACCTCCATGACCCCATCAAAAGTAGGATTCTCTCCCCTCCTCAACGGAGCCCCAACTTCCCTCCTCTCAACCCTCCCAATAACAGCTTCATCAACACTAACATCAGTCGAAGGCGTAGCCCTCTCCTTCCCCTTCCCTTTTCTCTCCTTGCCTTTCTCCTCAACCTCAACCTCAACCTCCCCACTCCCCTCTCTCGAACTCTCAGTCTCCTTAACCCAAATCTCCCCACCCTCCAAAACCTCCCTCAACGGACTCTCCACACTCCTCTTCTTCATCAACCTCCTAGCAACATCCTCCCTACTAATCCTCGGACTCCTCCCCCCAACACTCCCCTTCTCACTCCCACTCCCATTACTCCTCAAACTCCCACTACTCCCAGTATCCATCAACCCCAAACCCATAGTCCTCCCAAGAGGAGACGCAACCCTCCTATGCAAATCTTGCAAGTCTAACCCCAAGGCGGGCGACCCAGGTCTCCTAGTAAGAGACGAAAACGGTGAGGCTGAACGACTGGGTACTTCGAGTGGTTGGATGGGAGGGAGGGGAGAAGAGATTTGGGCGGGAGCTACAGGTGGAGTTGACGTTCGTTGAACTTGAAGGGGTGGAGTTGATGTTCGTTGGACTTGGAGCGGAGGCGTAGACCCCCTCTGAACCTGAAGTGGCGGCGTCGATCCCCGCAGAACCTGAAGCGGCGGCGTAGACCCTCCCTTCACTTCAACAAGCGGCACAGACCCACCCCGCGTCGTCTCCCTCCCCAAAAAGAACCTAGTAGTCGCACTCCCAAAAGCAGGCGGACTACTCATCCTCTGCCTCCCCTCCCCCCTCTGCGCTCTCCCAACAACAGCAGAAGGAGGAGGCGTACCCCTCTGTGGTCTCGGAGGTGTAGAGCTCTTCACAACTGGAACTTCTTCGATCCCTCTCCTATAAATCACTCCCAACTCTCCTCCTCCTCTCCCTTGCTGGCTCTCTCCTTGTCCTGCGCCCTCCTCTTTCAACAGCTCATCCAAAGCAAGCGCACTAAGCGAAACCTCCCGCCCAAAACTCAAATCCCCACTCAAAAACGACGACTCAATCGGTTCAACCTCATCTTTGATCCTTTCACTCCCTTCAAACGAATCTTTATTCCCTGGGACCAAAAATTCCATCAACACCCCTTCGAAGGTCAAGAAAGCAAGCAAGCGAAAGGGACGTACCAAAAACCTCTCCCCTCTTCTTAACAGGCGAAGGGCTCCCCGGCAACCTCTCCACCTCCTCTCCTACATCCCCCTCTCCACCCCTCCTCTCCCTCCCCCTCTCAGCCTTCGCCCGCTCCGAATGACTAGTCCTCCCAAGCGGGACGTGTGACCCAGGCGAAGTAACACCAGGAGGCGGCGGGTTCCTCGTCGGCGTCGAAGGCGCAGCATATGTCGCAGGTAGTTGCCCAGCACCTGTGGACGGAGCGGCACCAAGAGCGGCGATAGACCCAGGAGAATAATCAAAAGGATTAGGCAACACACCCACCCCACCAGCATATTCAACCGGGTTAGGTAAAGGCGGTGAGAAAGGATACATAGGATGTCTCTGCCCCCCTCCTCCCCTTTCAACACCTTCTTGATACCCCCTCCCAAGTTGTTTCATCCCTACCATCCGTTGTGCATGGTGAGCGTCGGTGGTTTCGTGAGGATGAGGAGCGTCGAAATACGAAGATTGGGGGCCAGCGTGGGCATGGGGAGATAAAGGACCGTGTGGTGAAGATTGCATACGACCATGAGGCGAAGATTGAGCAACCCGTCCAAGCGGGGACCCTTGGACTCGATCTTCCCATTGGCCCGGAGCTGGTGGAGGAGGCGAACCACCAAAAGAAGGGACGGTATCCTGTAACATAGATTCAACAAGCCCAGCTATAGAATCATTCCCTAACCCTTCTTCTTGGAGGTCGTCAACGTGTAAGCTATCATCTGCTTTCGAAACGTTGTCAGATTTTGTTATCAAGACCAAGAGTTCATTAGACTGCAACGCACCTTCGACACGACCGTGATCTTCTTCGCGTTCCTGGTGATGACGCTCATAATCATCAACCTCCATCGAAGCTTCCTCCCGCAACTCATCAAAACTATCATCCACCTTCTCCCTCTCATCTCCCTCCTCCTCCCCCTCTCTCCCCTCCTCATGTCCCCCCACCTCTTCCTCCTCCTCCCCATCTCTGCCCTCCTCGAGATCATCCCGTTCCCCCTCCTCCCCAGAATCCTCAAAAGGATCCTCCCTAAACTCAATACTCTCCTGATCAAACTCAACAACATCACAACATTCATTAAACGTAACAGTCTTCCTCCTCTGTTTCTTCCCCCCTCCACTTCCACTTCCAAATATCCCACCGCCGAAAAAGCCATTATCGGAGGAACGGGGACCGTGGAGACGTTTGGATACGAGGGCTGAGCGGGCGGGGGAAGCCAAGGCTGAACGGGGGGTGGAGACTGGAGGTGGTGAGATCATGGAGGAACGAGGGGCGGGTGGTGGCGAGACCATGGTCGAACGAGCGGGGGCGGGTGAGGAGTAATGGCTCGGTACAGGGACGCGCGAAGGTGTCAACGACGACGCCGCGATTAGAGGTAACACCGGTACCCTACTCGGTTTCGGTGGCAACGGAGGAGGAACATCCTCGTCTTCCCCTTCCCCCTCCACACATTTCTTGAAAGGACTCTTGGAAACAGGTTCCAATGTAACCAACCCTTTAAACCCATTCGACTGCCTCCTCTTATTCCCCAACGGGTTCTCATTCTCCGCCATCGATAAAGGCCTCGGACGTTTTTCCCCACTCACTTTTCTTGGTGTCAATGGGGCGGGTACGGAGGGTGTGGGGGTGGAAGGGGTGGGGATTTGGGATTTGAAAGGAGATTTAGAGACGAGTTGGTTCGTAGCTACATGTTTGAAACTCTTCGAATTCCGTCTCGGTACCAAAACACCTCCTTGTACACGAGAACCTCTTGGAGAGTCCCGTTTGGAGATACGGAGGGGGGACGTGACTGAGCCCCCCGCCGTGGAAGATATAGGTTGGTTTGTGTTTGTGTTGGGGGGCATTGTGCTCCAGCCGTGGCCTGAATCCCTGAGGATAGCAGACTTTACTGGGTCGGGTGAGTTTGAGAGGAGACGGTCGCGTAGAGGAGCGTGTGGATGGCCGCTCATCGTCGCTGGATTGTCGAGGACGGCCACTGCACAATAATGTTGTTGAAGACAAGAGACAAGTCCAAACAATGTTCAACAACTCGCGTCTACAGTCACGTGACCGTGCATGTGACTCGTGAGTCACGCGCGTTCGCAAGGGACTCACTCTGCTGAACGCCACAAGTTCTCCAAGATTTTGGGCATCGTGTGAATGAACCGAGGCAACCACTGTTGAAGCAGCGAAAGGAGTTCTTCCGGAAAGTTGATTCACTCTTTTCCACCCCCGTTCTCAACCTTTGCGCCCCATCACCAAGACGTCGACTGAGTCGCCACCAAGCTAAACTTCTCATACATAGCGTTTCCGAACATATCAAGAACTCTGCCGATGTTACACTTGTCTCGCCTCGCTTCTCCCCGTTCCCCGGAAGCAGACACCACCCGCCTCAAACAAATCACCGTCAACCCTACCGCCACCCGATGAATCCACAGTAATAGCGACGCTCCGAAACAGGTTCCTGGACATCAACACTGCCAAGTCCTGGAAAGAGTCAGGCAGTCTGACCCATTTTCATCCAAAGCTACGCGAATTCTTCTAAAGCCCACCTCCACCGCCTGCAGCTCGCAAGCCTTCCTCTTGTGTAACTCGACGGGACACACCCCACGATACCGGGGTGGTAGATGGTATACATCGGAGACATCTCGATCAGAGTCGTCCTTCCTCCACCGAGACAAAAGTCGCACCTGCCAGTGCCCCTACAGGAATGAACATCGGTGCGAAATCCTTGGTGGGCCTAATACAGGACTGAGTAAATGTTGTTCCACATACGGCCCTTGTCAAATGTTTGCGACCACATCTCATCTGGGTCGGATTCCCTCAGAAGGCTACATACAATACACATCCGTTAAAAAACACGACTATGATGATACCCAGAGGGGACTCACGAGAGTCTGAAACAGAACTCAGCAGCTCTGCTCGCTCGATACCGGTCCAAGGAATCACAGGTGATCCTAACAAGTTCACAGAAATCCTCTCGAGTTCCTCGCTCGTGAAAAACTTCGTAACCAAACCTGATTATTCTCAGGGGAAAGGCGAGGGGCCGAGAAGCGCTACTCACCAGAAACTTTCTTCAACGTGATAGCTTCAGACGCACGGTTCTGACAAAGTTCCTTCAAGGGAACCATGCACGTCGCTTCAAACATCCTTCGAGTCCGTTCCCCAATCGTCACTCGCAGATTCCTATCTTTCCCCACTCGAGCGAGATGTTGCGCCTTAAGTCGTGATGCGAGAGCATTCATTCCGATAAAGACGATGGTGACGGGTACTATAAGTATCGCCTCATGTCAGCATAAAGGTTGGATGCCCAAGAACGGGTGAAGCACCAACCGTTACCAAATGTATTCAATATAATTCCGTCCTCTTCATCAAAGGCACATGACTCGTCAACTGGGATGTTCTTGCAGTACCTGGAAACGAGAGTTACTGAGAGATTGTAGGTGGAGGAGATAGATGGGACTCACCATATCCCATCCAGCCCCTTGGTGTGGGGGCATTCAACGTGTGTTCTTTCGTTCATGAATTGGGAGATGAGCGGGGCATTCTGGCCGGGCACCATCGTAAAGAGGTGGAAAATGTGATCAGGATACGACGCCAACTCGATTTCCTGGTTAATATCTCTGGGATCCTATCCAAAAAATCAACGTCAAAAAAGTAAGAAAGGATGGATGTAGGCTACTTACCACCGCCACGTCCCGGAATGCATCGGAGAGGAACGCCGATTTACTTGGTTCTGACTATCTCTGTAGTTCAGCGTTACGATCCACCACTAAGAGAAGAACACATACCTGAGAGATTATGAGAACCCTCAATTTATCCCGCCCGAAAATCTTCCCCTTCTCCATCTCCCACACGATTGCAAAAACATTTGATCAATATCATCTGATACTTTCTTCAATTGACTCTTCGGTGCCTTACTATCCTGACACCAAGTTCTCTCCAAAGTAGCGAGATGAACGAACTGCATCACCCGCCCGAACCTAATAGCATCCCATACCTCCAAACCCCCCTCATTCCCAAACCTCTGTACCTCATCCACCTCTTCGTTCATCCTAAAACAAACCCCACCCAACCCCTTCGCTCGCCCCACCAAGTTCCTCCAAAGACACCCAACATACCACCAACAATTGAAAGTCCACACATTATATTTGTCTGATTGTTGGGAGATGAGTTCGAGGAGGATGGAGAGGCCGGAGAGTGATACACATGGGTGTTTGAATGCGAAAGAAGCTAGGATGGTATCATTCCGACCGACAAGATCTAGGGATCGATCGGCGATGGTGATAGTATCTTTACAGTTTGAACGAGATTTGGGACTCCAGAGTGTACTCCACGAATCCGTATCCCTTTCCACCCTCAAACTCGACGGGCAGTTCCGCAAAGTGATGACAAGATACTCATGCGAAGGCACCTTGTTTGATTTCCCCCATGCAACGCTCAACATCGATAATCCGTCAACACCGTCCGAACGTGCTTCGGGTGATTCTAACAATTTGGTGAAAGTTCGAGGGGTGTACTTTCCAGGCGAGATCTTGAATTTACGAGCGGAGGGGAATTTGGACAAGGAATCTGTGCTTGATTGTCCGTCGGATGGTGTGTAGCGTGACATCTAGGGTTTTTCTCGTCGGTTGGAGGTATGGAGGCGAGATGGGAGTGGGGACTTACGGTAGATAGGACGACGATTTGCTGGAGACGCTAGCGGCTATATAGAACCTTGACGCTCATCATGGCAGATGAAATGCATCTTCGTAAAATGCCATGCTTTGCTATTGTGAAGGGACCCCGATCAAATCATATCATCCTTGGACTGTTTGAGGTGGCTGATAGACAATAAGTAGGCTGTGATTGCGAGGCAAGCTGTGAGCTACGCATGCTGATCTGTTCGGAGGCGAGGCTATTGTGTGGTTCTTTGCTGGAGGGGGCAGCTGCCAAGGAACTTCACGACATGATGCACCAATTGTGAACAAAAACGAACCAAAGTTACTGTAAACGCCCACAAAGTGATTGTTATTAGACAACAATCCCTTCTAAACCAAACCTTCATCCCTCGCCGAGACTATCTCGTTTGTTACAGTACGACAACTTGAACTGAGATGAGGCAGCAGACTGGCAGTGCTCGGACTGATGATTTGAATGAGCTTCTATTTGCACCTTTGTTCGTCACCAGAGCGAATCTATGTCGTGTAACACCGGTCCATAGTTCTGTCTGAATCAAAGAATCGGACGACCACTGTTGATGCACGTTGATGCCGCAACAGAGTCCGCAAACGTCGTCTACAATGTCGATCAAGCTCAACCCATCAATGCATCAAGTTCAAGATTACCTTCAGCATCAACTATACACCTTGGTTCACCCCTTGAACTTTGAATCACGACGTTGCCCTACTGGTGCAAATGACTCCTATAGCTCAGGCTAGCAGTCGGCCGCCGTTCTGCGTGCGCTATATCCTTACATACACCCTCCGTTCCCTCGCATCAGATCTCTCAGAATTCCTGATGTACTTTACGGAGGTTGAACTATACCTAGTTCCTTGAACCCTCATGCATTTCTCTTCTCCCCTCTCCCTCCCCAAACTATACCTCCCAAAAAAGTGAGGATTGAGCAAGTCCGCTCTACGCGACGCGTCCGAAGAGACCAGGTCTGGATTTCGTGCAAGTCAAACACCGCACGCGACGAAATCGGACTGACATTCCCCTCCACTCCCACCTATGCAGACACGCCCCCAGACCTATGTAAATGTCCTCCTCAGGGGTCGACGAAGCCGAAGGTCTACAAGCCGTCAATCGTAGCTCCGGTACGTCAATCACGTCCCCCCTCATCCTAATCTTATTCGGCTCCCTTGACAATACAGTCGCTGCGTTGGTGTTCCTATTTTATGATATCGTACTCACTTTCGACGACGAAGTACGTTCTTCCTCCCATCCATTCTTGTCCGCAAAGGGAACTGAACCCTTGCGGTAGGTTAATCTCATTTGGTCGTAAGTACCTCGCCCACCTGGAACCCAACAACGAAGTGAACGGGACGTTTATACACGTTTAGACGACCATGGTCATACACGAAGTTCTTGTTCTTCTACGTACGCTACATGGCCGCTGCAACTCAAGTGTTCGTCCCCTTGACTCTCATGCCATGATCCAGTGAACTCACCTCCCTCCCAGATCAGCACTATTCGTAACAGCCGAAATATCACCCCATTTCACTTATACGCAACACCAATGTCTGATATGGGAAGTATGGCAGGGAGTAGCTAGTATGAGTTTGATCATGGCCGTTGATGTCGTTCTTATTTTACGAGGTGAGTCAAGCCTCTTTCTGGTGTCCTTCCCGGTTTAACGCCTCCTCCTGATTTCACGCGTCCTTCTTGATCTCATGCATCCTTCCTGATTTCTTGCGTCCTCACACCACCTCCCCCCAGTCCACGCACTCTACTCAGGAAACCCAACCATAACACGTCTCCTCCTCATAACCTACACCCTCGAAATAGCCTGCATGACCATAAGCCTAGTCTTATCAGTCCCAGGAGTAGTATACAACGACGTCTGTCTAGTCACCTGGGTCCCTCCAGCCATCTTCCTCTGGGGGTAAGTCCCTCTCCCCACCCTGATTGAGGGTTCGTTGCTGATGGAGGTTGGGGTTGGGGATGTAGAGCAGCGACGATATCATTCCAAGCCATCCTATTCACCTTAACAGCCTATCAATTCTTCGTAGGATTACGATTGGAAGGGATGGGGAAGACGAGGTTGGGTTGGTTATTGATGAGGGATGGGACTTGGGGTTTCGCTTTAATTTTTCGTCAGTCTTGAGCTTCTTCCCCCCCTCCCACTTCTTCGTTTCATTTCACTGACGATTGTATGCCCGCGTTAGTGATAATGGTTCTCCAAGGCTCGTTATACCTCTTACAAAACAAGAACTACACAGGGATCCTATATTGGTACGTTGCCCCCCTTTCCCCCTCTCCCCTCCCTCAGCTGACGCCCAACACGGACAAAGTTGGCTAATAACAATCGAATCATTCGCGGGCTACCGAATCCTCCTCAACCTCCAAAAACTATCCCCGGTTAACGGAGGTGGCGCGAGCACCGACATCTTACCAACCGATGGTAGGATTGAGTTTAGTACGCATTTGAGGGGGGGGAGGGAAGAATGGGAAACGGGGAGTGGGTTTGGGTTGAGCGGGGGGGAGAGTGAGGGGTGGGGAGAGAGTGAGAGTGAGTTTAGAGTGGGTAGGAAGGTGTTTGGTGGCACAAAGGCAAGTGGGAGTGGGAGTGGAGCGAACTCGACGGGTATTTCGAGTGCGGGGGAGATTGAGATGAATGTTGTTGATAGAGATGGGGCGGGTTAGATATGTACAACTGGGTGTACAGAGTAACTAACTAAGGTTACACTCTGACTCGCGATTTTACCAGCGGCCGTCAACTCTACAGTACCGATTTGAGCGCCTCCTAGTGGGACTCCATGCCGTTCAATTTAGAGTTTCCGATAGGTCGCGATCAGTCACTCGTCACCCTTTCATTCAACCTTCTTCTCCTCGATCGTGATGGCACCCCCGACACGGAAAAGAAACGTCGCCGTTGCACCGCTCTCGCGCAATCGTACCTTACTATACCTTCATTCACTACTCTTGTTTCCAACATTTGCAAATGTTGCGATCTCCGGTATATCCTTCCCATGAGGTTGCGCTTCACGTTTTGGGTGGTGGTGCAGGTTTGTCGCTTTTGTGGTGGTAGTAGTCTTGCAATTATTGATAAGTTTGTCAACTTACTGCCAGGTGTCGTGTTCGCCACGACACCGGACCAATGCTCCAGCGCTCCAGCCCCCAGGCATGTTCGACACAAGGAGCACACAAACTCGGAACGGTGTCAGTGTGGCGCCCGCTAAACTCCAGCCCTGTCAAATCTGTCTCCGACTCGATCCCATCCTAAACACACACCCAAATCCGATGGGATCCATAGAGGCTAGAAACATCACACTTGTCATGAAATCGACCTCCCTCTTCTGCTCACTGGCATCGAGCGTATGTCGACCGATGTCGATGGTGGTTTCCCTTCAGGTGTTTATGAAGCTGCTGCTGTACAAGCTGTCAATCGTAGCAGTGGTACGTCCCTTTCTCAATCGTTGTTAAGGTCTTGTGGAATAAAGAAGTAATGTGTTTTTTGGTTGGGGGTAGTCGCGGCTTTGGCGTTCTTGGTTTATGATGTTGCGTTGACTTTTGGTGATGAGGTCTGTGCTCCATTCTTTTTAAAAGTACCTTTGATGTATTGGCTAACGAGTCGTGCTCAGATCAACTTCATTTGGTTGTACGCTTTTCGTTCCTCGTAACACTTGTCACCGGCTGAATGTCTGTTCTAGGAGACCTTGGACCTATACGAAGATTTTGTTCTTTTACGTCCGGTATATGGCCATCGTGATTCAATTGTAAGATCCACCTGCCCTCGTCCCGCCTTTTTCTCTCTCAATGATTCGATAGTTCGACGCTTTTTATCACTGGGGAACTATCCTTTAACTTGCAATACAGCCATCACGCGTGTTACATATGGCAGGTTTGGCAAGGCGGGTCTGTAGTCTCGGTAACTTTGGCAGTGGATTTCATCTTAATCCTACGAGGTAACTTTCTCGAGCTTCTTCCCCCTTACTCACTAATTGGGAACTCTGTAGTGCATGCTTTGTATGGCGGGAACAAAATCATCACCAGTATCATCGGGTTCTTCTACATCGCCGAGATAGTAGCCATGATCACGAGCTTAGTGATCGCAATCCCTGGTATGGACTACGACTCCATATGTCTCATCAACTACTCTCCATCATTGATACTCCTTTGTGGGTACGTCCACCATGACTCTCCGTCCCCTCTCTATCTTCTAACATTCACCACCCGAACTTTGCGCGGTTTGCATCAGCGCCGCTTCGGTGTTATTCCAAGGACTACTGTTTGGGTTCACAGCGTATCAATTCTTCGTTGGCCTTCGGAGGGGAAGAGGCCGTTTGGTTACGTTGCTCATGCGGGATGGGACTTGGGCTTTCTTTCTCATCTTTTGTTCGTCGTCTCTCTGTTCACCAGCCTGGTTGGTGAGAATGGCTAACGAGTTGTCCTGGATCCAGCGATAGTCGTTTTGTACACCATTTTACTTGTTGTGGACACCACTTACTCTGGAATATTTTATGGGTGAGGAACTCACCCTTCCTGCATCAATCACCAGACTGATATCATACCTTCAGCTGGACCCTTACTGCACTCTCCATCGCCGTGAGCCCTATTACACCTCCATCACTTCCATCCTATTAACCCACACCATGCCAAACAGGGCTACCGAATTCTCCTCAACCTCCAAAGTCTCTCACCATCTCCACGAACTCGCAGCACGACAACAACAACCGATACTTCACGATATACCGATACGCGGATAGAATTTACGACTAACTTGAATGCTGGACGTTCGGCTGATGATGGGTATGGGGGACCTAGTCAGTTTGATACGATGTGGTATGGGAGTGAGGAATATGAGATGGATATTGTTGAGAGGGAGGGGCAGGGGTAAGTGGTGGGGGTTGTTGGGTGATGAGAGCATCGTTTCTCGAGTCCCAATCTCCAACATGCTTTGATCTCTTCATCGCTACTCTCCTTGCCGGATGTCGCGTCGCGAAACGACTTTGTTCATTCCGACCACATCCCCCCCCCGATATCGAAATTCGCCCTCGCATAGGTTTTCAATCGCCCGAACGAAATCGATCCACCCTTGCAATCCGCCGATGGTGGTGCTTTGATTGCATGGGGGGATGTCTGGGAGGCAACATGGGGTTTATGGAGTGGGTGGTTCTAGGGTGGGAGGTGGGAGGTGGGAGGTTCGGCTTTTCAATGCCGGGAGAAACATTGGTGCCTGGCGGTAGTGCTTCCCTTGTTGAGCTTCTCCCGCGAAGAGTGCAGTATCGTTAACTTGGGGATTGGACCTTGGGGTGTAAGTATCGTTGGCCGGCTCAAAGGGTACTTACTGTACCGGACATCCTTACTCTTGGTCGCTTTACGTGAGATAGCAGACCTTCGCGCGCTAGGCTTGCACAGTGTCCTCATGATGCACACAAGTAGTTCATGCCATACCCTGCCTGTTCTGCTCCGATATCGGTCAGTCCGTGTAGCCATTGGCACAGTCCATTTAGACTTGGCCACCGGCATTCAACGCTTGCAAACTAAGCGAATTCCGGCTGTTACACCCTATCACATAACCTTCTTGCTCTCTCTCTAAGTTTGCTCTCGATCATCGTGATGCGCCCCAGAACACTATAATGTATATGCATGACAGAAAACGTGTCCCTGGCAGAAGTCTGCACCTTGACGTTTCCGCAAACTAATTTGGTGGTGACCCAGGATTGCAAATTCGCGTCAAGTTGTCGATTCCATGAGTAATATTGTTGCGGGAGTTACAGCAAGTTACAAATCGATAGTCAGGTCGCAAAACCCGCACAGACGCACAGAATTGACTTTCCGCCGTTAGCCGCCTGCAAGACCATCCGAAAGCAGCAATTCCCATCAATTCTGACCGCTTCAGTTCGAGAGGGACTCCGACAACACCGCTAACGGTCGGGCATCAATATTTACTATGTGTAACTTTCTTCTCAACCTGTCTATCGATCTGTAACTTGCTGTAACCTTCATTCCCTTTGGGCTGGTGGTTTCCTGATCTTCTGCGCATAAGTACCCTTCGGGAACACTGGGGATTGGACAGGTGTTTGGCTCAGGGTTTAGCGGTCTCCGAAATCGGTGTGCCCGGTGCCTCAGGTATCCACATTAATATTGCAAGAAACATTTCAATTTCCCTTCCAGATCCCACTTCGTTCCTCAATTTCTCAGCTCCTGAAGTCATGCGTGACAATGTCACACCCCCTTCATTTAACCTTCCCACTCCTCGATCACATGATGGCATTGATGCACCTCCAGCTTGGCCTCCTCCAGGAAGCTAGCAAATGACAGAAAACTTGTGGTCGAGCCATTGCAAACGGTCCGATCCTGATCTCGACAATCCTGCGGGTACGTATCCTCTGACCCATCCTTGATAAGTACCCATTTCGTGATCCTTAAGATACCCACTTCTATCATCGACAAACGACAGCGTTTGAGGAGAGAGATTCAGTACGACCGACGTTGCCTCGGGGCGCCAAAATATCGGAATTCCGTGTGGTCGTTGGCGGCGGAAAGGTCTGGATCACCTACTATATCACCTTTTTGCACTACTTAAGGCCCTCTCGTTTCGACCCTTTTCGGTTCCCGGTCCCGACTAAATCCTTTGATATCATAAATGAAGAACTTCCTCCTGAATAGCGCACTCACACCCCGCCCAGTGTATGTCGACGAATGACAGTGGACCTGCGCCAGGTGATTACGGGGCAGCTGCAGACGCTGTCAATCACGCCGGCGGTACGTCTATGATCAGTAATGAATTCATGTAGAACCTGTCCACTCACGTCAGACCTTCCTTCCCTTCCATCGCTTTCCTAGTTGGAGCTTTAGCGTTCTTGATTTATGATATTATCCTGACTTTCGATGATGAGGTTGGCAGTGACTTGCTGTGTCGTTCTATTCATTGGACTGATCATCTGATGCATAGGTCAACCTTATTTGGTCGTACGTGCTCAATCCTTGTTTCTCGCAATCGTGAAACTGAATAGTATGGCTGAATGATATCACTGGTGGGTTCACAGGAGGCGGTGGACCTACACGAAGTTCTTGTTTTTCTATGTTCGATACATGGCTGTCGCAATCGAACTGTAAGCCAGATCTCAACTCACTTCATCGAGTTCCCCTTGCTCAATAGTTGAAAGCACTGGCATCTTCACCACAGGAGAA
Organism: Jaapia argillacea MUCL 33604; assembly: GCA_000697665.1. NCBI lineage: Eukaryota > Fungi > Basidiomycota > Agaricomycetes > Jaapiales > Jaapiaceae > Jaapia > Jaapia argillacea. Next base: position 438,762 of record KL197726.1, read on the forward strand.
CTGTCATCCGACTTACAATACAGTCACCATGGATGCTACCTCTGGCAAATATGGTATGGTGGTTCAGCGGTGTCTCTGATGGCGGCCGTGGATTGTATTCTGATTTTGAGAGGTCAGGTTCCTCCTTCACACGTGGACTGATTGTGTCTCAATGGCTTGGTTTAGTACATGCCCTCTACTGCGGGAATAAGATCGTCACCTCGATCATCGGCTTTTTCTATGTCGTCGAGATAATTACCATGATCACAAGCTTGGCGATTGCCATACCCGAAATGCAGTACGACTCGATATGTCTCATCACGTACTCTCCTCCAGTCTTGCTCATATATGGGTGAGTAGGCGTCCGTTGCCCATCTCGAACTATGTCGTCTGATTTATGTCCTTAATTTCTTGTTACGATCGCTAGTGCTGCGTCGGTCCTCTTCCAAGGAGTGCTTTTTGGCTTCACAGCATACCAATTCTTCATTGGTCTTCGCCGAGGAAGAGGACCTTTGGTTACGTTGCTCATGCGAGATGGTACTTGGGCTTTCTTTCTCATCTTCAGTTAGTAATCTAGGTTCTCCTTCCTCCTTGTTCACCTCAAATGGCTAACACGTATCATTTTTGCCTGAAACAGCTTTCATAGTTTTGTATGCAATTTTACTTGTTGTGGATACTGCATACGCTGGCGTATTTTATGGGTAAGCGAGTGATCTTCGCCGTATCACAACCACTGAAATGTATCCTAATGTATCCGATATCCAGCTGGCTTCTCACTGCATTTTCATTCGCCGTGAGTTCTTTCAGTGCCTTCTAATCACCACCTTGCCTTGATTCACGCGGCCCTTTATGTCATACCAAACAGGGCTATCGAATTCTTTTGAACCTCCAATATCTCTCGCCTCCTCCCCGATCACTGACCACAACCCGTACTAGCAGCACACGGTACACCGATACGCGGATGGAGTTCACGACCAACTTGAACACTGGTCGTTCCGTTGGTGATGGTTATGACGGACCCAGTCAGTTCGACCCGGCGTGGTGTGCTAGTGGCGAATATGAGCTGGGTGTTGTTGATCGGGAACGGCAAGGGTAAATGGGGCTTTACGGGATGCCTAATATCATATTGGGAGTCACTACGGCGCCCGACCTCAGCTGCAAGTCCCCTCTGCTCCCAAAGCGTTTTATGACGGAAATAGATGACGACGGCCTTTGAAGGCATTCATTTTGATCACGGTGTCCTCATTTCATGGCTCTCTTCCTATCTCAATCAGAAAACTCTTCCGTTTTCTCGACCTGCTGCTCCCTTGAGAGTGACCTGTGACCGAAGTCACAAGCCCGTCACAACGTTGTCGGAAGGGCAAGATCTCCGAAACAACCATGCGAAATCCAGCCAAGGCCCAGGACGATGGCTGTTTGATGGCCTGTCGGAATTCTGGAAGTCGCGAGGGCACAGTGAGGGCACCCTTAACCCGGATCGGTCGGGTCAAATCTTGCAATCATCTCCATTGAGGCAGCAACATGCAGGTATGTTCCTCTCCTCGTCGAGCTCATGTCGACGCAGGGACCCTCGACGGGTGCTCAACATGCATCCGCTATGTTAGCCGTGAATCGCAGCGCTGGTATGCCCTTTCCGTACGCTTACATAAATACACGGGGCTGATTGCGCGTGTTCGCATCCCTGTAGCTGCTGCTCTGGCGTTGTTGTTTTATGACATTCTGTTGACATTTGATGATGAGGTTGGTGTCGTTTACCTCAATCTAACTCGACTGCTGAGTATCTTGAGGTTAGGTCCATCTCATCTGGTCGTAAGCAAATTTGACGGCGTCGTTGTCTGGTTCGCAGTCAACCTTTGAATACAGGAGACCACGGAGTTACACTAAATTCCTCTATTTCTATGTTCGTTACATGACTTTGGCAGCACAAATGTATGTCTTGGTTATTCTATCTTTTCACCATCTAATTCACTTCGCCAGTTCTCTGGTTTTCACCACCGGAGAGGCGTCACCAAACCTTCAATATACTCACTATCAATGTTACCTCTGGGAGATCTGGCAAGAAGGTTTCGCATTGTCCCTGATCATGGCGGTTGATATCATTCTCATTTTGCGTGGTAGGTCACGCGTTTCTTGACATACCTCGGCGTATTCGCAGCAATCGACTGATTCCAGTTTGTAGTCCACGCCCTTTATAACGGAAAAAAGCTCGTCACATCGATCATCTGCTTTTTCTACATCGCTGAGGTAGTTTCCATGCTCACAAGTTCAGTGCTGGCCACGCCTGGCATGGAGTATGACACGTTATGCCTCATAACCTACTCTCCGCCCTCCATCGTGACCTACGGGTGAGGTTTACGTCTGTCTGTTTCACTTTCCCCCTCACTTTGTAACCGTATCCCTCCAGTGTCGCCTCAGCGGTATTCCAAGGCATACTCTTCAGCTTTACGTTATATCAGTTCGTTGTGAGCCTCCGCCAAGGCTGGGGAAGAACCCGGCTGGTTACGCTACTCATGCGAGATGGAACTTGGGCCTTCTTCTTGATATTCTGTTAGTACCCTATCTGCCCTCTCTTGTGGGTCCAACATCCTGAACTGTGTTCTGTTTTGCCTGCCAGCTGTCATGATTGTGCAGTCTGCAGTGTATCTATGGGGAGATCCTGACTATTCTGGCATGCTCTATTGGTAAGCCGCCCGAAGATGCAAGCTGTTGACGTTAGGGCTGATGATTCGTTCTCAGCTGGCTTCTAACAATATTTTCCTTCTCCGTAAGCTTCTCCGCTATCAGTAATTTATCTGACCACCCTTTTTTTCTTACCACCCCGTTCTTTACTCAGGGTTATCGCATCCTCCTTAACCTTCAAAGCCTCTCTCCCTCGCATCGGCCATCTGCCGACACTGACATCACGACATCCCGTATCACGAACACTCGTATGGAGTTCACAACGAATTTCAACAACGGTCGTTCGATTGGTGATAATTATGGAGGGGGAAGTATGAGTGGTCCGAGCGCATCTGATGATTGTGAGCCCGGATGGGAGTTGGGGGATATCCGGAGGGCACCAGATTAGAAGGTAGACGATCAGGACCATGTGCATCGCTGATTGGGGGGACGCTCAATGGACTTCTTCGGGGTGTTTGGCTGGGTTTAGTGGGAAGATCGTCAGAACCATGACGGAGGATTGGTCTCCAAAGAGGCACCGGTTCGCTGAGCAACCGCTATCTTCACACAAACTCCGTTGGGTGACGATCTTATGTATCCTTCTTCGGAGCGAATCTAGAGCGGTGAGGTAAATGAGGGTTGAATCAGCCACATAGGCGCCAAGGCACATCTTTGCAGAGCTTCGTAAGTTAAGGTTACGAAGGCCTCCACACTAGTACAGGCCGCCCGGACCAGCTTCTCAACCATGCGACTACCGTTGAGGTCGGCCTCAGGTTCTCGCTATGCTTTACTTCCTACTCCAACCACACAGCACAGATCTTTCACGCTGGAACTCGCATGTCAATCTTGAGTTCGGATGTTCGACAAGCTGAAGCTACAGATGCAGTCAATCGTAGTTCTGGTGCGTTGCAACCGTCTCCCCTCATGTTGCTATCCATCCTGAATAATGCCTCTTTGCAGTTGCAGCAATGATGTTTTTGCTGTACGATATATGTCTGACATTCGATGATGAGGTTCGTTCGTCCCAAACCTATCGGTAAACACCCCTGACAGCCTGGGTTAGGTCAACCTTATCTGGCCGTGAGCTCTGGATACTTGCGATCGCAGCCGACTATTTTTGACACACACCGCATCTAGCAAACCTTGGTCCTTCACCAAATTCCTTTTCTTCTTCGTCCGTTACTTCCCCGTGGTCACACAATTGTGCGCTTCAATCTTGCGTCTCGTTTGCATGCTTTTGATCCTCGTCCGACAGCTCTATTCTCTTCGTTGCTTCGGACTATGAGTTCTCTCAACACGAATGCTTCGTTTGGGAGATCTGGCAATGCACGGCTGCTGTGGCGCTTGTAGTATCTGTGGACGCCATTCTCATTATGCGAGGTACGCACGCTCGCAAATCGAACTACTATCCACTCTGAACCCGTCCAGTCCGCGCACTGTACGGCAGTACAAAATTTATCCCCTACGCCCTTCTCGCTTTGTATCTCACCGAAATTGTGGGAATGTCGACAAGCTTGGCTATTTCATTACCTGGGATGAGATTCAACGACATATGCCTCACGACATACATCCCAAAGTCAATTCTTGGCTATTTGTATGTTTCAGATACCAGGAACATTCTTGGCTTATCTTCCTTCCGCCACCTGAGTCGTTCTGATGGTTTCCGATTTGTCAGGGGTTCATCTATCTTATTCCAGGGAATACTATTCACCCTCACCATCTACCAGTTTGCTATCGGCCTTCGAGATGAATGGGGCCGGTCGCGTGTCGTAGATTTGATCATGCGCGACGGCACATGGGGTTTCGTCCTGGTGTTCGGTATGGAGATCTTCTTGACGACTACCCTGCGATGTTATTTACAATATGAGTCAAGCAATAAACCTCTTACAAGCGTCAATATACCTATTGAAGAACCATGCTTATGCTGGTTTATTCTATGCGTAAGTTTTGTCTATGCTTTGGACGCGAGGTAGCTGACCGAGTTCTTTATCGTTCATCAAGTTGGTCCCTCACCACGTTCTCATTCACGGTACGTCCACGCACTCGTGTCTGTTCACATCATCCCCGTGACCTCCATGAATTCAGGGCTATCGTATAGTCATTAATCTCCAACACCTCTCTCCCCAATTTCCTTCCACAACACTATCCCATGTCACGGACACTCGCCTTGATTTCTCCGCTGTGCTGAACACTGATCCCTCATCAGAGTCCGACCCTCCCTTTCCAGCAACGGTCGACATAGAGATGGCACCGAGGTCGGGACAGGGATAACTTGAACGCCTAGCCTATGAGCCATACCTGCAGCACGAGGGATTTTGGATGATCTCCAGAGACTGTTGGATTGTACCGCGTTGATGTAGGGTACTGTAGATACCTCCCGTTCTTGTGAAATCTGTTTCGAGATCTGAGTTATTTTAGAGTTACCGAATCGGCACGTTGCGGGAAACAGGAACGCGACCATGCAAAATCAGTGTATTGAACCTTGATCGAATGAACCGAGGGCCTAGCAATGCCGTTCATCCGTCACCTCAATTTCTTGTGCCCCTCTCTTCCTTTTACCTGGGCCCCTATAATCTCGAATACTTCCCAGCGCTGTGGCAGTCGTCGAGACTCCTCTTTTTTACAATCACACTGGCACAGGAGCGCCCATCACAAGTTACAGGGAGGGGCAGACTTATCGGTGTAGTTTTTGGTTGCCAACGAAGGCTCGGAGCCTTGTATTCCTAGAGTTGCTTGGTTGTGGATTGGTGACGGTCAGATATCGCTCTACATCCCTGAAGACAACCCTGCTGAACTGCTGGGACGCCTCCAGCTCGCATGTCTGGTTTGCTCAACTGGGCTGTTCAACAGGCGGACGCTGCTACAGCAGTCAGCCGAAGCTCAGGTATGTTTGCGACGATGGCTTGCTTTCCTTTCAATCTGACCGCAAGGCAGTAGCAGCCACAGCCTTCTTGGTGTACGATATCTTGCTGACACTTGATGATGAAGTGAGTGGGCCAAATGAATCTGTCTCAACTCAAACTGAACTTTGGGTTGCCAGGTCAAGTTGATCTGGCCGTAAGTGTTGACTGGACGTTTTGAGGGTGTAATTCTGAACGCTTAATCTTCCTTAGCAAACGCTGGTCCTTCACGAAATTCCTGTATTTTTTCGTTCGCTACACAGGTGTTGCCGTCGAACTGTGGGTTGATTTCGCAGACAACTGTGTTATATCATTATAACACCGTCTCTTAGGTCCCTCCTTGCCGTGTCACCAGACCACCAGTTCACTCAACAAGAATGCGAACGTCGACAAATTCGAAAGGCGGTGGCTGCTATGTCATTGATTATGGCTGTAGATTTCATCCTAATATTACGAGGTATAACCATCATTTTCCGCTACTCTTGAAGCTGTACTGACGACTTCAATCTTTGAGTTCGTGCTTTGTACGCCCTTTCGAAGACCGTCGTTCCTGTTCTTTTCTTCCTCTATCTTCTTGAGATCGGGGGTATGACCACAAGCTTTATCATGTCAATCCCCAAGACGAGATACATCGGTCCTTGCCTTCCCATCTATATCCCTAAGACCATCCTAATATACATGTATGTTCTTCTCTACTACCTCCCGCCAGACACCTCATGTTTTCCTGAAGATTAGCATCAGTCACCTTCCAAGGTGTCCTTCTTGCTTTCACGGCTACACAATTTGTACTGGGTCTTCGAGAAGGTTGGGGCAGAACGAGGATTATATTCCTACTGATGCGTGACGGTACTTGGGCGTTCTTCATGATCTTTGGTGTGTAATCCCTCCACTTAGAGTGACGGTTGCTGACACATTGTTTTGAAGTTATTATGCTCTTGCAAACGTCTCTGTACACCCGTGAAAAGGAGTACACAGGTCTGTTCTACGCGTGAGTTGCTGCACAGGGTGTGATATGCCAAGGAGCTGACAGCGTTGGAACAGTTGGTCGCTCACTACTTTTTCCTTTGCCGTGAGTCTTCTTCGTTCACTAACCCCTTTCACTCCTACATATCGTTCGGGCTTCCCCTTTCAGGGCTATCGTATCCTACTCAATCTCCAAAAGCTCTCACCCGTGGCGCGACCATCCACTTCATTTGCCCTATCGAACATCACCAGCACCAATCTTGAGTTTAGTCCCAGCACGGGCATATCGGGACAGTACAGGTCAGGGGAAGACGAGGAGTCAACGAATGATTTTGAATTCGAGATAGAGCACACAGACGACATTGAGGTCGTTCGTAGGGATGAGGTGGAGATGGCCCGTCGGGAGGGAATGGGTTAATAATAAGTATTGGCTATGGGACACTCGGTGCATTAATATTATCATCTTCGGGGCTTCGTACTTTAGATTGTATTGCATTTGGATCATCTGTATTGCTTTTTAGTCGACTTTTTTGGAGGCTTGTGTTCTCCTTGCTAGCGCTCTAGACAAGCGTGCCTCGCACCCATGGAGGAGGAGGAGGAGTGTATTATACTGACAAGGTCCCATAATTGGAACAATCAGTTTACTGTACACTATACAAGCAGGTAACTCTACCCTGCCAATACAGCTACAGAGCACACAAGCCTTCATCAGGGGGTCGATGAGTCCTCCTACCCCAGGGGACAACAATTGGGCTCGCCTCGAGCAGCAGGGATGCAAAAACCAAGGGAAAAATGTAAAAACCCCTGGAAAAGCAATCCCCCCAATCTTGGCCTGGGAGAGAAACCAGTCTTTCCCTTTGGGACTTGCATGTACGATACTCACAGGAGCCAGGACAGATCAAGCATACAGAGTGGGGTTAATCGACAGCATCGGTACTGTTATAAACCTCCAAGACATCATAAGCCAACTTTGCCAATAAGGCTGTGATCTTTCTCTCAGCAAGCAGCCCTCTGAACAGTAGCCCAGCATCAGTGAACTTCCCGGCACAGAGACCATGAGGAGGGACGAGATGCGTCGGCAGTTAACGACCGAGACTAGACGCCGAGACATAGATTGCTCGCCGAGGCAGATGTCGGTCGCGCAGCGATCCTCCAATAGCGCACTCGCGATCGGTGGTAAGGTACGGCCAAGCCGCGAGAACCACGTGGCAGGACCCCATCTTTATTTTCAGGGCAAGGGGGGAACGGAGCTCCCCGGCGGGCGACGAACCAAGAGTTGCAAGACAGTGAGGGTAGGCAAGGGAAGGCAGGAAAGAGTGCCAAGCCCACACCCAACCACCAGGTGGGGGGGGGGGTGCAAGAAGAAAGGAGCCCAAAGACAAAAGGGAAGTGCCCAAGCACGAGACTGACAGAACGGGAGACGAGCAGCAACCTGCCAAGCAGACAAAAACACAAAGGCGAGCGCTCTTTTCACAAGACACACTCCCTCAAACACAAGCCTGAAAGCGAATCTGGTATGTACCGTACTGAATCGTCGACGAGTAATGCCCACCAACACAGCTGTGTGTTTGTTGGTGCATGGATGTCTGGTATGAATTGGTAGGGTATTGTCGTCGTCCCCGACTCCGAAACGAAGTGAAGGAGAGGGTTTGGGTATGCTTATTGTGAACATCGACATGGGCTCGCTGTTAAATGTAAGAGCACTGTGCTGAAGCGCGGAAGTTGCGCGAATTCCATCCTTATTCACGCTTGCGCATTGTCGGCGTGTGGCATAAATATTTGAACACCCATCACCCGGTCTATGTATAGTTTTCCAGTTGTATAAAAACCCACACCTCGAAACCTTCAAGTTGCAGCTCGCCATCGTCGCCCAGGCTCCCCACCCTGAACAACAGACACACTTATAACCTACCCTCGATTTACCTCACTTGGTTGTCCGTTCCAACTTCCTGGATATGTCGACCATGAGACTGTCACTTCCCAATTAATGTGATTGCGATCTACCAAGTCCGAGCCGTCCGACTCACGAACATTCCGAACCCTGCCTCGAATCCAGCGATATTGCAGCGGCCCACCTGACGAAGAGTTGGGCAGGTCATTGATAGTACTCGTACTCGACCCACTCGGCCATCATTACTACTGCCTTGTTCGAAGTGTTGGGCTGTCGTTTGCAGTGGCCGACTCTTGAACGGACCAGCCCGAGCTTTCTTCTGGACTCCCCACTGGTAAGGGTAACTCTTAACCTTTAACCCATCCCCCTGGTAGTGGAGTCGGGAAGATATACCCTCAGATGAGTTGGAATTTTTGGGAGTCGTCATTGGGTTGTTGCAATGAAACGCTCGGAGCCGGAGGTGGAGTCTCAGCCACCGGTTGTTCTGCGGGAACAGGAACCACACTGATTGGTTTCTCTGATAATACGTCTCGGTCACCGGGTCACTCTTTTGTGCGGCTATTCTGCGCAACGTTAATTAACGTTTTCATCGCAGTGGTTACTCCTCAGAATTTGGGAACTTTTGGTGCAAGAATTACACTCCTTTCGATGGAGTTGGGAGAACACTCCTCCCGACGTTGAGGCGAACAATGACCGTGATTGAATTTCGCTTTCTTTCCGTTCCATCACAGCGACGTTCGCTCAATGCTCATCCACAATATGCGTCACCGCCTTCTCCGCACTTTTCGTCGGATCGGATAGTCGTCGGCCTGGATATTCTGTGTCGTGTGGACATCGTGGGCTCAAATTGTCGTTAATATTCGGTATTTCTCCTGCTTTTCGAGAGAGTGATCTCCCTATTCTTCCGAGATGCTGGACATGAAGTCGTATAAGAGCTCTGGTACGGACTCTTCGAACGGCAGGGAATACTAGTCTCCTACAAAAGTCAACAATGAAGACTCTCATTGCTCTTGGGGTTGCAGGCCTGTCGGCACTCTCTGTCCGCGCTCAGCAGACATTGTACGGTCAATGTAAGTAGTGTCGATCCCTGTAGCTGGCATCCCATCTCACTTTATCTTCTTTGCAGGTGGTGGAATTGTACGTGGCAATGGCAATCTGTTCCTTTTTATCTTGCTCATTGAACCGTTCAGGGATGGACTGGTGCTACTACTTGCGTCAGCGGGGCCACCTGCACCCTTTTGAACAGCTGTGAGCATCTTTCACTCTTGCGGTGGATGCAAGCGTTGAAACCTAGCGCTTTTCAGACTATTACCAGTGTCTTCCTGCCAGTTCCACGACCTCCCACAGTTCTACTAGCTCGCACTCCTCCTCGAGCACCACCACCACTCCTACCACTACTCCCACCACTATCAGCACAACCACAAGCAGCACTTCCAGCTCTCCTTCCGCATCGGCTACCGGAAGCTTGAAATTTTACGGCGTCAATATCGCAGGTTTTGACTTCGGTTGTGGCACAGATGTAATCAAATCATTCCCTCCGGATTGAATGGTTGCTGATCGTGGCATTTTACAATCCAGGGAACTTGCAACACAACTCAGGCCTACCCTCCCTTGGTTTCCCTTGGCGGTTCGTATGACCTCTTCGTATCTGCTATTTCCTCCCTTCTGATTTCTTGCCCACTACATCAGGCCCCGACGGTGCTGGACAGATGCAACACTTTGTCTCTGAAGGCTACAACATCTTCCGTTAGTTTGCTCGTTCAGTCTCCAATTTTATTCCCCGTTAATCGGATACACAGGTCTGCCCGTCGGCTGGCAATACCTCGTCGCCAACACCCTTGGCGGCCCTCTCGACCCCACCAACTCTGGCAAGTACGATCAACTTGTCCAGGCCTGCTTGTCCACCGGTGCATACTGCATCATCGATATCCACAACTACGCCAGATGGAACGGAGGAGTACGTCTAATTCCTACAACCCTTTCTCCTGACATCCGATGAAACCGCCGCTGTGCCTTTAGATCATCGGTCAAGGTGGCCCTACCAATGCACAGTTCACTTCTCTCTGGAGCGCTCTTGCCACCAAGTACAAGGCTCAGTCTAAGGTTGTATTCGGAATGTAAGCTCGCAGCTAATCAGCCATATAAAGGATGATAGTCTCATCCTTTCATTTTCAGCATGAACGAGCCCCACGATGTTCCCGACATCAATGCATGGGCGGCCACTGTACAGGCTGCTGTCACCGCGATTCGACAAGCTGGGTACGTGGAGACTTTCCCTTTTCTCAGGTTTCAGAAACTCATTCACGTTTCTACCCATGTTATAGTGCCACTTCTCAACTAATCCTCCTCCCCGGTAACAACTGGACCTCTGCTCAGACTTTCGTTTCGAACGGATCTGGAGCTGCCCTCGCTGCAGTGACAAACCTTGACGGTACCACAACTAATCTCATCTTCGACGTCCACAAGTATCTCGACTCCGACAACTCCGGTACACACGCCGAATGTACCACGGACAACGTTAGCAGCTCCTGGCAGCCCCTTGCCACCTGGTTGCGCTCCGTCGGCCGTCAAGCTCTTAACACTGAGACAGGTGGCGGTAACGTTGCCTCGTGCGTCCAATACATGTGCTCCCAGGTCGCCTACCAGACTTCCGTCAACGACGGTCAGCGTTTCCATTGCCATTGTCAATACTTTGGACTAAAATATTCTAAATCTTTAGTCATACTCGGATATGTTGGATGGGCTGCTGGTTCATTTGCAACCAGCTACGTCCTATCTGAGACTCCAACACAAAGCGGTTCCACTTGGACCGACCAACTCCTGGTCTCGTCTTGCATGAAGCCTTGAGTGCGTGGCCTGTCGAAATTTGGAGATACGTATCGTAGTGTTGGCTGTACCTGGTAAAAGGTCGAATTGAAAGAGCCGTTGAGAATCCGAAGACCAATTGCACGCAATCAGTACGATCAATGAGCTCGGAGAGATACAGAAACAAAATCTCGAATAAGTCCATAGGTGACATGAATTAGGATGTTAAAAGCAACGAAATATGCGGTCATTAGCACAACACAGGAGACAGTGCATTCATGGAGATAAAGGCGTAAACAGTTTCGTAAGGTCATTATCATGTTCGAGGAGGCGAGGAGCGAGCTAATGCAGGGTGCATAGGAGAACGGGGGCTTCCTGGAGAAGGTCGGGAGAGTGTGGGTGGTGGGGAACGGAATGCGGTGGCATCGGGACCTTGTAAGGGTACACCACTTCGACGAGCAGTGCTGTGCGAAGATAAAGACGAGGCATCGACCGGGGGATAGCGAGACAAATCTCCCGATGATCGATTCCCAAGTTCGGAGTGCATTATTTGTGGCGAAGAAATATGGGCCCTGATGATGGGTGCGTGATCGTAAGGAGACAGAGATATCCGCGACGACGACGGAACACTGTCTAGGGAATGTCGGGGGGCGGGACGCTTGCCTTTATCATTACGAGTGGTTTGCGGATCGTGAGGGATGGAGATGAGGGTATTTTGATGAATAGTGCCAAGGGTACTGGGCGGTGCGGACGTCCGTCGATGCTGATTGCGTGTCGGAGCCAATGGGCGTTGGGAGTGGTTATCGTGACGTGACGAGTGTGCTTTGGCACGAGGATCTTGTCTGTACTCGTCCAAAGCTTGGACCATTCCTCGAACGCGATTGCCATCAGTTGAGGGGTTGCTAGGTGCTTGGGTATTTGGCGGGCGTGGTTCCGGCGATACGGGAGAAACTCCGTCGGTGAACCCGTAAGGAGACCTGTCATCCTTAAGTTCTCGCAGAGGAAATGATTGCGGCGAAAGAGGTCGAGGCAAAACGATCTTGCTGGGTGTTGGTCGATGCAATGGGGGTGGTTTATCAGGTCTAGGAGAACGAGGTCGTGGCGAATGAGGACGAGGTGAATTGGTTCGAGGCATTCTCGCACGGGCTGGAGGAGATCGAGAAGAATGTGCGCGAGGGGAACGGCTATGAACGCCACGAAGATGAGGGCGATGATTCTGGTTTGGCCGCGTTGGCGAATGGGGATGAGAACTGGTGGCACGAGCTTCTTGTGGAGGTGAACGTGGAGCTCGTTCATATTGTGCATGATCTCGAATGTGGGATCGAGATCGACGAGGTTCCGCGTCAGGAATGGCAGGTTTTTGCGAAAGCACAGGTGGTGCAGAGGGTGGTGATGCAGAGGGTGGCAATGCTGTTCGACTTCGACTGGAGCTTGCTTGTGGGAACACTGGTACGACGTCGCTTCCATGATCTCGTGCACCCAGCCCAGGAGGGACGATCACCGTAGTTGTCTTTAGAACATTAGCTTCCTTCGGCAAGACAAGCGGAGCTTTGGTCAGCGGAACCCTCGTTTGGTGGGATCGGGAAGATGGAATGCTGAGTGGGATTGAGCGTCCACCATCACTATCCGAATGGGTTTGTTCGATATCGGAGTGAGAGCCGTTGGTTGCAGGAGGGAAGATACGGCCAAGGAGACTATCAACTCGATTAAATGGGGGAGGGACTAAGGCGTTGGTTGTAGTGGGGATGGCTACAGGAACAATGGGCTCCGGAAATGGACGATCGATACCATTCGGAGGCGCGGTGGATGGTGCTGAGATCGCAGGGGACTGGCGAACCTGAGTCACCGTCACAGGTGCTGGTTGACTCGCTGAACGAGGACGAGATTCCCGTGGTATAGTGCTAGCACCTCGATTCGCCATAGCGATACTCGGTGGGCCATTGTTTCTGCCCCGATATGTCTGGATCGTAGAGGGCGGCGGCGGATCATCATATGTCATCAGAGGACGAGCGTCCATATCCTTAGACTGATGGAGTTCGCTGAAACGTGACTTCCTTCGCAAGGGGTGACGTTCAACGTTTCTTCCCTCGTCGCCTGGAGGCACTGTGGGCCAGATGTAATCAGAGAAATACTGCCACCACGTCTGTTTGGCACGTTCAGTGGCTTGAGACGCGGACGTGGGGCCGCGAGTGTGAAGTGAAAGCTGGCCTCGAGGAGGCGCTAAGCAAAGTAGAATATGAGACGAAACTCCGGATTGAGGAAAGGCATGCGTACGATCCGTGATCGAAAATCCTCGCAGCTCCAACTCTTTGTCAAGTTGTTCTTCAAACCCAACACTCTTCTCCCTCCGCTGATATCCAAACTCGTATCCATCGTCGCCATTCCCAACTAACTTATCCCTCTCACCGCCCGCAGCTCCGTCTACGACTTCCTCGACATCAACATCCACTCGTACGCCACTCAGGCCTGGCCCAACTCCATTTCCAGCCTTCTCCCGCTCGCCAACTCCCCTACTACTCCTGGTATCCCTTAACGCCGAGCCGCCACCTACGCCGCCTCCGCCAGCAAGTCGCTTCCTTCCAAACACGTCTTCCAACACCGCTTCTCTCCTCACTCTAAAATCAGTCTCCTTACCACGGTACTTGTACCACATATACACACAACCGTTCCATAATTCACGAAGCGTTTCGCCAAAGTTCATTGCGTGACCGAGGGATTTGAGACGAGGTGTGCGTTCAGGTGGGGGGAAAGAGGGGGACCGACGTGGGGGCTTGTAGACATGATAGTTGAATGCGCGGATGTGAAGAAATGCAAAGCACCTATCAGGAGAATGTAAAAGGGGAGAAAGTGGAAGATCGAGAGAGGATGACGGACATCATTTCAAAGGTCTCAACGATGGCTCCGATGCCTATCTCGATGTCATCCGCGGTCATGTATTTGGTCTGGAGGGAAATATATTAGAAGAAACTTGGGGACGGAATCCAAGAAAAAGTACATCTTTGATGAGCCCAGCTATACCAAGGACGGACAGAAAACTCGTCTGCCAGAATGTTAGGAACACTAGAAACAAACGTGTGGGTTTACGACAACTTTCTTATGAGAGCTACGAGGTGCTCACCGACAGCCTTAACGGCGAATAACTTCAACAAGGGTTTCTGGGGGGCGAGTTCCTTCGAGACCGAGACGTAGAGTTGGATCAAGCAGTACATAGCAACAGATACAGATATTGACACGATGACAATGATCTAAACAAAGGACGAAGTCAAAATAGGGACATTGAATGTATGGAAGAGAACGAACGTATGGATGTCCCCAGCCAAGGGACCAAGAGTTTTCGCAGTAGAGGCCTGCGTAATCAAGGATGACGGCTGCCAATGTGGTTCTGAAGGGGATCAAATAAATAAAAAAAGCAAGATTGATTATCCAGAGAAGACCTACACCGGACGAACGACACAATATTGCAAAACTCCCCATTTCATCATTTGCAAAAAATACAGCCCATCCTGAGAGCCGAAAACACTTAGAAGTCAACTGCACCATCATGGAGGACGACTCACAGTAGGTTTGGCCTTCACGGACCCGAAAGGAAACACCCAGGTCCGTAGCTTTTCGCCCTTTCTTCTCGTCTCTCTGTCATTAGCCTTCGACAAGCCCCGTTTACGAAAGATGTCCTTTTGAACATCGGGGTCCGGCGAGAGGTAGGTGAGGAGGAGATAGAAAAAGGACGTTAGCACTGTTGATTCGTAGCAGTCGCGAATAAGGAGTAGTGGGGTTGCCTCGTTCTGAATTGAAGACAGGGAAGTTAGGGAGAAGCTATGGCAAGAAGAAATGTGGCTGACCCAAAACAGATAGGACCCAACGCTAATCGTCGCATAGATGGGGACCATAAATAAGATACGGACAATGTCTAGGCATAGTGGTGAGATAACGAAAGAGTAAATATTTGAGTGGAACTCACATCGCTGTTCTTTTTTCTGCAGAGCCCAGAAACGTCACAATGTGAAGATAATAGAGGCTTTGGGACGTACGTTCGTATACCATTGCAAGTGCTTGTTAATCAGCCAGAAGGACGCGGCAATGGCCACGGCTGCAAAGAAGCCTGAGACAATCCATCCAACCTGGTGTATGCAGTCAGGAACGTTGGCCGCAGTGTCACGACGATTGCAGTGCTCTCACATAATGGGCTGGCGGTGGTATCAGACATCATGGTGCAGGAAACAAACCGCACACAAAACTTACCTTGGAAGACGACGTTCCCATTCTGGACCAAAGGGGGGCTTTTCTCAGCCGCAAGCTCTTTGTAACACCTTCCATTAGTTATCTTCGACATGGTACCCAAGTTTCGAGTGGTTTCAAACAGTAAAGGATTGATGCGCGCTTATCCGAGGCGATGAGATCGTGGTCATGAAGGTCGTAAGTCGTTCGTTACTGAAGATATTGGGATGAAGCAATAATAAAAATAGAGGATATCTTGGAATCGTCAGCGCGCGTCTTTGCCGTCGCTGTCGACAGCGAGCAGCAGCAAAACAGGACGTCACTCGCAACGAGGGAACTGCAATCAGGAGATCAGACAGGGGTAATTGACCCACGATGGGTCACATTGTGACCATCACATCAGTACAAAGTCACAGCTGGTGACAGTCGACACAGCTTTGTCTTTGCTCTGCAACCACCACCAACCCACGGCTCTCTCCGCCTTTCTCCCTCCAATCGCTCGTCGTTGTCTCCCTCGCCTCCCAAACACTTCATATTCCACCCTTCAAGTCATAATCATAATGGACAGGTCCCTCGACGAGGTTGGCACACCTTCGAATACCTTATCTCAACGCCGCACAGCATAACGTTTGAAAATTTCCCCCCGTACCTCTTTTCGCCAGATGATCAAGGCCAAGAAGGTCGCCAACAAGGGTGCTCGCGCACCGCGCCGCGCTGCGGCTTCGCGTAGATCAAGTGGTGTTAAGCAGCAGTTGTTGGGAAAGGCGCCCGCTGCTAGTCCTGCTAACAAAGCGCGCAAGGCATCTGGCACAACCCCAGCGAAACCTACCGCCGCCGCTCCCGTCCAAGTCGCCGACAAGATCATTGTTTCGAACTTGCCGTTGGATGTGTCTGAGCAACAAATTAAGGTACATCCCCGGATATTCTACCCCTATCTCGCCGCGTACTGATCGTTCTCTTTCTCCCAGGAATTGTTTCACCAAACAGTCGGCCCCTTACGATCAGTTCAGCTCCACTTTGACTCGGCAGGTCGGTCAAAGGGCATTGCAGCCGTTCAGTTCGTCAAGCAGGGTGATGGCCCGAAGGCGTTCCAGCAATATAACAACCGGCTCATTGATGGGAGTTAGTATCCGTCTCCTCCTCTCGTTCCATATGCGTCGATGTTATCTTCTGCATCTTGGTCTTTTGACTGCGAGTGGTTGGGTGAGGGTTTTAGGGAGGGTGTTGGGATTCACTCTTACCTCCGTATCGGTGTCAAGAATCTTTGTCGACGTGGATCCTCGGACACCGGCCTTTCTCTCCACTGACCACCTCAGCGGCCCTCAATACTCGTCGACTGGATCAGGTCTCGTTGGCACGTGTTTACCGCTGCACCTCTAGCATGGCCTGTCCCGCGCCCAGTGGGCTCTATAGCAGCTGCCCCTCCACCCGTCTGGTCCGTGTCTGATTGCCCCTTAGTCGGCACGGATCTAGACTGACAGCTGGTCCAGTGGCGAAGCGAGATTCGAGAGGTGCACTCGGTCTCCACCAGCTAAGCTCAGTAGATGTCCTGATCAGACATCTGCACATGGTCGACGTTGCGTACTCCATGTTGCAACGTCGTTCCATGGAGCTGAAGCTATAAGCGAGTGGTTGGAGGATACTCGCTTGCTCCCGAGGCAGGTTGATGCGGGCGGCAGGCTTGCGTTGCCATTGAGGTCCTACCACGGCTATCCGCGCCTTCGGTCGCCCATACGACTATGAAGCCTTCCCGCCAGCGCATCAATCCCCATTATAGCATACGACCGTACAAGTCTTCGACGCTAGGATGTTGTTGCGTAAACTTGGGGCCCGTCTTACACTTTCGTACTCTCCTTTATCTCGCCTTACTCGTTCCAGTCCCGTCAACCTTGACACTAACCCACACCTTCCCGGCACCTCTATCCGCCAGAACGACCGATGAAGATTGAAATCGTCATGTCAACGCCGGTAGCCGCTACTCAACCCTCACTCGCTTCGAGGGTAGCGCCTGCGCCAGCTGCTGCGACTGCCAAGTTCGTCCTTTTCTCTTACCTCGCTGGTTGAAGAGGGTCTGATTGTTGTGCGTCTCCAGAGTCGTGAAGAAAGGCAGGAAGGGAGTGAAGAAGGGAAAGGCCACCAAGAAGGTTGCGGAGAAGAGGCAGGAGAAGAGTGCGGCTGATTTGGACGCTGAGATGGAGGTTCGCATCTTCTCTTTGCTCCCTCCCTTCGTCCTTATGTAACCCAATCGCTAACTAATCTTCACTTGCGTCTTATAGGATTATACCGCAAGCAATGCACCTGCCGTTGTTGTTTGATTACGTTCTTGCCTTGGTTTCATGTACCTTCTCACCTCCACTTGTCGCTATGTTCGTACCGTACAGTCTGCTACCACTCGATCTTGCCTATAGTTTGTTAATTTTGTACTATCCACATTGAACACAACTACTCCAGTCATCCTATGTCGCCCCCGTGATCGTTCCCTCGGATTTATGAGCTCGTCAGCCTACTGTGCTTTGCATAATAATTCCGTGAACATTCCGATTTTTCGTTTGTATACCCCAACCAAACTTGTGACAGTAATGCACTCCAGAAGAACCACTTCGGAGGGCACGGAGAGTGGTCGATATCGAGCGAATCAGATCCTAAATGGACATGTATTGTGTATTTTACATGTTCTCATGCTCCTTGTCGCCGCAGAGTGCTGCAGCAACGATTGGAACAGGGCAGCAGGCGTGACGAGAAGTCACGAATTTGGATGGGACTAGAAAGAAAACTCTACAGCTGGTAGCAGTATGCAATCGTGAACCATCGCTCGCACACTGGTTGCATACCCCAACGACGTGCCGAAACGCCGCACGTCCATGACTCCTGGCTTGTCAAGGTCGATGGCTTGCAACTTTTCATCGGGTTCCAGGGAATGCGCCCAAAGAGCAAACCTCATCACATTCACCACCTCCCTTAGACCCATTTGCTCGGCTTCCTCAGGTTCTAACCCAAGTTTGCGGCAGGCAACAGTGACATAACCTCTCTGGACTAATTCTTCCGTCTCAGTCTCTCTCCCGATGAGTATGAATGTTATTGGCGCGTCGAACCTCTTCAATTGCGCTATGGCGAGTTCCTTGATCGAGGTCATTTGGTACATATGGGAGAGGCGAAGGGTGGACGCCCATCGCTCAGCAGTGGATTCGGTGCGTTCGACGAGACTGGAGATCGAGACTTGAATATAATTTGCGTGAATAGAATGAAGTAGCGAGGACGTACAAATGATAATAAACCCAGAGCAAAGCTTCGAAGTCATTGCTCTTGATTTGCGGGATGTGGATGGGTCGCTCATCCGATAAGCCCTCAGCCTCGCTTCCAGGTTCATGAGGACAGGAAAACATGTCATGGAAGACCTGTGAGTCCCTTTGCAAGAAGTAGCGATGGACTTTGAAGAGCGTCTTCTCGACCTGTACGACGTATATCGTCAATGTTAACTCCCTTGACAGCATAGAAGTAGATGTAAGTACCAAGAATACGACGTTTCCTTCGTTCTCGAAGTAGTACGTAGGGTGGCGCTTATGGACTGCACTCATCTTGTGGTATGGTTAAAAGGAGAAGGGATACACATGCAAGTGGGACGGGAATTGGGTAGAACCCACTGGCAGTTATACAACCCAAACGAGAGTCAAGTTAGGATCGTCCAACCAGCTGATCCTATCACTGGACTTGTTATCGATCCCAACCCTCACCGAAGAGAATTTCTGTTTGGTCACCTCCAGTTGATCAAGTTTCGTTGGATCGAAGGATGTGACGGAGTTGAACGTTGGACTTGGAACCCTGCAAAAGGACGACATCGAAACCAAGTTGTTCATGAGCAAGCCTGATACAAAGACGTTACATCAGTTTCGCTGTCCGGCCCCTTGGTTTTCTGCTGGTGATACTGGTGGCACTCTTCGAACAGCTTTCGCAAGGTGGTTGGTGTCCTCTTCTGACTCCAAGCCTGAGAGTCCTGCGCCTCCACTAATGAGAGCGACTTGTCCATAATCCCTTCCTCGTCCAATTTAAGGGAAGCCAGGGATCCTTCCAAAGACCTCGTCAAAAGCGTGAACTTCATCACATTCATCGCCTCCGCCAAACCGAGTGTCTCGGCTTCTTTGGGTTCTAAGCCATGCTTGCGAGAGGCAACCCGTAGGTAACCCATCTGAACCAGCTCTTCGGCTTCGTTCTCTCTTCCCAATTGAATCAGCGTTATTGACAAGTTTTTTCTCTTTTTCAGTCGACTAATGGCCAAATCCTTGATTGAGCTGATTTGATACATATTGGAAAGGCGGAGGATGGATGCCCATTCTTCTGTAGTGCTGGACCTCTTCTGCTCAACGGCACTAACGGAGTTTTAGGATAGCAATTTGGATGGAGCGGGGAATTACATACAAGTGGTAGTAGACCCAGAGTAGCTGTTCAAAGTCAACGGCTGTTATCTGGGGAATAGTGATAGGTCGATCGTCCGACAGACCCTCTGACGCAGTTCCAGGTTCCTGTGGGCAGGAGAACATATCGCGAAAGACCTCCGAATCCCTTTTCAGGTAATAAGGATGGACTTTGAAGAGAGTGTCTTCGACCTGGAGTTCATCAGTCAACGACACGACGAATGAGTTTGACGGCCCACCAAAAGTGTCACTGTACCAACTTTATCCTCGAAGTAATAGATCGGGTGACGATGATAAGCGGTACTTTCTGCTGCGGGACCGTCCATCCAGGATAATGAAGGGGGAAACAGTAAACGGAGCGAAGATACGACAATCAGATACAAGCCTCTCACTGGCACATGCGTGAGAACTTAACGATGAGTCGGTGGTGTGATGATAACCTGTAGACGTAATCGAAGCAGAGATCAGTACTATGGACCCCAAGTACTATCATTCCCCCACATGTGAACCACGTTTCACCATTCGGCATGTAGAGCCATAGTAAATACACAAACCCCTATGATAATTTTGGAGCACATGGAAAAACCTCTCATCTAATACATTCTGATTTTTTCCGATTTTATGACGATTGGCAGCGAGCGTCGGGCATCGACCGAGACGACGACTCGCAAATGTGGCTGAGCGCGAGATGTGAACAATTCCGCCGCGAGTGACGATTCGTGACAATGGCGGGCAAAACGTCACGAAATGTCACGCAGAATTGGCAGGGCCTTTGAGAGGGTATCTGAATCCACACCTTCCACTTGTCAAAAGTCTTCGGAGAAATAGTCTGGAGCATCGATTTTGGGTATATACCTGAGTCCCGAAAGCGGGAGCCAGTAGAGTCTCAGGATCTATGGGATCTGAGGGGTCTCTTCAGCCACAACTGCCCATTTTCACACTTTTCCCTCTCCCATTCTGCAACCACACTGCCCATTAAAGAACGGACTTCAGGAACATATTCTTTGTGTATTTAAGCATCTCTGTGAATTTTTGGAAGACCTCCCGAGGGCTGGAGCAAGCTACAAGTTGATAGTTCACATGTCGCGCGTTGTTCACAAGTGGGGCCACGATAGTAACCACTCGAAATCGAAGCTAGTGAGTTGGGGGATACGAATAAGCCTATCATCCGACAGACACTCCACCTGATTTCCTGCTTCGAGAGGGCAGGAAACCATATCGCGGAAGATCTCCGAGTTTCATTTCGAGAAATAGAGCTAGATGTTGAAAAGTGTCTCCGCTCTCCATCCACATCATTAGAATCTCGGATGAGAAAGAGCCGTTCATGACCTACCAACAAATGTGACGGTTCCAGCCTCGAAGTAACACATGGGTGACTCTGATAACGATCAGGTGTACAGAATACTTAGAGAGAGACGAACCAGGTAAAGATCACCCAGCATGCATCCGTGTAACAACTCGGACATGCGATGGCGCTGTGGACATGGCTATATCGGCCTCCATCGTGAGCCCACGTCGCCAAAGTGAAGATGGTGCACCTGAGGCATCCCTTGCGATCCAGATCCTGCCAAGACTGATAAATGTAGGCCATAGACCCCGAATTCATTACAAACATCACCAGACAGTGAAGCGGCAAGGCTGCGAGACGGACTGCATTAATTGCTATGTGAGAAGAGAACAATGGATGGCTGTCTGGTGTGACCTCGAACGGATCGGAGGGAACGGACGGGTCATCTGAGTGATCGTCCCCACCAAATGGAGTCCCTTGGTACTGATAAGCGCTTGCGAACGCGAAGCTGGGCTGGCATCGACACTTTGAGAATCGGGGCATGAAAGAAGTATTCCAGCGAGATCAGGTGACGGCTACAGTATAGGTGGTAGCTTCTGGTGCAGACTGTCCATACAGGATATAATGTAGGGGGAATACGAAAATTGGAAACAACTCGCGCCCCTCACGTCCGTGAGTGACGGTGAGCTCAGGCCGGCGGTGTGATGATAGCTGCTAAATGTAACCTGGGCGGAGGAATATATCATTACTGTCCGGATGCCAAGTTTATACAAGACTGCCCATCTTTTTGTCGGTGATACTGATAGCACTCGTGGAACATCTCTCGCGAACTCGCGTAACCTTTCGAGGTGCGGTGTCGCCCCGCGTCCATGACTCCCGGCTTGTCAAGGCCGACGGAGGTTAAATTGCAGCCCAGGCATTTCGCCTGAAGTGCAAACCGCATCACATTCATGGCCTCCCCAAAACCCAGTAGGTCGGCTTCTTCAGGTTCTAACCCCAGCTCGCTGGAGGCGACTCTGACGTAACCCCTCAGTACCAATTCCTCCACTCCGGTCTCTCTTCCGATTATGATTGATACTATCGGCGCATCGAACTTCATCAGCTGTTCGACTGCGAACTCCTTGACCGAGTTGATTTGATACATGTGACAGAGGCGGAGGACGGATAACCATCGCTCGACTGCGCTGGGTTGGTTATGCTGGTTGATACTGTAGGTTAATCAGAACGAGAGAAAAACCGAGGCCAGATAAGACGCACAAGTGATAATAGACCCAGAGTAACTGCTCGAAATCGAAGCTAGTGATTTGGGGGGATGCGAATGGGTCGATCATCCGAAAGACCTTCCGCCTCAGTTCCTGCTTCGAGCGGACAGGAAAACATATCGCGGAACACCTCCGAGTCTCTTTTCAGGAAATAGGGATGGATTTTGAAAAGTGTCTCCTCGACCTATCCTCGTTGTTAAAATCTCGACAATAAAACTTGTCATTAAATGACACACCGAGAATACGACGGTCCCAGCATCTTCGAAATAGTACGTTGGGTGGCGATGATAACCCATAACGTGGCTAATGGGATAGGATAGAGGCGAGGGAGGTAAAGGTCACTCTATGCGCAAGTGTAGCACTGATGATTCTCTGGTAGAGAAAGTAAACAAATTGGCCTCTTAAACTTATGGCCCCTCGTCCTACTGAGAAAACGTGTCCACAGCAGTGAGCACTTACATCCCCGGGTTTTTGAAGAAACCCCTCAAAAGAACGTTCGTCAGCTATTGCAGGGTCTCACACATATAGTGACACCTCCGGATCGACTCGAACATACTATAGCGCAGTGGACATGGCTATATCGGCCTCCATTGCGAGCCCACATCGCAAAAGCAAAGATAGTGCAGGAGAGGTATCCCTTGCGTCCAGATCTTGCCAAAACAGACGGATGTAGACGAAAGGCCCCGCCTTTATTAACAGCGCAAGACAACGAAGCGGCAAGGCTGCGAGATGCAGGCTTCATTCCTATTTGAGAAGCGAAGAATGGGTGACCGTCTGGTGTGATCTCGAACGGATCGGAGCGAACGGACAAGTCATCTGAGTGATCGTCCCCACCAAATGGAGTCCCTTGTCCTGCGTACTGATAAGCGCTTGCGAAGCTGGAGCTGATGTGGACACTTTGAGAATCGGGGCACGAAAGAACCGTTCTAGCGTCCGGCAACTGAAGTGGTTCGTCGTCACGAAGTTGACACGATGCGAAAGCTGCACCGCAGCGGGGGATGTAAGGCAAGCCTCTACGCCACCACAACCCAGATATAGCGTAAACACCCGCCTGAGGAAGGTTGAGTCCTGATCCTGATATGCCGGCAGAGCAGTGAAGGCCAAGTCACTGATCCACAGAAGATAGGAGCTGTCCATCTAGCTCGGGTTACACGCCATAGAACGCCAGTCATCGGATATGCCGGATGAGCAGGAGGTATGGAGCAGGCTGCGAATTGTTCAAGGAATTGACAGAGGAGTTGGACTTCAAGCTGTGACTAACCGTTGCGTGGTCGTCACAACGGTGACCAAACGTCACGACCGTTTGCCAGCCCTCCGCAATTGTGAACGACATTCTGCAGTCTCAGCTCTCAATATCCCAATCTGTATACTCCGGAATACATAGGGCTTTCCGCTTCCAGTTACTGACTACCCTCGGGATGTGGGCAAGTGTTTCAGTCATCCAATATGGGACTTTGGAGGTCACCAAGTCCACACAATTACCCGTTTCTTCTCAGAAGCAACGGCCCCATCGATATCCCATCTCGCCTTGCAGCCAGATGCAGACGGTTCAGAGACTCCATTGCAGCCAAAGTCCCAGCCTGGTCACTCTGCCTACCCAAACCTTGTATCACGCGTTTGCCTCATGCTGTTCTTCTTATCCGTGTTGCGCATGTATTTGATAAGGGGGCTTGCGAAATTCTCGTGTTATAAACGCGCGTTTCTGAGATTACTTTCGCCTATCTCGCCTCGTTGATCGAGATCACTTGCTGCATTCACAATCGACTTCCTTCCCATACAGCCCATTCTTTGCGGACTATTGCTTGGAGCTCTGATTGTCAACCATCGCTCCATCCAGCATTCCGCGAAGACTGTCGCTATGGCTGCACCAAAAAATACGCAGTCGTCTGAAGGACTACCTCAAGGATCTTTACCATCCCCTCCTCACTCTCCCGCAGCCAGCCGAAGCATTTCATCATCTTCAGACTCAAACCAAGTGCCGCCAGAACGAGAACCTCCCACCCCATCATCGTCCACCGCACACGATGACCGCTACACCTCCGCTTATTCTCCCCCTACGCCCTCTTCTGACATCCAAGCTGTCCAAGAGCTTTTGGCATCCATGCAAAGGCAGCTCACGGTTATGGGAACAACTTTCGAGCTCATCGGTGCTCATGCCACGAAACTGGCAGTACTAGCACCTGTCATCGAAGCGGAAAAGCAGGTATGTTCTTCACGTTCTCATGGCTTTGCGACAGAAGGTTTTGCGATTAGCTCAAGATTTTTGTCATATAGATACAACAGATCCGTCACGAGGGCACGATGCAGCTGAAGAAGCAAGAACAGCGAATCGCCGACGTGAAGCATGGTCTTGCCGGTGTCATAAGTGACCATGTGGCGAAGGAGCTTCAACCACGCGTGGCGGAGATCATAAAAGGTGTGGTTGCAGGGCGAGTGAAAGAGAAAGTTCATCAAGAGGTTCGTACCTTCCAACTTGATCGACCATTCGTCGCCTCATCTGACCTCCCTCATCTCTCTGCGACCATCCAGCTAACCTCCCAAATCTCGTCGTCTCTAATTGGACAACTTCGAGTTAACCAACTGCGCCTCCTTGACGTCAAGATGGCCCTTCACAATTCGTTAGTTACTTTCGTCGTGTCAGACCTGGTCGATTCTAACATACGATTCAGAGAGGCTCGCCGTTACAATGCAACACTCCGAACGAATTCACTTCAGGAGCCCCTACGCCCTCTTCTCCGCCCGTTGGCGATGCCGACAAGTGCCCGGTTTAGCTTGCCTTCGCCGACGTCGCCCTCTTCGCCCAGTAATTTCTATAACCCCGTTACGCCCGCGCAACCTGCGCCTCCTCCTGTCACTCCTATGACACCTCGAGCACTCCATCGCTCATATTCATCGACCTCTCCCAGTGCCTCTTCCTCACCCTACGATCCCCTGGCTCCCTCACCCCTCTTTCCTCCGAACCTCAAGACGTTATTCAATCTTGACATTGATGCCGCTCGCGCTCTGATTCGAGAATATGGGTTGGTGCCCGAGAGCGCCGAGACTCTTGATGACGAGAGGATGGGTTCTGGGGGGAACTCTGAGGAGGTCAATGGGAGTGTGTCGCGGGAGGAAGGCGTGTGGGAGACGAGAGAGGACACGATCAATAAGTTTATGAACTTCATCGGGGTGTGTTTTTTCTTGGGTGTTTTATTTTCGTAGATACTGATTACCCTTGCGTGGGATAGGTCACCGCTGTTCGCCTAACGCCCGCCACACCCATCAGCCCCAGCGACGGCAAGCCTATGCTCCGACTCCCGCCAATCATCACGTCGACGTCCTATTAGATCCATCAACATTAGTAGCAGTCATATCATATTCATGCCTATCCGACCTTCAGCGCTCACGTATCCAAAGTGACAACGACCTCTCCGTCCTACTGGTAGCCGGGGACTGTCATCGCCCAAATACGTTCTGTCTTCATCATCATCTTGTACTCTCCATCCTATTCGACTGTCTGTTGTAGTCTCTGAACTCTGTAGCAATACGATTCATCCGTTGTCTTCCGTACTTTTCTTGAATCTTGCATGATTTCTTCGATACCGATCTTGTTGTTTAACCTAATGATCTACTAACTGTCATGTACTGCTTTTTGACGCCTGATGAATCGATCCTGGCAATCGTACGCAGGTTTCCTTGCGTTCCGAAACGTCGCAACTTCGGGGTTTCCACCGTTCTCCATGCATAATGGACTCATCGTCCTTGTTTCTGCTCCTTATTTTCAATGCCTCCCGATACGACGACTGGCAAGCTCTACACTGAGCTGCCAAACCCACTACCGCCGTTTCGCAGGCAATTGATGTCGCTCCGCAACCCGCCAGCCCCTGTCTTTCTTCCATCCACCAACTGAAGTTGTTGAACCCTACATACCACATCCAGGTCTTGCCAAGAAGTATCGCCGCCACGGGTATCATGCGCAGGCCCGACGTAGACAGATAGCATGGCCTTCGGAAGACTCCGACCGAGAGGCTTTAGAGAGCTCGACGACGCTGTTGTTGAAGGGTTTCGCCTCTTACGCATCCAGCTTCTCCGTCGCAGACACCAGCGAGAAAACTATCGGATACCAGCGAATAAATCACGGGAAATAGCTGTCATCATCAATCGATGATGGAAGCAGCCGGCCACCGAAAAGTCAACACCACTTTCCTCCTTGCTCTACGGCGATGTTATCTGACTGCTGGTTCGTCGGATGCGCCAACTAACATCAGGCAGGGCCGTTGTCCAAGACGATAAATTTCAATTGGGCTGGTCTCACTCGAGTTTCGTATTTGTCCTCTTTCCTGTGTTGCAACATGTCTTGACCTTTCACTATAGCCAGTGAATGTGATGCTTTGCTTTGCGCCGCCCCTCCCTCATGCCGACGAGGAACTTGGCACATGGCAGAATTATGTGGTGTGGTGAGATAGCTCTCGCTATATGCTATGTGGCAGGTCTTGAGCAGTTGCTTCCAGGAAGGTCATTCACGCACGACCGGGTGAAGGTGAGAAGGGTTCGCGCAATCAAGGACGTTGACTGAGTTTTACTACCCCGAAGAGGGTGGTTCTGAAACTGTCACCATTCCGGGGGAGCTAGCGGTTGCAGAACATGATATGGTGAGCGCACATTCACGGTATTGAGAGGACGACGTTTGACTGTTTCCTGCCTTGTTTTAACCAGTCTGGAGGAGATATCCTCACTGCCTCCACTAGAATACACATGCAAGTACGCAGTTGGTTCCTTCAACACCGTAATCTTGCTCAGCAACCTCCTTCTCAGGAGAAGCAGAAAATCGTCCTAAACGTCAAAGAGGACGGTTTCGCAGAGTGGGGCAAACCGGAAGCTGATCCAAGTCTTGGAAAACTCTTCAAAGTCTACAACAGAACGCAATCTGCTCACAATATCTCCGTCGGTTCGTCTTCGTATGTACACATCTTACATGGTCATCCTTCATTTGGGGAGGGCTTTTTAGGAACTGTTTGTGCGAAGGGTGATGGCCACTCTGCAATTTACGAGCCTTCATTTCTTTGGAAAGAGGTTGGGTATGGTGTCGGCGCCCTGTTTCAAGTGACTCTGCTGATTATACTATAGCCCTAATATGGCTGTGAGGGTATCTTTCAAACCGATTCTACAGGCTTATTTCAACATGGGTTTCAAAGGTAATTAAGCTCTTCATCGTGATCTCCTCTTTCGTAACAGTATCTTGAGTTGCAGTTGCTGAATTCTTCACGGAGGATGTGACCGACGATTTGCAATGGTCGCAAGATGTAAACACCTTACCCGGTGCGTTTAAGCTTGAAAACGAATCTGACAGTTGCTCTACTGACATTGTCCCCAGAGCACTCCGATTTCGACATCATCGAGACCCCCCAGGTAGGTATCTCTCCCGTTTGGAACACAGTACCACTCACCCTCGTCGTTAGCATGGATACGAGATCAAGGCGTCATCGGCTTAAGCGTGCTGTTGATTTCTCTTCGTACTTGTCAGGCACGACTTCCGACGATACCCCTACCTCCACGAGGCAGCTGTTCTCTTTATCCTTTCTCCCGTTTCTTTTTCTCGTCCATGGAAGCCAATATGAATTTATGTCAAGGATCCTTTACAACCTAATGCTATTGTCGTCGGGGACTTTCTTAGCTTTTCTTGGTGTCTCAGATGACTGGAGTTCGTGTGTGGTGGTCATTATAGGAAGTCAACTGGGGTGAACAGCGACCGCTGCCCTGGACTAGACTGGTCGCTTCCGAAATATGTAATGTCAACACATGATTCCTGGTGAGCGCTTCTTCGGGATACTGCATCCGGGAATATCCCGCCTCGTCTGTGCAAATCTCTCGCAAGAGAAGGAGACGTTCCAACACAACCGCATATTCCTTTTAGTGAGTGAGATAGTTTCCTTCGTTAACCAGTGTGTCTCTTAGAGCTCTGATCCCGATGCTGATGCTGATACAGAGTAGAGGGCCGCGTTCATGCAAAATTTTCTATCCCGACGTTGACGCGACCATCAACCGCGAACGGTTCAGGCTGTCCACGCGATTTCTTTTCTGCATTTCTGAGTACCTTCCGCCGAAGCCTTTCCATCCGGCCCGCCTCTATTCGATGGTATATTGGCTTCGTTGACGAATAATGCCTAGCACACTTCTGTGATTTTCTCCTATTTTCCGTGGAGTTTGCAAGTTACGAGGATTATTCTTCCGCTAGTCATCAGGTCGAGGAGTATAAGAGGCGAGAATATATTCTGCAGGAGCTGAAGCAAGTTTTCTCCCAAAATTCGTCATGAAGACTCTCTTCGCACTCGGAGTTGTTGGGATTTCTGCCCTCTCAACTCGAGCTCAGCAATCTCTCTATGGCCAATGCAGGTATTTTCGTGCTTTCCGTCTGAGGGCTTACTAAATATTCCTCTGTTGTAGGTGGTGGTATAGTACGCACGATTGGTTCTCTCAACTTTCATTCAGCCTTATCACGTTGCGTTTAGGGCTGGACTGGAGCAACCACTTGCGTATCTGGAGCATCTTGCATTCAATTGAATTCTTGTACGTCATTGACGATGTCGACTTCGTCTAAGTCTAATGATGACTTCGTCCACAGATTACTATCAGTGTACTCCTACAACGGCTACGACCACGCCCATAAGCGCGAGTACCTCCAAGGCGTCCAGCACTTCAATCCCTCCGAGCACCACCACCTCCAAATCTAGCACATCCAGCACTACCACAAATAGCCAGACAACCAGCACCAGTTCTACCTCGAGCGCTCCGACGCCCAGCGGAACCGGCAAGTTGAAGTTTGTCGGCGTCAACATTGCCGGTTTCGATTTCGGTTGTAATAGCGACGGAAATTGTGACGCCGGGAGTGCTTACCCTCCCTTGACGCAGTACTATGGTACGTTATACCCCTCAGCTCTTGCGTTCATGCGCCTCACCCTTCCTCGCAGGTCCCGACGGTGTTGGGCAGATGCAACACTTCTACTCTGAAGGCTTCAATATCTTCAGTAACTATCTTCCTCTCAGCATGATTGTGACCCGCTAACTCCTTTTCTTATAGGGTTACCCGTTGGATGGCAATTCCTTACCGACAATGTCGAGGGTGGCATTTTGAGCAATGCGACCTTCCCCAAGTACGATCAACTTGTTCAGGCATGCTTGACAACCGGTGCCTATTGCATCATCGACGTCCATAACTACGCGAGGTATGGCGGACAGGTGCGCATGACCACTGGCAGAAATGGTTCGATACTCACCCTCAACTCCCAGATTATCGGTCAAGGTGGCCCAACGAACGCGGTCTTCGCGTCGCTGTGGAGTTCCATCGCTACCTACTATCAGTCGAACCCCAAGATTGTGTTCGGAATGTGAGTTGGCGTTGTAGTTTGGGCTTCTCGTCATTCATCGCCTTTTTCACAGCATGAACGAACCCCATGATGTCCCGGATATCAACCTCTGGGCAGGCTCTGTCCAAGCGGCGGTGACTGCTATCCGTCAGGCAGGGTCAGTATGCGACCCTTCCTGCACCTGACAAGTTCTGAATCGTGATATACCATTAGAGCAACTACGCAGATGATCCTCCTCCCCGGAAATAACTGGACATCTGCGCAGACCTTCGTCTCCAACGGATCTGGTGCAGCCCTCCTCACAGTCACCAACCCAGACGGAACCACTACCAATCTCATCTTCGACGTTCACAAGTACCTCGATTATGACAACTCTGGGACCAATGCTGAGTGCGTCACGGATAACGTGAGCTCGTCATGGCAGCCTCTCGCCGCCTGGTTGCGCTCTGTTGGTCGTCAAGCGCTTAATACCGAGACGGGTGGAGGAAACACTGCTTCATGCGTGCAATATATGTGCTCCCAGGTCGCCTACCAGAAGGCGAACTCGGATGGTGCGTCTTGTTTCTCTACACCGGCACTGAAATTGATGATGTTTTTAGTCATCCTTGGCTATGTTGGATGGGCCGCTGGCTCCTTCCTGCCCGGTAGCTATGTCCTAGGCGAGACCCCCACGCAGAACGGCTCCACGTGGACCGATACGCTCTTGGTTTCTTCATGCCTCAAACCGTGAGGGATTGTGTTGTCAGCCAAGCGAAGTAAGATAACATTGTATGCTTGATATTCGATGCATGACTAGAGGTGGGTTGTTACGATGCGTAGGAAATTAATGATTGACGTCCTCCAGAGTCTCTTTTTAGTGGTGTTCTGCCATAGTTTTCAATCATTGTATCCGAACACGATGAACAAATACTGATTTCAGCGCACCCTGGGCATTCTGGTGTGAAAAAGTCCTGACTCCAAGGGGCAGAATGATCACGAGATCCGATCGAGTATCGCCAAGACCATCGCGAGGGAGATTGAGAGTCGTCGAGGCATCAGCAGGATATGGTGAATGGACTCCCGGGGGATTAACGGTGCCAAGACCATGTAAATATAGACCAACCGTCCATGAGACTCGCAAGTGGACACGACCCGGAAGCATTCTTCCGCTTCGGAGTGGAGAAAGGTGGGCGTTAGCCATCAACTTCGGAATGGTTTCTTGAGATGGCGGGGGTTGGAACTTGCCAAGACAAAGCAGTGTGTCCACTCGTCCCGTTGTCCTCGCTAACTACTGCCCTTATTGTACGGTACAGGTCTATGGTGTCGGTGGCGATGTTCCGACTCTTCGATGCCAATTCATCGCTCAGTAAGAAGGGCCAACCATCTCTATCACAGCGCGAGTTCGTCTGTCCTCGGATTCCTCTATTTGCTAGAAGAAGTCGTGGGGTAATGATTGCATTTGCAGAGACGTCAATATAGGGAACTCGGTTCTGGGAGGTTCCATCAAGGTCTGGCCCTGGATACTTCTCTAAATCACAGGTGAACAGAAGCGGAGCAACTCGTCACATATCACCTCGTCGATCTCCATTCTCTGCGCCGCTGCTTACCGACGTTGCCACGAGCATTGACCGGGAAGGTCGACACCGCTACCAGCCTCGTTTCCACATCCTTGCTCCTACAATGATCCATATTCTTCCTCTGGCCTCCTCTCAATTCGATCGGATCGTCGTCGGAATCAACAACGCGTCTCCCGTGTCCTTGTGAGATACCGTGTACTCGAGCCGCCCTGGATGTTCGGTTATTCTCCATGCCTCCTGCTTGGCATCGTACAGGGATTTTTCCGTAGACCTGAAGAGAAATGGTATAAAACGCTCCCAACTTTCCTGGTTTCTCTTCAGAGAACTCATTCGTCCTCTACCTCCAGTAAAAAATGAAGGCAATCTTCGCTCTTGGCTTCGTTGGTCTCTTGGCTATCTCTGTCCGGGGTCAGGCAGCTTTGTACGGTCAATGTAAGTCCACTCGCTACTCGCTCACCTCCCCTTGATCTAATATACCTTCCCGCGATAGGTGGCGGAACAGTATGTCTCGACGATCATTCACCATTCACCATTCAATTTTTACTGACTCTCAATTGAGGGATGGACTGGCGCTACTACTTGTGTTGCCGGCAGCGTTTGTACCTATTCAAACGCCTGTAAGATCCCTCCTTCGTCTTCAAGAATCCGGATGCTAATTTCCACCAATTTCAGACTATTCCCAATGTCTCCCCGCTAGCTCCACTACCAGCCACGCCAGCACCAGCACCGGGACCAGCCATGCCAGTACCTCCACCAGTCACACCAGCAGCGCTGCGGCCCCTACCGGGACTGGAAAGTTGAAGTTCGTTGGAGTCAACATTGCCGGGTTCGACTTTGGCTGCGGTACCGATGTTAGTACATTTGTCTCTTGAACGGGTCTGGTTACTCACCACATCCCTGTGGTTTCAGGGTACCTGTACCACTTCGTCGGTTACACCTCCCTTGACCTCCCTCGGTGGTCAGTAATACCCCGCTCTCCGTCGAGCTTTGTATCTGATGGAACCACATCTTTAGGCGGCGATGGTGCTGGCCAAATGGCACATTTCGTGTCTGAAGGCTTCAATATTTTCCGTACGTCGTCTTCTTCTGTTCCTTATGGTTCTCACTCATTAATCCCGCCCAGGTCTCCCTGTTGGCTGGCAATACCTGACCAACAACGTTCTTGGAGGTACCCTCGACGCCACGAACTCCGGCAAATACGATCAACTTGTCCAGGCGTGTTTGGCTACTGGCGCATACTGTATCATCGATATCCACAACTACGCCAGGTGGAATGGCAATGTCAGCCTTTCTATCAAGATTTGTGTAACTCCTCATTGATACCCTTGGTTGAAACGATAGGTCATTGGTCAAGGTGGACCGACCAACGCGCAATTCGCTGCTTTGTGGAGTTCCCTGGCCACCAAGTACAAATCTCAGTCAAAGGTCGTCTTCGGAATGTACGGGTCCCTATAGTTTTCCCGCGAATATGTTTCACTCAAGTCCTTTCGCTAGCATGAACGAACCCCATGACATCTCCGATATTACCACATGGGCTGCGACTGTCCAAGCTGCTGTCACCGCTATCCGCCAGGCTGGGTGGGTCCATATCTATTTGTCCCCCCCGTCATCGACTGACACTAGACTCTCTCGATACAGTGCGACATCTCAGATGATCCTCCTCCCAGGCAATAACTGGACTTCCGCTGAAACCTTCGTCTCCAACGGTTCTGGCGCCGCTCTCGCCGCTGTTACCAACCTTGACGGTTCTACAACCAACTTGATCTTCGATGTCCATAAGTACTTGGACTCAGACAACTCTGGCACCCATGCCGAATGTACCACCGACAACGTCAGCAGCGCCTGGACTCCTCTTGCCACCTGGTTGCGCTCCGTCGGTCGCCAAGCCCTCAACACTGAGACGGGTGGCGGTAACGTTGCCTCGTGCGTCCAATACATGTGCTCGCAGGTTGCCTACCAGAAGTCCGTTAGCGATGGTGAGAGTCTGAGTCACTTCTAATGCGCTCCAACGCTCAAATGGGATATCCCTAGTTATCCTTGGTTATGTTGGCTGGGCCGCTGGTTCCTTCGACACCACCTACGTGCTCACGGAGACTCCAACCGAGAGCGGTACTACTTGGACTGACCAACTCCTCGTCTCGTCTTGCATGAAGCCTTAAGTAGCCATTAGGATGAAGGGAATAGGGCAGTTGAAGAGATTTATCGTGTCTGTTGTGTTGTAACGAACGGATGTCTGTTGTTTTTCGTTGAATGTGAAGCTGTTAAGTGTCACATGCACGTGCGCCGTGACCCCTACTGAAATTCTGCGCGACGTTGCTTTCTGATCACGACGACCTCCGACTTTACCTTCGCGACTGGACTCGTCCGTGTGAGACGAAGAAATAGCTGCCCCGCCTTACGCATTCTTGTGCCAGTGCTCGGTGCCATTCTTCGCCTGGTGGGATGGCTAGTGACTTACATTCTGTTCTCACGGATGGATCACCTGGTACTCCACCAATTTTTCAGTGCCACCGACGCGACGCCATGTTCTGGAAATCTGCGTGGCTCCGCAAAGATATCGTCGCCGATCTTTTGATTCTCTGCCAATCAAGAGTACTACAGTACTGCCACCATAGCAATCGTTAGGTTCAGAAGCACGCGGAAGAGATCCTCAGCGACAGTTGCCCTGGAGCCCCTCAGATGTATTGCTTTCCGACGTTGACGCGAGCATTGAGCGCCAAAGGATCACGTTTGCTACCCTAGCCACAATACAGTAATCCTTGCATTCTGATTTCCTTCCTCGTGGGTTCTCCCTTCAGGCCGGATGGTGCTCGGGTGGAAATTTATCTGGTATTCTCGAAAAGAGATCCTTCGTTCATATCCTACTCAATGCTCTCCATGGGACGCCTGACCCAGTCAAGGATATTCCTCGCTATTTGGTCGTTATGCCAGGGACCGAGGACGTATAAAACATGGCGTTACATTCTGAGTATTCCCTAGCCCCTCAACAGCCCTCCAGTAGGCAGTAATGAAGACACTCGTCGCTCTCGGATTTGTTGGTTTCTCTGCTCTTTCTGTGCGTGCTCAGCAGAGTTTGTATGGCCAATGTGAGCTCCCACGTTTCTGAACATTGTATTGGCGATCAATATAGAGTTCTATCACAGGCGGGGGCACTGTAGGTCGATGATGATCAGACTATCTCCCTTCTCTAACCGAACGATTAAGGGATGGACAGGCGCGACCACCTGTGTGAGCGGGAGCACCTGCACCGTTTTGAATGCCTGTAAGCAGGGAAGTTCCACCCCTGTATATGCGCCGACTGACCCATTCCTTCTCAGATTATTCTCAGTGTCTCCCTTCGAGCACCACTGGCGGCACATCACACACCACTTCCAGCACATCTCACACCAGTTCCGGCACTTCTACCAGCAGCCACACCAGTACCGGTACATCCAGCTCTGCCTCCGCTACAAGCACTGGAAAGGTGAAGTTTGTCGGCGTTAACATTGCTGGGTTCGACTTTGGGTGCGGTACAGATGGATCAGACACCCTGACATCTATTTACCCACCCTTGACTGCTCTCGGTGGTTTGTATTGTCTTTGAGCCCATCAATATTTCCACACTCTGATCCTTCGACTCTATTAGGCCCTGACGGTGCTGGACAAATGCAACACTTCGTTTCAGAGGGATACAACATCTTCCGTGGGTCGTCCGTTTCAGCCCGTCAACACACTCTGACCGTTTGGATTTTCAGGTCTGCCTGTCGGTTGGCAATATCTCGTAAACAACAATCTCGGAGGTGCACTCGATGCGACCAACTCTGGCAAGTATGACCAACTTGTCCAAGCGTGCTTGGCAACTGGAGCCTACTGCATTATCGATATCCACAACTATGCAAGGTGGAATGGCGGGGTTCGTTGCCTTGTCCGATTTCTATGATCCTTTTTAGAGGCTAAAAGCAGTTATGTTTCGTCACTCCAGATTATCGGCCAGGGCGGACCCACCAATGCACAGTTCGCCTCTTTGTGGAGTAACATCGCTACGAAGTACAAGTCTCAGTCGAAGGTTGTCTTCGGAGTGTGCGTTGTGTCGATTCCTTATGCAGGAATCCCATTCTGAACATATGTCGTTATTTCAGTATGAACGAGCCTCACGATGTCCCCGATATCAACCTCTGGGCAGGATCTGTCCAGGCAGCAGTCACCGCAATCCGTCAAGCCGGGTAAGTCCATCCTCGCTGCCCTTTGTACCACTGATAGATGGAATCCACCCAGAGCCACAACACAAATGATCCTTCTCCCTGGTAACAACTGGACCTCCGCCCAAACGTTCATATCAAACGGCTCCGGCGCTGCCCTCCTAACCGTAACCAACCCCGACGGAACCACCACCAACCTAATCTTCGACGTCCACAAATACCTGGATTCTGATAACTCTGGCACGAATGCTGAGTGCGTGACGGATAATGTTAGTTCGTCGTGGCAACCGCTTGCGGCGTGGTTGAGGTCTAATGGGAGGCAAGCGTTGAATACTGAGACTGGTGGTGGGAATACGGCTTCTTGTGTGCAGTATATGTGCTCGCAGGTTGCCTATATGAAACAAAACTCGGATGGTGAGCTTTTTGGTTTCGCGTTTCTTGGGGTGTCTTGATGTTGATCGACCTGTTTTAGTTATCCTGGGTTATGTTGGATGGGCTGCGGGTGCGTTCGCTACTTCGT
This sequence comes from Jaapia argillacea MUCL 33604, assembly GCA_000697665.1. Lineage (NCBI taxonomy): Eukaryota > Fungi > Basidiomycota > Agaricomycetes > Jaapiales > Jaapiaceae > Jaapia > Jaapia argillacea. The sequence goes on from KL197726.1 coordinate 474,729, forward strand.
ATGTCCTCTCTGAAGTGCCCACCCGGAGTGGCTCTACTTGGACGGATACTCTCCTGGTTTCTTCTTGCATGAAGCCTTGATAACAAAAAGTTCGACTACTTACGAGGAGGATCATTGAGGAATCTTTTGGTTCGTTTATTGGCAATGTATCATAGATGATGGTTGAATAGATACGTGAAAACCCGATTGGTTCTATTTTGCGAAACTCCAACCTCGATCCATGGTTAGTGAACGGGAACACTACGGGAGCGAGTACAAGATGGATTGGAGAATGGAAACCAAGGAAGAAAGGCGTTCGACAATTTCTAACGCCTTGGCCAAAGGGTCTCCTAAGGAGGGAGCCTAAGGGTCGAAGGTGAGTACTTCACGAACGGACGCATCGTTTTGGACTTGCTTCTACCGTTACGGCTCATTGAGTCCCAACACTCTGCACAATCCTGACAACATTCCTCCTCATCACCTCCAATACGCTCTACTTTCGCTCATCACCCTCAATCAAAGATGTGGCCTCGTGGATTTGGTTACGAGTGTTTTTGAGGGAACTGAGAGTTGGTGGGGGAAGTGCCAAGTTGTCGCACTCGATACGGTTGCTATTACATAGCTATTTGGAGTATTGTTGGCACCGAGATCAGTCTTCCGTCTGCGTCGAATCGTGCTACTGTATGTCTATCTATCTCTCTCTACCACTGGATTCGGATAGCTCATCCACCGAACTTGTACTGCCGTTTGAATGAACCTATGTAACGTAAGTGACGTAACCCACAAAGTAATCAAGTTCATCGACCCTTGATCGCAGCAGGAACCAAACCAACAACCTTATTTTCGGATTCGGGATGACTGGGTACCAGCCCCCAGCGCTTCACCCAACCTCAAAGGAAACGATGTGCTGTAGCCGCAGTATCCTCTCCTTTGCCACTCTGACCCCTACTTGGCATTAATGGTTCGCTTCGGTTGCAAACCTCGTCTCCTCCCAATCCTGCTCCTTGGTCCACCAGGCTACTACATCTACACCGAATCCCAACGTCTAACATCTACATACCCGGCCCTCCCTCCACACTTAACCACCACTCGTACTTTTCATTTCCTCGCTGTGCCGAGTGAGAAGAAGAGTCAGTATGTGCATGCTGGATATGCTGATGTGTTCATTGCTAGAGTGCCGAGATCTGTTCTTCCCATCTCATCTCGGAGCGCTAAAGGTGGGGAGAAGGGTGGGGATGGGGAGTCGTTGAATGAGAAATGGGCCAAAGTGTTCTTGGGTTCATCTCGTATGAAATTCGAAGGTCGATTATTCGGTCTCCTCACAAAATTCACTACCCATCCCGGTGATACCGGGTCTTTGGGGTTCGCACCAGCCCAACCACTCCTCCATTCCTTCCTCACAGTAGAAGACCCACCATCCGCAGTCCAACCGTCGACAATGTCCTGGCATAACCCCCCTTCCCTCATCCGGTTTTTCGAAAAGATCGCTAGTTGGGGATACCCGTTTAGGTTGATGAGTGGGGGGAGACATACTTTGGAGGTTATGATGGATGACAAGGGAGGAGGAGGGGAGGAAGGGGGTGAATGGGTGCTTAGTTTTGGGTGTGCGCATGATTATGAGAGAGTCAACCCTGTTGATGGGAAGGAGGATGGGAAGGTTGTTCCGGAGTGGGTTGGGTGGGCGCATAAGACTTGGGCGAGGTGGTTATTGGATGGAGCTGTGAAGGAGCTTATGAGGAGGAGTGAACTTGTGGGTGATAGGCCATTAGGACCAAAAGCTGTGAATGACGAGGGTGGTAGGAAATTAGATAAGAAGAAGGGTTGATTAGCTGGGCCTTATGTGTATCTTGCGGGATTTTCGTCGTTCGATAAATCCTGGAGCAAAGAATTCCTGTTGGCGATTGTGGACTGTTGCTTGGGAGTGGATATCTTCTCCACTTCCACACACCATATCTATTACTCCGAGTCCATCTGCGGTCCTTTGGCACGATTCTACTTCTCTTATTCAAGCTATTCATATCGCTGTGGAATGAACTGCCCAAAAGCGAGTACTTCAAGTTGTGCTTGGCAAACTTGTCGAGTGTCGAGTCGACGAGACGTAGGTACGTACCACCGTCTCGCAAACATTCCTACGGTAGAATTCGTATCGCCCATAATCTTGACCTCCACATTCCGCGCAGAAAGATAAGGGAGATATGGCGATATATATGTGATTGACGACCTTTTGTTGGCTGGTAGCGTCTGAGCGCTGAGCTACGATGGTCGCACTTGGGAAGTGCTGGTAGTTTGGTGAACCAAAGTACGTTCTCCTTTTCCTCTTTTCGTCGCTTTGGCTTTGGCTAGAGCTGATTTTATTCGTGTGGAATAGCGTTGGTTGTCACGATCATTTCGTCTGTATTGATATTGTCTATCTAACCACACCAGTACCGACTCGGGAGTTCTTAATCCCGCTCCTTGTTCCTTTCGGGACACTTGTGAGGAATAGGACGTGCTTTGGGAGGGTTGACAAGATATTCTGGGTACTTTTCATCTCCTCCTTCACACGTTCGTGCACTAATAATCCACCCCAGACAACATGGATAATATCCAACATCCCTCCTCGTCGGCAACTTTCACCAAGGAGGTGTCGTCCCCTACCTCTTTCACCTTCGTACCCTCTGCATGGCATCCATGACTTGGATCTTGAACAAAAACCAACTTCAGGCGGGAATTGAGAGAGAGAGAAGCTGCAGCTGACCGAATGGGTCCTGAGATGATGGTTAACATCCTCAATGATTCGCTTAATCTCGACCTCGATCTCATCTCGGTTCCACGCTCTATCTCCCAGCGAACGCTTTAGTTCATTTTGCACAGCCCTATGCGATCGTTCAACAAGTCTTGAAGCACATTCCGCCGTGAATATCACCGAGAGTATATACCTACAACATTGAAAACACTCGCTCGGATAGAACGGTCATAGCATCGTTATAACCATCTGAACTGATAGTATCCCGGCTCTGTGTCTGCTCAATAGTAACAATGACACCTTCCAAATGTCCGGACAGACGCTGAAGGTTCGTTCGATTATCCTTAACCTGAGATGCATTTGAGCATCAGTTCCGGCAATTCGACAATCCAAGCGTCAGAAAGAAATGCACTCACTTTCGAAACTACGCCTTGGATGAATTTGATTCCCGAAAACACGTCACTGGGAGTGATACTCATGGAAAGGGTCGCTCATCACTCAGTGCCAACCAGACGCAAATGGTTACAGGGCCCCCGGTCAAAAGAAAGGGTTCAGTTCGGGTTCGCGAACCCATCCGTCGATAAGATGACAGTCAACGCATGAGCGCTCAACCACCAGGTCACTGGCACTTGTGGACAGGGGAAGCCGGGTATTCTGGCAGGATCCAGTAGAGTTCCCTTGTTTCTATTGGTCGGCGCAAACCATAAAGACAACGCCCAAAAGAAGGGTCTCTTCTCGGGCGCAAGGTGCTGAGCGCTCGCAGTTTATGAGTCCCCGACAGCAGCCGTATCCCGAGTATCATCGATCAACCACGGGATATGCTTTAGAGAGGTCGCCGGTTGCCTACAAGGAGGGTAGGACTATCAGGAATAGCTGGCACACCATTGTACGCTAGGTCGACAAGTGCGGGACAGATTGGAATCGTGTTGAAATCGTTGACAAGGCACGAAGGAACGGCTGGTCTACTCCTCAGCAAACCCTTTATTTGCGACTGCACAAAGAGCTGTCAGGACACCTCGGGCCCTGGTCGCATTTTGAATTTAACCCGTCTGAACACAACCAGTGCCAAGTGTCCAAGAATAGGGGAGAATAGGTGATGAGGACATGGAAGTGCGATATACAGAGACAATGAAACGGCATCAGAAGGGTGGAGCCTAAACAGGACCTCAGCGAGTAATGGACAAGAAGAAAGGGGAGACATACCCAGAAACAATAGAGAGGAGGCGACTCAACTGTATTGCCACCAGAGCCTGGACAAGTCCAAGTACCACTTCGCCATCTCCGGTTCCTCAAAGATCTTCTGGAGCCTCTCAAGATCCTCATCCTCAGGCATGTTCAGGATATCATAATTTGAGCACAACGACACAAACTCTTTGTTCCCCTCTCGAAGGACCCATTCCAAATGGATACTTGGAGCATCTGCCCCAGCCTCCTTGGCAATTCGTCCCAATACCTCCCGCATATTATCCAGAAATTCTCCGATAGGATTGATATCTTCCTCCTTCTGCTCTTCCGTGATGACTCCCTTGTTGTCCAAATCAACAACTATCTGATACTTCTCCGCATACCGCTTCACCAGGGCCTTATTGAGAGGCCAGCCGAGATGCAATGTGGGCGGCTGTATGTGTGGGTCTGTGGACGGTAGAAGCGCAAGAGTCAGGTGCTTCAAAGGGCCATGCTCCTTTGCTCTCTGAATATCCTAATGTCAAGGTCAGCAGAGTGGTCAATGGTCATAGAGGCCACAGAAGGGGAAACACACTTGTTTCGTCCAACGGCGGTATGTTTGACGAAAGGGAACTGGAAGGTTCTTCTCCTCGTGGCGTGACTTTTTCGGTTTGGGCAGGGCTACAAGGACGATCTCCATGGTCCGCAGAGAGAGAGTACTTGAGCACTTGGTCCAACGTGGCAGCTCAATCGAAGTTGATGCACTTTGCTTTATGGTTTTTACCAGCAAAGCAAGAGTCTTCCAAATGGTTGGTAGGCAAAATGAGTGGACTGCAGCAGACGACGAGTCAAAGTCCCATACAGCACAATATTGGAGGTCGAAAGCAAAACGACTTGAACACCAGCCACATTATTGAGCGCGTCCAAGTCCACTGCCAGCTGAACCTCCTCGCCGACAACAATAACTAGGATTTCTACGGATTACCACAGTCTACAACATGAATTGACGGCGCATACACGAAACCCTCCAGTTTACACTTGCAATTCGCTCTTGCCATGCAGCTCACTCTCAAACAATGGCGCCAAATCTACCGTGCCCTCCTCGTCCTCCGCGTATTCCTAGCATTCTGGGGAACAGGATACATACATCCTGATGAATATTTTCAAAATTCCGAGGTTACAGCGGATGTGTTTCCTCCCATCCTCCTTGCATACCGTGACTGAGATGTAGTGGCGATTTACAGGTCCAATTTTTGGTTGGCATACACTCCAAACCTGGGAATGGGATCCTCAGTTCCCTTGTCGGTCAATAATTCCACCATTCCTAACAACCGGTCTTCCGTTCGCAATCGTAAATCACTTTATACCCCGTACGAACCCTCCCCTCATCCATCGATCCCAACAACCAACTAATAACTACCCAAGTGGATAACCCAGTGCATGTCTTCCTAATCCAACGTGCATCGTTCTTCTTCCTCTCCCTCCTCCTTGGTATGCCCTTTTCTCCTGCTTTCGTCACCTGCGCCTATCTGAACGAACGCCCCCAAATAGATTGGGCGTTAACCAAGCTCCTCTCATCCCCTGTCCCTCTTCACCGCACGAAATCTCTCGTCCTTCTCGCGTCTTCGCACACCCTCCTCTCTTTCCAACTCCGTCCCTTCTCAAACTCCATCGAAGCCGTCCTACTCGCTCTCGTATCAGTCTCGTTCAAGAAGGTCGTGGAGTACGGGCAGTTACATCGGCGAGTGGGTAGAGACAACGAGGAGAGTAAAGAAGAAGAAGGGGAGGGTGATCAGCGATGGGACTTGTGTTTATTAGCGATATTATTCGTCTTGGGCGTTTGGACTCGAATCACTTTCCTCGCATTCACCCTCCCAACCGCCCTCCAACTCTTCCGATGGTCCCTCCTCTCCCCTTCATCCCCTCCAAAAGCCCGAACCCTCCAATCCTGGCTACACCTCACTTCTCTCCCCGCAACCTGCACAATCCTAACGACACTCTTTCTCGTCGCCTCTGACACCCTCTATTTCCGCTCATCACCCTCAATTAAAGATGTGGTCGTAACCCCCCTGAACTTCCTCGCATACAACTTGTCCTCCGACAACCTCTCGGCACACGGTATCCACCCACGGTACCTCCACATCCTAGTCAACCTCCCCCTCATCATCGGCCCGGGTCTGGTGCTGCTTGGATGCAGAGCTTCGTGGGTTTGGCTCCGAGTTCTCTTCCGGGAGATGAAGGCCGGTGGGGGTGGGAGTACCTGGAGTTTAGTAAACCAAAGTAACCCGCCTTTTTTACACCCGTTGTCTTAGGATTGGTTCGTTTAACTGATTGGTTGGTGTGCGATAGCGCTGGTCTTCACGATCATTTCATCTGTCACGATATTATCGATCCAACCACATCAAGAACCTAGGTTTCTAATCCCGCTACTGGTCCCTTTCGTAGCGCTTGTCGGGAATAGTACATTCTTTGGGAGGGTTGGAAAGTTATTCTGGGTATGTTCCCTCTCTCCCTCCTTAACCCCATTCGTCTACTGACCCTCCACTTCAGACAACATGGATAATATCCAACATTCTACTAACCCTCCTCTTCGGTATCTTCCACCAAGGAGGTGTCATACCTTCCCTCTTTCACCTTCGTACCATCCTCGATGAACTTAAGACTGGGAGCAAGGATGTTAGGATCGTGTATTAGAAAACATACATGCCTCCTCGACATCTCTTGGGTATGTCGCAACCAGGTTAGTTCCCTTTCCCTCCTCTCTCCTCTCCCACTTTGCCTCACCTGCTGTCCGTGTAGATGTCGACTCTGGGAAGATCACCGTAACAAACCTTGCCGGCTCCGCACTCCCCACGCTCCTCACCACCCTCTCCCCAGCACACGACACATACCTAATCGCACCCCTGTACGCAACCCCACACATACCATGTTTGGTTCTACAACACGAGATATTCCCGCATTTGAGCCTTGATCATCTTGATGAAGTTTGGGAGACTGGGTTGAGGGGTGGGTTGACGTTGGGGGTGTTTAGGTTGGAGGGGGCGTGTGAGGAGCGTGTTGCTGGGTAGGAAAGGGGGTGAGTGAGGAGGGAGGTGGGGAGATTAGAGAGGGGACGGAGTGGAGCGATGAAGCTGGTTTGTGGATTCGTCGGCGTTCGGCATCCATGGGTCGATTGGGATTAAACCTCAAGTGGAACCTGTTCGTATGCTTTTATATCGAAACGATGCGTAACTTGATGATATCTTTGACTCTTGATTTATACAGTAATGGTAGATGTGGAGATGGCTGACGTGAACGCTGGGAAAAGAGGGATGAAGATGAACGTGGGTTTGCTATGGTACGGAAGGATGTCGTTGAAGCGATCGAGGAGGGGCTGAAGGATACCCCCTTGACGATTTTAACGAAGGTTGGGCACGAGGTCGGACCAAAGTAAGTCTTTCCTGCTCTCACTTTCCGTGTTTGTCATTCTAACCTTGTGCTGTTTGTTTCTTATTCCCACAGGATTATGTAGGTCTTAGCTTCATCGCAAAGCGAACTCGCCCGCAACTCGCTCTAAATAGAGATCTCTATTTATATCAACAACCTATCATTCGATCTTCCTGTTCACGCTTCCCCGCCAATCCGCAGGACCAGATGCTCGTCGCCGCTCACTGAGTCAGCCTCCCCCGATATCAACTACGCGACCCAAGTCTTTACCAAAGAGACTGGAGAACGCCATGACCCGGGCGTGATGGCGCTCATGGTACAATTATACATACCATCCCCCGAATCCTTGCCTAATTCTCCGTCCACCTCTGCCAACGCTTTGACCACTTCTTCGCCTCCATCTTCCCCTTGCACAACCCAACAACCCCTCTCTACCTTATGAACATTAGAATCCGGAATGCGAATCGGACAACTTCAAGGAGGGCACGACGCGAGCGTCCTCGGTCATCCCATCGGCACATGCACACCACATGGGTCATGCTTCTGCCTCCCTGGCTGGGTAGGGTTAGGGTCGCTTTCACCCAAACTTGGTGGACGGCACGTTAGGAAGTTGGTGATAAGCGATGATAACCCTGACCGGTCTTCGTTGAGTTATACGTACTCTGTGGAGTGAATGGATTAACGCAGGACCGCCGGTGATACTGTGACGCCGGTGCAATGAAGATACAAAGAAGCCGGACGCAGGTTTTCGTTCCCCGAATGAACAAGACCATACGGGCGCAATCAGCGAAGGGTTCTAAAGCATCTTCCATTACTCTCCTGTGAAAGTGGAGCGTTCGGGGTTAAGTCAGCGCCGAAGGGATCTTGTGAACGTTTGCTGAGACGGTGCTTCGTAGATATTGATCCTCTTTGGGATCATCAGAACTACTGAATGAGGCGTCGCATTATTGCCCGCCCCTTTGGGTCAGAAGGACGGACACGATCCAGGGTACCACTGGTGCATCTGGCGCAGATGACTTGACCTGTGACAACCCGAAGAGAACGGTCGTCGACCCATTGGCCAGCTGAACCGGACAGTTCCCCTCATGAATCCCGCTCCAGGATGTATAAAAGGGGAGCAGATTCCCTGGTATTCATTAACGCAATCGTTCATCCACCCAGTTGAACAACGCTCAGCCCTTCCAAGGTTTCTACATTTATTATCTCTGAGGCTACCGGTGATCGCTAAAGGAAACATTGTCATTTATCCCAGAATTTTCTAATCATCATGACGACCCCCACCGTAGTCGACAGCTACAAGTTCGGAGCCTTGCATTTCCAGTTGCTCACGGTCAGTTCGTCGTGCGCCCAGCACCCGACCACTACCATAAATGCGCCTTCTGGATCCGTGATCCTGGGAGGAGGAGCGTTTGTCGACTGGACTGGCCCATGCGCCTCCATTAACCCCTACGGCAACCTCCTCACCGCGATGTACCCGAACGACCAAGGAACATCTTGGACCGTGGCTTCCAAAGATCACGATGTCGCCAGCCCCGCCAGCATCTCCGCCTACATCGTCGTCGCAGCCTTGAGGGACCGGTACCCCCATCCCCGG
>KL197726.1:487236-507480 GCA_000697665.1 Jaapia argillacea MUCL 33604
ACCCAGTTGAACAACGCGCATCCCTTCCAAGGTTTCTACGTTTATTGTCTCTCCGATGCTAGTCGAACGCTAACGAATGCCTTATGATTCTTATCAGAAATTTCTATCATGACGACCCCCACCGTAGTCGACAGCTACAAGTTCGGAGCCTTGCATTTCCAGTTGCTCAGGGTCAGTTCGTCGTGCGCTCAGCACCCGACCGCTACGATAAATGCGCCCCCAGGATCTGTGATCCTGGGAGGAGGAGCGTTCGTCGACTGGACTGGCCCATGCGCCTCCATTAACCCCGCCGGCAACCTGCTCACCGCGATGTACCCCAACGACCAAGGAACATCTTGGACCGTGGCTTCCAAAGATCACGACGTCCCCAGCCCCGCCAGCATCTCCGCCTATATCGTCGCCGCCACCTTGAGAGACGGTTTGCCCATCCCCGCTGAATACTACAAAGTCGTTTCGGTCACCAGCGCAAAAGCCCAGCATCCCACCGCGACCGCAACACTCCCTGACGGTTTTGTGGTTGTTGGAGGTGGAGCGAAAGCTAATTGGACTGGGGATGGTAACTTGCTCTACGGCAGTTACCCAAGCCCCGATGGCAGGGGTTGGATCGGCGCCTCCAAGGATCACGCACACCCCGATCCATCCACTATCACCGTCTGGGCTATCGGTTTGAAGAAGTCGTTCCTCAGCGACGCTTCGATGACCGTCAATTTCTTCACTCGCCAGGACCTGTCTCCTGCCCCAGCCAATCATCCCAAGCTCACCTTCGTCGTCCCCGACTTCCATATTACCGGAGGAGGAGCACTCGTGCATTGGAACGGCTTTGGAAGCCTTCTCACCGCCTGCTTCCCTCAGGACCGCCAGTCTTGGGTTGCAGCTGCGAAGGATCACGAACAGCCCGATCCCGCAACTATCACCATTTGGACTATTGGATTCACCGTGGATTCAACTCGCTTCAATTGATGACGGAGTTGAGAAAGTTGAAAAGGTTCGTGCTGTTCCCTTCTTTCGCTTGCCGTCTCGATTCTAATATTGAGGACTACAGACATGGTGTGGCGTTTGGCGTAGTGGCTCTCTAGTCTGTTTTTTTTTTTTTGCTCTCTCGAATCAGATGTACGACCAATATTCCGATGCCTCCGAAATGCGCTCGTGTATGTTTGTGTGTAGTATCGCCCTGTTGAATTACGATCTCCAGAATTTGGGCGTGAGTGGAGAGTGGACGTTCGTCCGAATACGGGTAGACAAGGTGACTACGCAAATCCGAGATGACACCGCCCTTGACTCGGAGAATCTGATGGGACGAAACCTGCACCAAAGCCCTCCGATTATCCTCCGGTTGCTCATTCAACTTCTGCAAAATCTGTTCCAAAGGCGACTTCACGCATCTGGATCCGCATCCCGTGTTGCTAGGATATCCCCGATCGCCAAGTGGGTACTGTGTAGTCCTGGGCAAAAATTCAATCCAATTAAGCTTCCTCCGATCGAATGAACCACGGTCGTTGAACGAAAATACGAAACAAATAGACTGTACAAATCCTCGTGTGCCTACCCACTTGCCACTACTCATCCGGGGAAGAAGCCCACACTTCACGACGCCTTGGTTGAGCTTCCGCATGAGAACATGGTCGACAACGTAAACTCGAATGAGACGAACCGCAGGCTTTCTCGTCACCCCCAGATAAGAGTGACATGTTGGAGGGCAATATTCCACTGCTGGTTTTGAGCAGGTCAAAATACGATGGAGATAGAGGTAGGACGAAGGGTGACCAAAGCTGTCCTATTTTCAAGCCATCTTGCAGCCGATTACCTTGAATGTGTGAGTCAAATGACCCAAAGCGTAGAGAGGCAGATCAGCTCCAAACACGAATTGGAGGCTTTGTCAAGAGTATTGGATATAATCGAAATAATTTTGTCGATAAGAACTTCGCGGTGGATTCACCGGTGGGTAGGATTCTGCCATTAACACCATCCCTGCATCATCCGTTTGTTTGCTCGTAGATTCGCTAGATTGGATGTCAAATGGTCCCCCTCCGTAACTCAGGTCTAGTCGAAATGTCATCATGGGGATGGTTGTATGAAAAGCAGAAGTCAAAGAAGGGTATGTGAAGGCGACGAGGGGCGGGAAACGTCACGACGGTTTTGGTGTGCGAGAAACCTTGACAGTTATCAGTCCGTGGAGTCCCAAAAATAACGGTGTATCGATAGTCGAATGGCATTGCCCTGAACACTATTGGGCAGCATTTCCATCGAGAAAAATACATCCGTTCAAATTCGGGAAAAGGTGGTGATACGGAGAGAGAAAATTGTCGTAAGATGTACCATTAGGTACGATGCTCGGCTCGTCCATTGAGCGAAGCCTTGAAGCGAGCTAGGCCACTGGCAGTGGACGAAAGCAAGCCGTGTACGTAGAGAAGGTTTTGACTACGACTTGGTCCTCTGCAAGGGCTGATCAAACTGAGACGAGGAGGATGGTGGTCTGACCAGTTATTGTTACCTTGAACGAACGAAAGGGCGCCTAGAATTCGTTGCACCGTCTCAGAGCCTCAGCGTCGGGTTAGGTGGGGGTAGGGATGGACAGCGGAGCAGAGCATCAGCAAAAGTGGGGATTCACTTACCGTCTTTCGCTCTGACGAAATTCCGTCAGTTGCGTCAGAACTCTCAGAAACTCTCAGGTACAAAGTTGATTAAATGGATTCCAAGGACATTGCTGGCTCCTTGGCCAGTTTCGAGGTAACTCAATATCACTCAATAACTACAGTTACATAGTCTAAGACAAGCGGCACCATGTACTTATCCTCCATGAACAACCACTGTCAGCTGAGGTTGAGAATACTGATTCAGAATTGACACGCTTGAAGCCTGAACTAAATTTCAACCCGCGAAGACTTGCAAATGCAGGTTTTGAGAAGGCATGTTGTGAGAAAGGAGCGTGAGGATGAGATTGATAGCAAATATCCTACCAAGTTGGGGTGTTGGAGAAGCCGCCTCAGAAACGGAGGATTGAAGCTGCCGCTGCCCACAATTCCAAGGCCAAGCCAAGTCACGACAAAACGAGGAGACGGTTCTGAAGAAAGACGATGATTGAGAGAAAAGGGTTATGGACAGTGAACGAAGGAGAGACACAGGTAAAGACACAGTGGACGATGAAGGCAACGACCAAACGGACAACAAAATCTGCTGAGTCGAACTTCGGCAAACGCTGGAGTCTCTTCAACCGCCACCTCATCAGCTTGTTGTCGCTGAGTGCTGGATTCCTCTCGCCTCTCTGATCAACTTGCTCACCCTCAGGCCTCAACCTAGTGTTCTCCAGTATTCTTCCTGCATCGCTAAACGACCCTTGTGTTCTGCCCAACCTCCGACCGTCCTCACATTGATACTGGCACCACTTGTCTGGGCGACCAACAGCAAGCCACACAACTGCTTCCTAAGCCAGATGATAGCTGTTGTTATCTCCTCTATCCTCCTCGCTTCACACTCAATTACGATTCAACACGTTGGAAGAGTTGCAACTCGGCGCCCAACACCGGCGCCAGGATGCACAACGGTTGTGGATGCTGTGGTGGAAAATCGATTGAGGGATTCGGTAAGCCTCGTCATCGTCATCATGTTTGGTACGCGAAGTCTCACGAACTCTTTCAGTTTGATTGTAGCTCCACGAGGCCACAACCCTTCGATTGGCAGCTCCACTCCTCCCCTCGTTTCACCTTGTCCCTCCTTATATCTTGCTACCATTCCTCTCCTCTTGTCCCTTGTGAAGTGTGCCCGCCACCATATTGTGTCGTTTCGGTGAGGTCACGGATCACGGGAAGTGATTGTCTTTCCTTAGCCTCCTCTTCTCCGGTCTATCCATCTATCTATGCCTGTAATTTTGTTGTGATTTTATTTGTTATCCATAGCACCAGAATACATGTATCGACTCCTATATAATAAGATGCTGCCGAAGCCCAAAAGCCACTATGGGGGCAAGTGCATCTTTCAGTAGCTTCTCCCTCTGGTACATAACTTCTGACCGATCTGACAAGAATTTGTTGCAACGTTTCTGACAGGCCCAAATCGAGGTTCTGACAGTCTGTCGAACTTTCGTGACTGATGCATCATCTTACCGACTTCTATCGCTTCTGTTACAGCTGACAGCAGCCCGTCAGACGATTGCGTGTTTTCCTGATGGATCATGACGTCGAGGGTGGGCCTTTGTGTCGCGTATGCCGTGACAGTGGGTCGGGTCCTTGCTGGCAAACGGACAGGGCCGCCCAAAGTAAGGAAATCCAAATGTTAAAGAGTAGGATGAGCCCTTTACCCACGCTCAGCGTTTAGTTGTGGTGGGACCAGGTTCCGAGAAGAGTTGTCTGAGTCCCTTGCAGGAGGCGAGGATCTCAGACGAGGCCCATGGCACCTTTCTTGACACGGTGGATCGCAGAGCTGGCGATAGCTTGCTCCGGAGCGGGGAAGGGCTAGAGAGCAGCATTGCAAGGCGTGCAGCAAATGTAAGTAGCTCCGAGAGTCGTTCCACTTGCCAGGAAGACCATTCGCCAAAAGCTTTTCAAGGTATCAAGGCAAATAAAAATAGGAAGTCGTCTGTCGGGAGATGTGATGGTTCGCGAAGATCAAATATAGCTGCAGCACAAACAGTGTATCATACAGATTGACGTGGACAGGAATTGGCAGTGAATCTGATGGAAGCCGAGCAGTCAAAACTCAAAATGATTGACTTTGCATCTTCGTTGAAAGAACCAAATCGTGACGTCACGCTCTTCCAATCTGGCAACTCACCTTCCAAACTAAGATTAACCTCCGCCCTCACTCACTTCGGAGAGTGGTCCGTGCGTCAGCATATCGACCTGCCAATCCTCTATATAATAGTCCAGTGAACCAGGAGAATCATGTCCTTCCACCCCCATGCCCTCCTGCGATCCACCACAGGTTCGTTCTTCGCCATGTTTCGGTGGTCACCAGCCGACGCGACGTTGACGCGTTGTTGCAGCATACGCAAGTCCTGGTTGTAGGAGGCGGTCCAGCGGGTAGCTTTGCTGCTGCTGCTCTTGCGAGAGAAGGATTTAAGGTTGTCTTGTTTGAAGCTTCAAAGTTTCCCAGGTGTGCGAATCGGTTTCCCTACTTTTCTACTGCTCATTGACCCCTCCCCAAGATATCACATCGGTGAAAGCCTCATACCGTCCGTTCGACACTACCTCAGGTTTATTGAAGCCGAAGACAAGGTCTCCGAGTACGGGTTTGCGCGTAAGGTTCATCTACTTGTTCGCTATCCTTTCGTTTTGCCTGTCTGAACCTTCCCCTTCTGGTTACTCGTTGCAGCCTGGCTCGGCTATCAAGTTCAATCAGTTCAAGAAAGAGGGCTGCTAGTACTCATTTATCGCCCAATTCTACGATGATCCTTATCTTGTCTGATAGACACTGATTTTGTTGCTTTGGGACATGACAACAATGCTTGGAATGTCGTACGTCTGTCTCTTTCCCGCTTGCGTTGCCCCTGTTTATATCGTCCCTAAATATTGATCTCATAGGTTCGGTCAGAATTTGACCAAGTTCTTCTCCAACATGCCGCTTCCTCTGGTGTCCGAGTGTTCGAGAACACACGCGTCACTTCACTGTCTTTCGCCTCGCCATCGCCTCATTCAGCCAATGCCAAATCCGGTCCAGAAGACCTTGGGAGGCCCATCAGTGCTTCCTATTATACTTCGGATGATCAGAATGATGGGGAGCCAGATAAGGACAGGAAGGGTGGGAAGTCCATCACCTTCGACTACTTCATCGACGCTACTGGTCGAGCTGGACTGATGTGTACGAAATATCTGAAGAATCGGAGTGTCAGCGAGAGCCTGAAGAACGTTGCTGTATGTTCGTTCCTCTTGCTTTCCCCTGTCCTGTGGTTGAGGTCTGTGTTTTGTTATGTAGTTATGGGGTTATTGGAAGAATACGGGCGTATATGCTCCCGGGACTGGGAGGGAGAATGCTCCTTGGTTCGAAGCTCTCGTCGGTATGGGTTTCAACTCATATTCCTGATACCTTCCTTATCTATATGAATATTGTAGACGAATCAGGTTGGGCATGGTTCATCCCCCTGCATAACGGCCTAACTTCAGTTGGTGTTGTGATGGACCAAAAAACCTTTGCCGCAAGAGGGAAATCTGGGAAGGGGCGGGAGCGAGCTGCGAGTGAGGCGGTCAACATTAGTTTCAAGAGGGTAGTTCCGCCGAGGAGTATGAGTATGAATGAGATGACGATGGGCAGGGCTTCTGGGGTGACGACCGAGAGTGGAGGCAGGAGGGCCAGTGAGGGCGCTGCTGTATCTGGGCATCCTAGCGAGGATGTGGTTGTGATCAAGGGGGTGAAGGGGGATGAAGTTGGTGCGGCAGTGGTGAAAGATGGGAGATCGAGGAGAGGGAGTATGAGCGGCATTATTGGCGAAGCCTCGAGGCTGTTCGGCAGAGTGAGGAGGTCGACTTTCTCCTCTCAAATCCAACTACCTGTTTCAGACAGGGGTGTGGGCGCTGTCCCACAAATACCCGAGGAGTCCTTACCGCCGAGTTGTACTCCTTCTTTTGCGCGGTCGGAGCCTTCCACGCCACTGTCCACCACGTCATTCTCTGCCTTCAGCTATGATTCGAGTGGAGAGACGGTATCGGGACCGACAAGTTCGAATTTGGAAATGAGGTATAGGTCGTTGCTGCACCTCGCACCCGGTGTGTTGAAGTTGATCGGGGGAAGGGGAGAGTTGATGGTCGAGTCCGTTGGTATGAAGGAAGATGAAGGCGAGGGTCCGAGGGACGCATACAGTCACCCTGACGATGTGTCTTCTCGGAATGGGAACGCATGCGGCGATAGTTCGCAACGCAAAGACGGCCGCGAGAAGTGGGAGGATGGAGGAGGGCAGGATGGGAGAGCTGACATGTTCGGAGTGAGGAGTGCGAGTGACTTCAGTTATTCTGCGGCGTGTTATGCTGGGGAGGGATGGAGAGTTATCGGTGATGCTGGAGGTGCGTTTTCACCTTGTTGACTGCATCTCGTTGGCAGTTGAAGTCTTACTGAGAGTCGTGCAATGTTTAGCATTTATCGACCCGTTCTTCTCCTCTGGTGTTCATCTGGCCTTAACAGGTGCACTATCGGCTGCTTTGACCATCGCTGCTAGTATTCGGGGTGACTGCTCTGAAGAGGATGCAGCGGAGTGGCATACAAGCAGGGTTGGGATGAGTTACACTAGGTGGGCGAAGTTTCTCCTGTCTCCGCTCTTTTGAAGCTGATGTGTGTGCCTTGTACGTGGTAGATTCTTAGTGGTTGTTCTCTCTGCTTACAAGCAAATACGAGCGCAGAACGTGCATGTCCTTGCTGATGTGGATGAAGATAATTTTGATAGGGCGTTTGCGTTCTTGAGGCCGGGTGCGTCATTTCGTTCAATGGGTCCCTGATTCATCGACACACGTTCTGATTTTTTGTCGGTCAATGGTTGGCTAGTTATCCAAGGAGCCGGCGACATTGGACCGCATCTCTATCCCACCGAACTGGACAAGGCGTTGGATTTCTGTGTGAACTTGTTCAATCCGACCACGCCGGAGTTGCATCAGAGTGTGGGGGAGATCTTGGAGAGCGAGACCAAGTCCAAGAGCGCTCGTTTAGATGAGAAGGCCGAGGATGTGTGGAAGAGGGCTTTGGACGTCTCTTCGCCCCCGATGGATCCGGAGGAACTGGGAAGGATCGTCAAAGATCTGGAGTTTATCTCGCCCTCACCAAATCCTCCCATGTCCTTCCACTCCGAATCCATGTCCTCTTCCTGTCGGAAAGCGGAGCATCCCCTTACATTTCCGGATGACGTCAAGCTTGTGCTTGACAAAGTAAACGCTCGTCGAGTTATCCATGCCGAGCATAGTGGTTTGGGCGCGTTTGAGAATGAAGCGTTGGTTGGCGGGTTGGTTGGGAGGTTGGTGAGGGGTAAGTTAGGGTTGAGGAAGTTGGATAATGTCGGTTCGCCGTGACGGTCTATCCAATTTCGAGGGGATGTGGGTCGTGTTGGAATCGGGTACTGCACATTGGATCCTGTCGTGGTTCAGCGGGTGGTCCGACAATGTGAATAGTTTGACTTTTATCTGTGCTTGCCCTTTCTTTTGTCTTGAGGTGCCGATGTAAGATCCACCATGTTATACTAGTTGTTCTACTGCTTGCCTCTGTATCATTCAAAGCTTCTTGGTCTTAGCCTGTTGCATACCTCGTGGCCACGCTAACCGTGACGGTACATAGCAAATGCACTGAGGTTTGAACGGACTTGTGGGGCTCGAGTCGAAAGGATGTTGAAGTGGAAACAACTGAACTTCCCAACATGATGGTCAAACAGCGAGTAACTTATTTCGAGACGGTAGCCTCTAACAAGTCCGATCCCATATGATATTCATTCAGAAACTGGAAGATTTGAAGGCCACGACTTATTTGCCAAAGCTCCAACAGACGATAGTTGGAAACATAACACCGGTTGAATTACTATGTGATACAATGACGATCCAAGACATACAATACAACACAACAACAAAACGAAACAGACAACTTGAACACGAAAACAACAAAAAAACAAGGTCCATACATCCAGAGTCCAATCACACCCAGAAAAAAAATCCCATTACGAAGAAGGGGAATCCCGCATCCCGAGAAGGTACTCGACGGTTTGGTAAGCGGCCCAAGGTACGAATTCTATCAATGACCAGCGTCAGAGGGGAGGGGCCAGAAGAAAACAGGGGAAGGCGACGTACGAGGAGTCATATGCCCACTAAAGTAGAATTCGACATCTAATGAGCGAGCGTGCGGTCAGATCTCCGCAATGAAATGGATAAGATTAAGGACGCACAAGTCAGCTTCCGCTCCGTATGCGCATTTCCCAAAACACCCATATTCTTCCTCGTGAAAGACTCGGGTTTGATGGGAGTCTGGAATCCCTGTTTACCTTCCCATGTCATGTTCCTGTCATCCAATTCGACCAATCAGTTCACCGCCGAAATGCAGAGCCCCGAGAATGGCGGCTCATGGACAACGCAAATGGCGACTCACTGGATAGCGATCCTCGTTCCTTCAGGCATGAACGAAAAATCCTCCAAACCATGCACAATCACAACCCTCTCACTTTTCTCTATAACACCCGGAAGCACGCTCAACGCACTAGGCACACTAGAATCCCCATCCTTCCCTCCATTAATCCCAAAACTAGAATTGTGGTTGGCAGTTTCGTTGAAAACGGGTGGAGTGGCGCATGCTTCCCATTTGACGTGTGGGGCGTGGATGGCATCTTGAACGTCAGTTCTTTACGAAAAATGAAAAGGTATGAGAATCGCGCGGAAGTGAAAGCAGTATGGGGGAAGAGAACAAACTTGCCGGTTGAAATAAACGAACTTCTCGATCGCTCGGGGGAATCCAAGAACGCTCCCTACACTCACCTCTTCAGCACTATCAAACTCCAGCACCCAAGTAAAACTCACAATCAATAGGCCACATATCGGTGACTCTATACTGATCAAAAGCGGGATTGATCCTTTCAAGTCGCCAAACCCCACAATCAAAATGGGTACGAAGGTGGTGACTAGGAGATGAATGACATACAAGGTAGTTGCATCCATAATCCTCTGATTCAATGCGCATTTTTTGTGTGCTCGATACGTCTTCGTGAATGATCCTTTAGGGAGGGGGATGGGGCCTGATTCGCCGAAAGTGAGTATCAGAAAGGATTATCGGACGAAGCGAATGATAGGGGAGACGAGTCGAGATGAGGCCGAAACGGCAAGGCCAGCTGCAGCGAAACTGCTCAAAACACACCACCATCTCGGCACCCAAGCAACAAACCCAACAAAGCAACCACGAAACCAAATCATACCTTTAGGCGGATACTTCAAATACTTGTCCAAATAATTGGTAAAACCACACGTATCACTAATCTTCTGTAACGACCGCATATACGTAGAGTTTAACGGCATGAGATTCTTGTTTGCCTATTGATTTTGAGTTAGTTCAAAGTGACGACGGGATGGGTGAAGTGATGAAAACGAAGTGATAAACTGAGGACAATGGGCCAATACGGCCCCGAAAGGGATAGGACGGGTGGTAGAGGGCAAGAGGCGGAGCGAGCAAGGACACCTTCAGCTCACCTGAACGAACCGCAAAGCCGGTATCTCCTTCTGCACAATAGGATACGTGATAGACGGGTCCGAAATAAATATACCCTTCAACTTCAAATCCAAAGCTGAAGGGTCGGCATATATATGCGAGGCGATATATGGGACATCTGTTCCAACACCATCAGCCAATCAAAGCGAGGTGCATAAGGATGCGAAAGGGACGTACAAAATCCACCATACTGAGTAAACCAGACAATAAGAAAGGCAGTAAGTTTATGAGGGGGGAGGAGGGAGGGAGGGAGGGGGGAAGGGACATACACTCTCCCCAGTAACCCAAAAATCATTCCCCTTCAACTCATCAAACACGTTCAAGAATTGTTGCATGAACCCAATAAGCTGGTCAGCCAACTGGTCCTCGTTCGTAATATTAGGCGTCCCCTGAGAGAATCCAGTCTGACGAAATGGAGGGGGGAGTTAGCGGTGATCCCGGAACGGACGGAGAAAGGATGAGACATACCCCGACGGGTTGTTCGACCCAGAGCATGTTGGATAGGTTAGTCCACGTCCACGGGTTCCTACACATAACAACATATATATCAGTCAAGACTCAACGTAAAGGGTGGAGGGGCTTACGGCGTAGGTCCTGCTTGACCCCAGTTCCACGCTACCCAATCCCAACACGAGAAACGATATAAACGATTCATCGCCCGAAAGATCAGAAGAACGATACGTACAAATCGGCCCGTTCTCTTCTAACAACCCTTGGAAGGCCGAACAGCCTGGTCCACCTACAGAAGCGTTAGTATATAGCGAGGGTGGTGAGGGAGGGAAGACGGACCGTTTGTCCAAAACATGAGATTTTTGACGTTGGCTGGGTTATTGGTAGGCCAAAACCTATATATGCGTGTCGTTAATGCGACGCTTGACGGGGATAGAAAAGGTAATGTACCAAAAGAACAACTTCCTTGTTTCGTTTGGGTCTGAGGAGATGGGGAGGAGGCCTGCGTAGGAGGGTCCCGCGTCGAATGGAACTACATGATACCAGCGACGCAACGGAGAGGTCAGAGGGACGTGAGAAAGTGTGTAGCTATACAATAAGCGTACCGAGAGGCAACTTTGCTCCATCGACGTAAAACTGCTTCGCAGCGGGGTTGTTAAACGTGATGGTCTCCGCCCGCTTCTCAACAAGATCGCCTTCTCGTCTAACACTCAACGCCCTCACGCAACCCAGATTGACACCCAAAAGAAGCCAAGAAAGCACGCGCATCGTGGAACGTAGGTGCCAAGGACGACGAAAAAGGACAGATGCAAGCTCAAGGTGGAGAATGGGGAGGGAAGGTGAGATGATTCGCGGTGAGCTGGGGGTTTTATATGGGATGGGTTGATGTATTTTTACATGAACGAAGATGTACGAGCAGGTGAGGATGGAAGAACTAAGGACGGGGAGGGACGACATCGATGCTCGGTACGCGGGAGGATATCGCCGTATAAGAGTCGGCGCCGAACGAAGTTGTTTGAGGATGAACTCGGAGGCACGTCGACAGCAGGTGATGGATCCTAAGGTTCATTCTGAGCTGGACACTGATGATTGGCCAAGAAACCAAGGAATCGGTTCAAACGAGTGGATCCATATACAGATCAGCTGGTGTCTGTCATCGCAGCCCGGCCTTTCAACAGTTGAATTCCCAAAAACCGATCAAGGATAATATGTGGATCATACCTGGTCGGTCCCTAGTTGGATGCACCTTCAGCCCTTCGACTGGAGCAGAAATGGAAGGAACGAATAGTCCACAATGGGAACCCCAACCCAACTCGCATTCATCCGGATCAAATTGCACTCTCTTCAACTGTCTCTATCCTTTTGCCTCGGATCCTCTGCAAACCCGAGATCCATGGAGCTCCGGCAGGATTGTTGTTGAGCCTACGACGTGGAACATCCATATCATCGATCAGGTCTTCGGGCACATCGAGCACAGCGTCTGAGTCGTCGTGCAAGAGTTTGGATACCATCAAGAACAGCCAAGGAAAGGTATCATCCCCACGCTCAGCTCTCGGAAGAGCTTTATTCCATCAGATTGGCACTATCGCGTAGAGGAGGGTGAAGATGGGTCGGCGTGTCGTGAGATGTTGCAGGACGTAGCATCAGTATAATCAAAGGGACATTGGTACAATCGCGGGGGGAACAGATCAAGGTGACCTTCCGTAATTTCTTATATACCCGACACATAGGAGTCGCTCAATTCTGCCCCCGCATAGGAGTCGACTTCAGAGAGCGGTTCCCACCATTTCTACTGGCATGACGAAACGTAAGGCTTCCTTTGCATAGGAGGCCTTTCCCAAATATCACTGGCGTTGTCATGGTGGCACTGTACATATAGGTGTAGAGAGGTCCCCGAATACAATAAATAAAATAACGTCAATCAAGGCCAAGCCCAATAGTGCGTTGGAGCTATCCAAGGACGGCGTTTTCATACCACTGTTCTTTGGTCTAACCACAGTTGCAAAGAAACTTGAGACGGGTCGTGAAACACCTCTATCCACTGTATTACGCTTGTTAGCAGCTCTCCAGATCTGTGGTAATTTTTCTTAGACGAATTTTAGAGATTTTTTGCGAATTTTTAGAGGTTGGAAGGTTCGGTCAGAACAAAAGATTTTCACAAATTTCTTGGTCCAGTCTGAAGTGCCAAAGTGCCAAAGAACTTATTCGTCTATTTTCAGGGGTCGTTCTCTTGCCAGGTAAAGCGCGGGAAAAACTACATAGACCAGGTTGTGGTTGAAGTTCAAGGCCTGCTGGACATGAAGCAGAAATCCGAACCTGAAATGTCTCGCGAGCCTGATCCAGGCATTCTTTCCACTCAAGGATATCCTGAACATCTTCACCACCCCTCAAGATGCGAGGAAGGATCTTCCGAGATGCCATCTCGTTCATCTCAGTTTGAATCTTTGCGAGTTGTATGACAATCACGACAAGTTATTATAAGACTCTTCCGGTAGGGAGGATGGACATTGGGCGCAGAGACGTGCCTTCTGAATTCATCAATATCTCTCCTCGACCCTTTATCAAACTCTTCCCGAGGTATTCCTTCGAGTGATTTAACGAGAGTACCTACAATCTCGCATATATGAGTGACCACCGTCATACAGTCTTCCTTATGTGCTTTAACTTTCTACAAACACAAAGTACCTGAACCCAAGTACACAGCAAGTACAAAACCGCCTGAGCGCTCTCACCTGCACAACCTCGATCAACGCCTTTACAATCTGAACAGCAGCGCTCAACTCTGGGACGACGATCGTGTCGTCAGCTAGGTTGGCTATGAAAGTTGGAGCGAAATTGGGGGTGTTATACGACATTGCGCCTTTATTCTTGCCTTGTTTTTTGAATATGGCTCTTGAGTTGTTGTTATTTGAACATTCAGATGCAAGTCGTGGTGGGAGATGGAGGAGCGCCTAATCTGGGTGGGGGTAGCCACGAGCGACTCCCAGGCTTTCCTCCAACACCTGTACCATCATGTTTCGGTTACCAATTCATGTCACCCGTTTGTTTTCGCCGGGGTGGCTGCCCTAGTTACTTGCTTTGTGAAGTTGACCCTTCAGACCTTATGAGTGGCTTAACACCACTTTCAATTGGTCGCATCGTATCAACCACAACACGCCGTCAGTCTGCACAATCACGGTGACTTTAGACGAGTTGGTTGTTGACTCGTATCCTTTTCCATCGTTTCGTCCCTCTCCCCCGTTGCGGATGGGGGTCGTTCAATTCGCCAGCCAACCAGTCCCTGCTTCGACTATTGGCACACTCTGTGAACGATTGAAGATGGAATCATGGATACGGCCGACTCCTGAAAGTCCTATTTACGCATTCATTGCCCCTGACGCGGCTGGTGCGTCTTGCGACCTCCCGCCCGCCGAGCTACTCGTGGCGCCACCGGGGAAGGCTAGTAGTAAGTAGACCTCCTTCCATAGGTTCATGTTCGTTGGCCGGTGTTGGGAACACTTCAATCTATTTCTATTCTTCTCCGTTGTGTTTTAACTCATACCGGAAGTGGTGATACATTGCTCACCGTGGGGCCTTTATTTGGTCCTGGTAGATACGCACCTCCGATCCGCGTTCAACGCCTGACTGAAGATATTAATCCGGTCGAGCACTATACTCACCGTCTACTGTGACCTCTTCACGGGTACTTCGGCCAAGATCTGGATGACTACTTTCGAACTTCAAGTTAAGACAAGGGGGTTTTGTGTGTTACGATACTCAGGTAAGACACTTGACTTACTTAGTCTTACTAGACGATTATAGGACCATGTCACCGAGCTTGCGCGACCACGTTCTCATCCGAAAGCTTAACCAAGCCTGAGGATTCGTGAATTGCAGGTTTCTGCCTCGGAGGGGTGGTGGCGAATGGGTAGGCACACGAGGATTTGTACAGTCGATTTCTTTGGTGCGTTGTTTCAACGTCGTGGTTCCTTGGACTCGGAGGAATACCCAGCGTCGACTTCCCAGGTGATTCGGATGCCTCAGCAATTTTGGGTGCGGATACGGATATGTGGACTAGGGGTGACTCGGCTTTGGAGCAGATTCTGCAGAAGTTGAGCGAGTAAGCGGAGGACAACGGGATGGCTAGTGCAGGTGTGGTGAAAACCCTGGTTTCGTCCCATCACATTCGCCAAGTCGAGGGCGATGCCATCTTGGATTTGCGTAGGGAGTCCCCTTATCTACCCGTACTAGGCTATTCAGACGAACACACGCTGGAGATCGCAATTCTACAAGATGGCACTACACACGCACAAACCCACACGAGTACATTGAAGAGACAGCGGAATATTGGTCGTACATTTGATTCGAGAGATCAAAACAACAAACTGCAGAGTCACCAGGCCGAATTCAAGTGAGGCGCATCAGCAAAACTACAAATCACTTTGGTGGCTTGCACGGCTTACGACACTTGCGAACTTGGGCCAAGACACCACAAGTCGCCGCAAGTTCGCTGAGAAATGTCAAGCCTGCAATCCCCAAGTTTCTTTGAATCCCCAAGTTCGTCATGTGAACGTCTCCGTCGGAAACAGTTACACCACCGGCACCCGCCCTAACTCAAACACTTGATGTCGAATGTCCTTCCAATCTAGTACACGCGGTCTCCTCTCAACATGCAACCCTCGCTGCCGTCGTCATCTCTTCATGCCAACTCTCACTATCTAGCTCTTCAACGTGCAGCAAACGACTCAACATACTCTCAGCGCTAACAACTCCCTATGGTCAGGACGCGACAGGATTCTGGCCATCAATATCATCTCCGTTCTCAGATCCTTCACCATTCAACATCGTAGCTCGGCTGTCCTCAAACACTATTCTTGATCTCGCTAGATAGGTCTTATATTGTGCTATATCAACCTACATGTCAGTCAGACAGTGCCTTGCCTCCTCCATTTGGCCCTGCCCTACTCTCCAGCCTCCGGTGCTTGTTGGGTCGACCCGGGGAGTATCTCGCAGTGCCCACAGGTGTCCCCTTCTATTTCATGTGGAGTACATGTCAGCAAGATTCCGAAAGCCATACACCCTTGCCCTATGTATCCACGGACTTCAAGCCAAAAGATCATTGTCGACTCTCACAGAAACCATCCTGCCCCTCTCCAGTAATCTTGGACACCAGATACCGGAACTAGAAACCTTGTCTCGCTATGGCCAAAACTTGTATCGGGAAATCTTCTGTACCTTCCGAAGACGTCCACAACGGCAAGGTTCTACCTGGTATTGTCGTGCTATAAGACTTTGTCTTCGAACCTGAAGATTCTCAACCAGTCCATGTCCTAGTTGTCACTCCTGCCTCTCCTGTTACCCAGGCTCTACCTCTTCGGATTAGTTTCGGGCTGCCATCTGTTACCGATCTACCCTTTGCATAGGCTTTTTCCTGAGACTGGCAGGAGTTGTCCAGGTCTCATCCCACCTGCTAAACTCAATCAACATCAATTGTGACCTTCCGTTTCCTGAGCTTTCCAGGACCTCATTAGCCACCACCTGAAGACCGCTCCTTCCACGTTGTATTGTGTCCTGCTAGACTGGTTCGGAAGGTGTTTGGACCGAGATACCCGTGGCGTTTAGTTGGGAGGGTATGGATGTTGGGGTGTACCGTGGTTGATGGCAATAAGTGCAAGGGAATGTATCCGTAGCTATAATGGATATAATAATGTCAAATTCACGGTAATTTAAGTCCAGATTGGCGACTTGCGACAACTTCAAGTTGAGCAGGGTGTTGTGTGATGTCTTTGCATGGACAACTTGAACTTATGGCGTGAACTTGCAGGACTTCTACAAGAACCACACTACTTGTCAAGAAAGTGGACCCACATGTACAAGTCTAAACTACTTGAGCCTTGTAGGTCTTGGATGACTTGCTCAAGACCACCAGGTCCACATAAGTCAGATGTAGTATTGCTGATGGCCGCCTTCCACACCGGGTCTGTGGTGCTCAATATCAGAAGCGAGACAGGAAGAGAAAGAAAGCGGTACACACCGGTCCAACTCCATCAATTGAAGCGAGTTGAATCCATCGTGAAACCAATGATCCAAATCGTGATAGTCGCGGGGTCGGGCTCTTCGTGATCCTTTGCTTCTGCAACCCAAGTTTGGCGGTCCTGAGGGAAGCAAGCAGTGAGAAGGTTTCCAAAGCCATTCCAATGTACGAGTGCTCCTCCTCCAGTAATATGGAAGTCGGGAACGACGAGGGTGAGTTTGGGATGATTAGCCGGGGTGGGAGATAGGTCCTGGCGAGTGAAGAAATTGATGTTCATCGAAGCGTCCCTGGGGAACGATTTCTTCAAGCCGATAGCCCAGACCGTGATGGTGGAAGGATCGGGGTGTGCGTGATCCTTGGAGGCGCCGACCCAACCTTGGCCATCGGGGGTTGGGTAACTCCCGTAGAGTAAGTTACCATCCCCAGTCCAATTGGCTTTCGCTCCACCTCCAACAACCACAAAATCGTCCGGGAGCGTGGCAGTCGCGGTGGGATGCTGGGCTTTTGCGCTGGTGACTGAAACGATTTTGTAGTATTCGGCGGGGATGGGCAAACCGTCCCTCAACGTGGCGACGACGACGTAGGCGGAGATGCTGGCGGGGCTGGCGACATCGTGATCTTTGGAGGCCACGGTCCAAGATGTTCCTTGGTCGTTGGGGTACATCGCGGTGAGCAGGTTGCCGTAGGGGTTAATGGAGGCGCATGGGCCATTCCAGTCGACAAACGCTCCTCCTCCCAGGATCACGGATCCAGGAGGCGCATTTATGGTAGCGGTCGGGTGTTGGGCGCACGACGAACTGACCCTGAGCAACTGGAAATGCAAGGCTCCGAACTTGTAGCTGTCGACTACGGTGGGGGTCGTCATGATGATAGAAAGTTCTGATACGAATCACAATGATTTCGTTAGCTTTCGACTAGCATCGAAGAGACAATAAATGTAGAAACCTCGGAAGGGCTGAGCGTTGTTCAATTGGGTGGAGGAACGATTGCGGTGATGAATACCAGTTACAGCAATCCACTCACCTTTTATACATCCTGGAGTGGCTTTAGTGAGGGGAACCGTCAAATTCAGCTAGCCAATGGGTCGAAGACCGTCCTCTTCACCTGGTCACCGGTCAAGTCACCTGCGCCAGATACAATGCTTCGAGGCACCCTCGATCATTTCTGTCCTTCTAGCTCAAATGGGCGGGCACCAATGCAAGGCCTGATCCAGTAGGTTCTGATAATCCCGGACAGGTTAGTACTATCATGCGGGTAGTTCTTAGCGCTGATTTGATGTTTTGCGTCTGGCTCCTCCTGCACCCTGCTCACAGGGATGCTTTTGGCAAGAACCTGTGCAATATACTGTGCTCTATGCACCATAAAATCCGTGTCATATAATTCGTGGTAGGGAACCCGTCGGCAGTGAATTACTGAGCTCGGCAGGATTCCAACCACACCATGTACACCCAGTCACAGTCGCGTCACGATACCTGGTCTCAAGTTCACCGAATAAGGCAGGTGGTGGACCTCAAATGGTGTATGAGAAAGTGAGCGGACACCTAATTTGTCACGGGTCGTAAACTGAGGTGGAGAAGATTGACCGTCAGTTCATGTGCTGAGCAGCTTTCGCCGGAATTGCTCCCAATCGCAGGGTATTAGCATGTATATCACTACCCAAACTCATACCGGAAGTGGTGATACACTGTTCACCGTGGGGCCTTAGGTCCTGGCAGATACCTCCGATCCGCGTTCAACGTCTGACCGACGATATTAATCCGGTCGAGTACTAAGTATACATACCGCCTACTGTGAACTCTTCACGGATACTTTGGCCAAGATCTGGATGACTACTTTCGAACTTAAGACAAAGGAATTTTGTGTGTTACGATACTCAGGTAGAACACCTAACTTAGTCTTGTTCGACGATTATTGTACACCGAGCTTGCCCAACCACGTTCTCATCCGGAAGCTTAACCAAGGATTCGTGAATTGCAGGTTTCTTCCACGGAGGGGTGGTGGCGATATGGGTACTTAGTAGGAACGCGAGGAATTGTACAGTCGATTTCTTTGGTGCCTTCTTTCAACATCGTGGTTCCTTGGACTCGGAACCTGATTGAATACCCAGCGTCGACTTCCTACGCGATTCGGATGCCCCAACAACTTTGGATGCGAATACGGATGTGTGGATTGGGGGGTGGCTCGGCTTTGGAGCAGGTTCTGCAGAAGTTGAGCGAGTAAAGGATAATGGGATCCACTCGTCCCATCAGATTCTCCACGTGGAGGGCGATGCCATCTTGGATTTGCGAAGTCCCCTCATCTACCCATATTCAGACGAACACACGTTCAGATTCTGGAGATTACAATTCAACAAGGTTGTACTACACACACGAACACACACGAGTACATTGAAGGGACAGCGGAATATTGGTCGTACATCTGACTCGAGAGAGCAAAACAACAAACTGCAGAGCTACCAGGCGGAATTCTACACCGGGTCTGTAGTGCTCAATATCAGAAGCGAGACAAGAAGAGAAAGAAAGCGGTACGAACCGGTTCAATTCCATTAATTGAAGCGAGTTGAATCCATCGTGAAACCAATAGTCCAAATCGTGATAGTTGCGGGGTCGGGCTGTTCGTGATCCTTCGCAGCTGCAACCCAAGTTTGGCGGTCCTGAGGGAAGCAAGCGGTGAGAAGGCTTCCAAAGCCGTTCCAATGCACGAGTGCTCCTCCTCCGGTAATATGGAAGTCGGGAACGACGAAGGTGAGCTTGGGATGATTAGCCGGGGCGGGAGATAGGTCCTGGCGAGTGAAGAAATTGACGTTCATCGAAGCGTCCCTGAGGAACGATTTCTTCAACCCGATAGCCCAGACCGTGATGGTAGAAGGATCGGGGTGTGCGTGATCCTTGGAAGCGCCGACCCAGCCTTGGCCATCGGGGGTTGGGTAACTCCCATAGAGCAAGTTACCATCCCCAGTCCAATTGGCTTTCGCTCCACCTCCAACAACCACAAAATCGTCGGGGAGCGTAGCAGTCGCGGTGGGATGCTGGGCTTTTGCGCTGGTGACTGAAACGATTTTGTAGTATTCAGCGGGGATGGGCAAACCGTCCCTCAACTTGGCGACGACGATGTAGGCGGAGATGCTGGCGGGGCTGGGGACGTCGTGATCTTTGGAAGCCACGGTCCAAGATGTTCCTTGGTCGTTGGGGTACATCGCGGTGAGCAAGTTGCCGGCGGGGTTAATGGAGGCGCATGGGCCAGTCCAGTCGACGAACGCTCCTCCTCCCAGGATCACAGATCCTGGGGGCGCATTTATCGTAGCGGTCGGGTGCTGAGCGCACGACGAACTGACCCTGAGCAACTGGAAATGCAAGGCTCCGAACTTGTAGCTGTCGACTACGGTGGGGGTCGTCATGATAGAAATTTCTGATAAGAATCATAAGGCATTCGTTAGCGTTCGACTAGCATCGGAGAGACAATAAACGTAGAGACCTTGGAAGGGATGCGCGTTGTTCAACTGGGTGGAGGAACGATTGCGGTGATGAATACCAGTGAATCCACTCACCTTTTATACATCCTGGGGTGGGTTTAATGAGGCGAACTGTCTGGTTCAGCTCGCCAATGTGTCGACGACCGTTCTCTTCACCTTG
>KL197726.1:511856-527673 GCA_000697665.1 Jaapia argillacea MUCL 33604
TCGGGGGTTGGGTAACTCCCATAGAGCATGTTACCGTCCCCAGTCCAATTGGCCTTCGCTCCACCTCCGACAACCACAAAACCGTCGGGGAGAGTCGCTGTTGCAGTCGGGTGCTCGGCTATTCCGCTGGTGACCGAAACGATTTTGTAGTATTCGGCGGGGATGGGGGTACCGTCCCTCAAGGCTGCGACGACGATGTAGGCGGAGATGCTGGCGGGGCTGGCGACGTCGTGATCTTTGGAAGCCACGGTCCAAGATGTTCCTTGGTCGTTCGGGTACATCGCGGTGAGGAGGTTGCCGTAGGGGTTAATGGAGGCGCATGGGCCAGTCCAGTCGACAAACGCTCCTCCTCCCAGGATCACGGATCCAGAAGGCGCGTTTATGGTAGTGGTCGGGTGCTGGGCGCACGACGAACTGACCGTGAGCAACTGGAAATGCAAGGCTCCG
Organism: Jaapia argillacea MUCL 33604; assembly: GCA_000697665.1. NCBI lineage: Eukaryota > Fungi > Basidiomycota > Agaricomycetes > Jaapiales > Jaapiaceae > Jaapia > Jaapia argillacea. The sequence continues at coordinate 512,304 of KL197726.1, forward strand.
AACTTGTAGCTGTCGACTACGGTGGGGGTCGTCATGATGATTAGAAAATTCTGGGATAAATGACAATGTTTCCATTAGCGATCACCGGTAGCCTCAGAGATAATAAATGTAGAAACCTTGGAAGGGCTGAGCGTTGTTCAACTGGGTGGAGGAACGATTGCGTTAATGAATACTAGGGAATCTGCTCCCCTTTTATACATCCTGGAGCGGAATTCATGAGGGGAACTGTCCGGTTCAGCTGGCCAATGGGTCGACGACCGTTCTCTTCGGGTTGTCACAGGTCAAGTCATCTGCGCCTGATGCACCAGTGGTACCCTGGATCATGTCCGTCCTTCTGACCCAAAGGGGCGGGCAATAATGCGACGCCTCATTCAGTAGTTCCGATGATCCCAATGAGGATCAATATCTACGAAGTACCGTCTCCAGCAAACGTTCACAAGATCCCTTCGGCGCTGACTTAACCCCGAACGCTCCATTTTCACAGGAGAGTAATGGAAGATGCTTTAGAACCCTTCGCTGATTGGGCCCGTATGGTCTTGTTCATTCGGGGAACGAAAACCTGCGACCGGCTTCTTTGTATCTTCATTGCATCGGCGTCACAGTATCACCGGCGGTCCTGCGTTAATTCATTCACTCCACAGAGTACGTATAACTCAACGAAGACCTGTCAGGGTTATCATCGCGTATCACCAACTTCCCAAGGTGCCGTCCACCAAGTTTGGGGGGGAAAGCGACCCTAACCCTACCCAGGGAGGCAGAAGCATGGCCATGTGGTGTGCATGTGCCGATGGGATGACCGAGGACGCTCGCGTCGTGCCCTCCTTGAAGTTGTCCCATTCGCATTCCGGATTCTAATGTTCATAAGGTAGAGAGGGGTTGTTGGGTTGTGCAAGGGGAAGATGGAGGCAAAGAAGTGGTCAAAGCGTTGGCAGAGGTGGACGGAGAATTAGGCAAGGATTCGGGGGATGGTATGTATAATTGTACCACGAGCGCCATCACGCCCGGGCCATGGCGTTCTCCAGTCTCTTGGGTAATGACTCGGGCCGCGTAGTTGATATCGGGGGAGGCTGACTCAGTGAGCCGTGACGAGCATCTGGTCCTTTGGATTGGCGGGGAAGCGTGAACAGGAAGATCGAAAGATAGGTTGTTGATATAAATAGAGATCTCTATTTAGAGGGAGTTGCGGGCGAGTTCGGTTTGCGATGAAGCCAAGACCTGCATAATCCTGTGGGAATAAGAAACAAACAGCACAAGGTTAGAATGACAAACGCGGAAAGTGAGAGCAGGAAAGACTTACTTTGGTCCGACCTCGTGCCCAACCTTCGTTAAAATCGTCAAGGGGGTATCCTTAAACTCCTCCTCGATCGCTTCAACGATATCCTTCTGTACCATAGCAAACCCACATACATCTTCGTCTCTCTTTCCCCAGCGTTCACGTCAGCCATCTCCACATCTACTGTCACTGTATAAATCAAGGGTCAAAGATATCATCAAGTTACGCGTCGTTTCGATATATAAGCATACGAACAGGTTCCACTTGACGTTTAATCCCAATCGACCCATGGATGCCGAACGCCGACAAATCCACAAACCAGCTTCATCGCTCCACTACGTCCACTCTATACTCTCCCCACCTCCCCCCTCACTCACCCTCTTTCCTACCCAACAACACCCTCCTCACACGCCACCTCCAACCTAAACACCCCCAACGTCAACCCGTCCCTCAACCCAGCCTCCCAAACTTCATCAAGATGATCAAGGTTCAAATGCGGGAATATCTCGTGTTGTAAAACCAGACATGGTATGTGTGGGGTTGCGTAGAGGGGGGCGATTAGGTATGTGTCGTCTGTCAGGGAGAGGGTAGTGAGGAGGGTGGAAAGTGGGGAACCGGCAAGGTCCGTTATGATGGTCTTCCCGGAGTCGACATCTATTCAACGAAGCACAACCGAATCAGCACAAGTTGGAAAGAAGAGGGGAAGGGAGCTGACCTGACTGTGACACACCCAAAAGATGTCTAGGAGGCATGTAGGTCTTCCAATACACGATCCTAACATCCTTGCTCCCAATCGTACGTTCATCGAGGATGGTGCGAAGGTGAAAGAGGGAGGGTATGACACCTCCTTGGTGGAAGACGCCGAAGAGGAGGGTTAGTAGAATGTTGGATATTATCCATGTTGTCTGAAGTGGAGAGTCAGTAGACGAATGGGGTGCAGGAGGGAGAGAGGGAACATGCCCAGAATAACTTTCCAACCCTCCCAAAGAATATACTATTCCCTACAAGCGCTACGAAAGGAACCAGCAGCGGGATTAAGAACCGAGGCTCTTGGTGTGGTTGCATCGACAATATCGTGACAGCTGAAATGATCGTGAAGACCAGTGCTATCGCGCGTCGATCAGTTAACAAACCGATCCCAAAAAGAAGGACGGAAAGGGGACTTACTTTGGTTTACTAAACTCCAGGTACTCCCACCCCCACCGGCCTTCGTCTCCCGGAAGAGAACTCGCAGCCAAACCCGCGAAGCTCTGCATCCAAGCACCACCAGACCCGGGCCGATGATGAGGGGGAGGTTGACTAGGATGTGGAGGTACCGTGGGTGGATACCGTGTGCCGAGAGGTTGTCGGAGGACAGGTTGTATGCGAGGAAGTTCAGGGGTGTTACGACCACATCTTTGATTGAGGGTGATGAACGGAAATAGAGCGTGTCAGAGGCGACGAGAAGGAGTGTTGTTAGGATTGTGCAGGTTGCGGGGAGAGAGGTGAGGTGTAGCCAAGATTGGAGTGTTCGGGTTTTTTGAGGGGATGAAGGGGATACGAGGGACCATCGGAAGAGTTGGAGGACGGTTGGGAGGGTGAATGCCAGGAAAGTGATTCGAGTCCAAACGCCCAAGACGAATAATATCGCCAATAAACACAAGTGCCATCGTTGATCACTCTCCCCTTCTTCGTCTGTATTCTCCTCGTTTTCTCTACCCACTCGCCGATGTAACTGCGCATACTCCACGGCCTTCTTGAACGAGACTAATACGAGAGCGAGTAGGACGGCTTCAAAGGAGTTTGAGAAGGGGCGCAGTTGGAATGTGAGGAGGGTGTGTGAGGATGCGAGGAGGACGAGGGATTTCGTGCGGTGAAGCGGGATGGGGGATGAGAGGAGGTTGGTTAAGGCGTAGTCTATTTCGCGCGGTTCGTTCAGATTGGCGCAGGTGACGGAAAACAGGAGAAAAGATCGTACCAAGGAGGAGAGAGGAGAAGAAGAATGATGCGCGTTGGATTAGGAACACGTGTACTGGGTTATCCACTTGTGTAGCTGTCAGTTGGTTGTTACGATCGACAGAAGAAGGGAGGGCTCTTACGGGGTATAAAGTGATTCACGATGGCGAACGGAAGACCGGTTGTGAGGAATGGTGGGATAATTGACCGACAAGGGAACTTTGAATCCCATTCCCAAGTACTGAGTGTATGCCAACCAAGGACTGGACCTTTACATCGCCACTACATCTCAGTCCCGGACGAAAGGATACTGGGAGGAAACACACCTGCTGTAACTTCGGCATTCTGGAAATATTCATCAGGATGTATGTATCCTGTCCCCCAAAATGCTAGGAATACGCGAAGAACGAGCAGGGAGCGGTAGATTTGCCGCCATTGTTTGAGGGTGAGCTGCATGGCAAGAGGATTGTAAAACTTGAGGGTGAACTGGATTCGTATGTGCGTCGTCAATGCATGTTCCAGACGGTGGTATCAGTAGTAATTCTAGCTGTTGTTGTCGGTGCGGAGGGAGGACTTGGTTCAGCAATTAGTTGGCAGACGCGTTCAACAACTTTTGGCGAAGTCAAGATCTACCACACGCGTTTGGCTGCAATGGCCACCATGAAACTGCCGCCAATATTTTGGAGGGGCATTCTCTCAGGCTTCAGCCCAATAGTACTCGCCGCACGGATTCCATTGGGATCTGCCGTCAATGCTTTTCGATCCCATGTCCGCACTACGGTATCCCTAGATTTCTCTCAGCCTTGCCGTGCCTATTCCGAGTTCCCAACGACGCTATCTGATAACAAATCATGACTCGGTTCCTTCTCAAGTCGAGGTCGGGGGGACCAGCCGTCGTCTCCGTTTTGTCGTCGTCAACCTTGACATCCACTCTCTCCATTCCGCGAGATGTCAACCGAGAAAGTTTTGATCGTCGGGGCTGGTTGTTTTGGGTTGTCCACGGCCTTCCATCTCCTTAAGAGAGGCTACGTGGATGTCACCGTGATAGATCGTTCGAATGTTCTTCCAGCACCCGATGCAGCCAGTACCGACTTGAATAAGAGTAAGTTGCCATAAATCGAACTTTTGAACCCATCGTTGACACCCCCTCCAGTCGTTCGGACTTCCTATTCTGATATCTTCTACGCTAGGTTTGCAAAGGAGGCTATTGACGTGTGGAAGGATGAGAAAGAATGGGATGATGCCTATCATGAGCACGCTTTCTTTGCCTATTCATCGAGCAGGTGAACGTGGTTAACGTTTCGTTTCGCATCAGATGCGGCGTCCTGGTACTCAATCCTGGGGACCATGCATACACCGGCAGCTCATACCAAAACGACATATCTCTGGGTTCACGCCTCACAAATCTAGAGGGTGGATCTTCGATCGGAGGCGTCTTCCCTCCAGGAGTTCAGACCGCGTTTCCCTCCACCACCTCTGGCTATCTCAACCAAGATGGTGGTTGGGCGTATGCCGCTAAAGGAGTCTCTCTGTTGATGTCAAAAGTCATCGCGTTGGGTGGTCAAGTCATGGCGGGAAAACCGGTAAAGAGATTGGTTCGGAAAGACGGTGTGACGTCCGGCGTAGAGTGCGTGGATGGAACTGTGTTATCTGCGGATATTGTCGTCATTGCGACTGGCTCTTGGACGTCGGCCACATTTTCTGAGTTGGATCTATCAACAATGTGCCTCGCTACCGGGTGAGTCAAGTTCTCCCAGAAGACACAGTAACCCCCTTGAAGTCTGATAATCACACAGCCAGAGTGTCGCCACCATCCAGCTGACAACCAAGGAAGCAGAGCGATATCGCAAATGCCCCGTCGTCCTAGATTTCAAGTCGGGATTCTACGTATTTCCCGTAAGCGATCATATCCCCCATCGTTCTCCGCATCTAATATTCGTTCCCAGCCAAATGAAGACGGCATTGTAAAGATGGCAATTCACGCGGCTGGTTACACCAACGTACCCCAATCGTCAATTCCAAGCGAACTAACTCCAGACAGGACAATCTCGACACCTCGCACTTCACAATCTCATGGCGACGAGGGGTTACTGATTCCAAAGGAAATGGTGCAGGTGCTCCGGAATCATCTCGAAGAAGTTTATCCCGAGCTAGCGCGAAAGCCCTTTGGGGGGACGCGGTTATGCTGGTGAGCGTCTCGTTCGTACATACACCTATGACCGATGACACTAATGGGATCCATGATAGGTACCTTGACACCCCTGACGAAGACTGGGTAATTGGGCCCCATCCTGACGATCCATCCCTTTTCTTCGCTACCGGAGGGAGCGGTCACGCCTACAAGGTTGGCAAATAAACAATTCACTCCCCGTTTTGTTCTGATTCTCCCCCTCCAGTTCCTTCCCGTCGTTGGAAGACTCGTTGCAGATTCAATCCAAGGCAAACTCGATCCCTCCCTCCAAGCCAAGTTCGCTATCAACCGCAAGAACGCCACTCAAACGCATTCTCGATTCCCTTACGAAGTCAAACCTCTCGAGGTTGCGCAACTTTGTACCCCAGCAGACCTTCTCCCCTGAATCGTGTTCCGCTAAATACAACTACAATTATATGTTCTAGTATAGGTATACATGGGTATGCGATCGCATCCCTTTTTTTGGGTTGTAGAACACACGCATCTACAATGCGAGGACAGCATTCGAAGATCATGCTCGTTTACCAACAAACTCTCGCCATGAGTGGACTTCTGAAGGAATGCGTCCCTCTCGATAATGTCGCAAACCGCCCTGAGGGATTTTCTTGCCAAGAGCCTCGACGAAAAGTTTTGCGCATTGAGCATTGTTGATGGGCGGCAGACCAAAGTCCACAGCGTTTCTGGAGCACAAAGTTAGACCTCGACAACGTTTGTGCAACGGAGGTGACTTACCGGCGAGCAACATAGTCTTCATCTGTCGCGCTCGCACCCCGAGACTTGGCCAGGTTGATGACGCAATGAATCTCGTACTCGTCAAACACCTCCCTCAACTTTCGCTTATCCTTGGTGGAGAAGAAGATCCTCTTGACGGTAACGTATGGAAGGTCCTTCAAGTACTCCTCGACTTCCCTCGACGAGCAGTAGAGCTTGAAACCTAAATCCGACAGGCCCTCCGCGCAGTATCTCATCTCAGGGCGAGTGACATCTCCACCGATGAGGATGCCGCACTTGGCTGGAGGGACCTTGAAACCGGTGGTGCTGAGGAGAGCAGCCCAGTATGCCTCGTGAATGTCCCGGCCGAAGCTAGCTACTTCACCGGTACTTGCCATCTCTGAAAACATCTCCGTTAATGTGAAGGACGAAAAGAATGTGAAGGAAAACTCACCGTATCCGAGGAAGGGATCAGCACCAGGCAACCTCGTCCACGAGAACTGAGGAACCTTGATCCAAACATAATCCCTCTTCTCCGCCATCAAATCCACAGGCTCAGGAACATTCTGGCTCATAATCGCCTTCGCAGCAACTTCAATGAAGTTATGCCCCAATACCTTCGACACGAACGGGAAGCTCCTACTTACTCCGGACTTGCCCATTCGATCAGCTTCGAGGTTTATCGTGAAACACATAGAAGCCTGACCAATTTCGAAGCACGTTGTGGTGTGCGGCGGCTGGCGGCGGAGGTCAGTGGTATCATACTTTGCGAGAGAAGATGAAGATTCAACGCGCATGACATTGCGACGGGAGGAGTACACACAACCAATCGATTACGTCTACCTAGGGCTGCGAAACACAAGAAGGGTCAGTGTATACTCGCTGTGGGAGAAGAACCGCAACTAGAGCGGGGGGAAGATAGGAACGCCGAACGAAGATAAGTATCTGGTCCAGCCGAAGAGGCGATCGACAACTAGAGAAGAACAGCAAGGGCTACAAGCGAAGATGCCAAACTAGCCCCTCGAACACCAACGCAACGAAAAAAGAGAACACAAACCAACAAATACAACACAGCACCAAGGAAAGGTATGAAAAAAAACAAGGGAATGCTCGCGAAACGCGATCCGAAATCACCGATGCGACGACCCAACTCACCTCTTATAAGAATACCTCCAGCGCAGGCAACCAAATATGCTGAATCATAAACACCTTAACCTCATCTAACTCATATCCCCATCGTCCACTCTTCCTCTGGTACTCGGGAAGCCTACGGTAGAGTTGGCACTCGCGTTTCCGAGAGATGGTATATCATTCTTGGTAGCGGATTTAGTCGTGGGAGACGATGCGATCGAGTCGGCCAGGGGTGCCGTAGAATGAAGCACTGGGAATCGTCGAATAAGGTCGGCGTGCGGAATCCTCAATTCAATGCGCATTGTATCTCTCTACCAACACATAAAACCATGAGCCCATCTAGCCTCTCCTCACCCTCGCGAATGCGTCGAATGGCTGCCAGGAGTAACTCGTCCGTTACAGGTGCTTGGTCGCGAGGTTGGAGCTGATGCCATGTAACAACCTTTGTTCGAGTTTCAAGGGGTATATATGGGGTTTGAGGGTGGGAGCGAGCGATGGGAGGAGAGGGTGTGACCAAGGGTTTGAAGATTCGAGTCATCCCACTGACTAGAAGTAGATGGTGGTGAAGCGAATAAGGTGGCGCTTGGGGACGAGGGGCGGGAGAGGGTCGCGAAGGTCTCAATTGTGTTGAACGGGGAAGGATTGACTAGAGGAAAAGTCTTGAGGTTCAGTCAATCCAAAATCTCCAAAAATCCGAAAGTCCAATCGCACCCGATCTCCCGATCTCAATCTCACTCTAAACTGCCCACCCGCCCACCCTATCACTCTCTGCATCATCCGTCTAGAAGCCTCCCTCTTTAAATCCCAAGTCCCACTCGACTTTGAAGGTCAATATGCGCTGTTGGAGTAGGAGTTGCGGTTGCAGGTAGTTCGAGGGTCGTGGGCTTTTGTGACGACTGGAGAAATGGGGAATGTTGGGAGTAGAATGAGGGGCGAACTTTGTGTCGAAGGAGTATCGAACGAAGGGATGTTACGAAGGTCGATCCTCAGTGGTCCGTCTGACGCTCGTGGGTTCCTCATTGGTCCATCGGCCCCGGACTCCATCCCATCTCTCTGACACCCTCAACCAATCACCATCACGGCTAACCGACACTCAAACACTCATGAAGGTGCCCCGCTCATACAGGCCATGGATCGGAGTATGTATGTGATCATTGCCGTGATATGGACATTATGTTGGCACGGAGAGTAATGGCCGGTGGTGCATGGGAAGCCGTGGTAACGGGAGTAAGTAGGGGAAGGTGAGGAAAGAGGGAATGCAAGAAGGAATTGTGCGAGGAGACATACTTGGATGAACTTGAGCGACGATTGGCAGCTTCTCAGCCGCCAAAGACGCGCCGATAACTACGCGTTGTTCGAATGCAGCCCCAGCATGAACGTCAAGATAGATAGCATTGACACGATGTCTCATCGTGGCTCCCATCTCGTTCTCCATCAACTCCACTTCAGCCAAACAATAAACCATCATTAAATGAAAAAGCACACACCTGGTCTGTGCGTGGCGTGCAGTCGACGATGACGACGTGATACTTTAGAAAAATGTGAGGTTGGCTTATGAGCGCGTATAAGTACTTATAACTGCCATAATCCGAGAAAATCACCTGGCCATGTTATGAGGTAGGGACAACAGCTGTATCTGGTGATAACTTTGTGATAACCTACCCGTAACACCGAGTGGCGCTTCTTATGAGTACTTGCAAGTCCCAGCCCCACATCCTATAAGAGAATCAAAACAAAAGGGCCAAAACCTATTTGCACTCTTCTCTGAAGCCCCATGCGCCACCCAGCTCTGACGTCGCCCGAGGGGTTTCAATTCTTCCGGGGTCCTGCCCGCCTTTCCCACCTCTTTAAGGAATTTCTATTTGTAGGTACCGGCTAGTTACTTTAACTACAGGATTCGAACTCGGTGCCTCGTGGCTTCCATTTATAACAAGGCGCCATCCAACTGGACCATGCTGCCCTAAAATGTTAGGGCACACACAAATATATGTACCGACACTCGTCGACCCTTCTGCCGACGCTGGCCCCAAAGGCAGCAAAGGCTTGCCCATTCAACACAGCATTCGACACTGGAATACCCAAACTTGGCTACTTCCCGCCTCCCGCTGCATGATATCAATATCTCAATTCCGGAATACTTATCGTTCTATCTGGCGGGCACCCTCCTTCGCGCTCGCTTCGATCAGGTGCCCTCCCAATTTCCGTGAAATGACAACACCTTGCCCCTTTCTGGTTTACAGCTAGTCGGAGAGGAGTTGACTACCGAATGGGTGGGTCATCCGTATGTAGTTTTCGTAGCTTAGCTAGCAAGCATAGATAAGGAGCAGTTATGTACATATTTTCTCCTTGTATGAGATCTTCGGAGGGTCTAACTTATGGCTAGAGGATAGGTATATGCATCCACAGCCAGAGAATTATCACTGTTACGAGTTGGTTACGAGAGATTGTTACACTGGAGCACCGAGCTGTGAGATCCCAAAACCTCTTGTGAGAATTTGTGGTGTCTTGGAGCTCGGTTGTCAGAACTGCCAGTGGAGTTGTCTCCGCTTGCAAGGGTGTTATACGGTGATTACATCTGGGCCGCTTGGGTGCAACAATCAGTTATAGGACAAATTTTGCCATAATCACTTATAAGTTTACCTCAACTTTTGCTGAGATAGCCTCTACAGTATAAGCCAGGAATCAATGCCTGATGTTGCCCGGAACTCAGAGTTAGACCGCAGGCAGACTGAATATTGGAATGGTTGTGCCACGTGGACGCTATCTTGACGCCAATGATCGACAACTTACAAGCTGCTTCTGTATGCATGTATCCATCCTTCACCAACCTCAACGCCTCAACGAACCCTCACGAACCCTCACACTTACCCCACAAGGTCCCATCCCACATTCTCTCGAATCTCCTGTCCTACCTCGACGTCATCGTAATCATCTTTGCCCATGTACACTCCATCTCTGGATACTCCAGTCATCCTCCCCGTCAACAGAGCCATCGAGACCTCAAATAAGCGAGGACCGAACTTGAACAAGTGAGTACCTCCCGTTCTCACCCATGAGTACGTCAAAAGCGCTAACACTGTCCCTCATTTTTTCTAGCAGTGTCAGCTTCATCTGCGCTCTTGCCTCACATATCTCCCCACTCCAAAGATATAAAATCGCCGGTTCGTCCTCTCCCTTCTCAATGTACCAACCACACCTAACACAATCCCCAAAGATTCCTAGGCGCTTGCCCATCGTTCCCCCTACCTTCCCTCCCAACATCAGTCGACTCATTCCCTCCCTTCATTTCCTCTCAACAACACCTGCCGAATATCTCCCAGACCAAGTCGCTCCTTTCCTCCTCGTGTTCGTGTCCGGTCAAGCGCAGAAGTTGAGGGAAGTGGAAGTTGTATTATAGCTCGAGGATCGTTGGTGTTGCGATTCTGGAAGAAGATGAAGATGAAGATTGGGTCGAAGAAACGGGGTAGGCGGAGACGAAGGAGGTCAAAGTCCATACCCTAACCTGAATCCACGGGTTAGCAACCCCCGCCATAATCGACTCCGAGGGCTCCATCGATCAATCACTTCCGGTCTGGTTAACTCATTCCCCATCCTCCACAAATTTGCACCTCAAAGTAAGGTCCCCCTTTTGCCTCGCTGCGTATAGGTGCTGACGAGGGGTGTTTCCACAGGTTAATTTCGGTTCGATCACATCGAGATCCTTCATTCGTGATCATCCTCTCTTCTCGTGCTACACCAACCTCTGCGATACTTCTCGATTGAGAGATCGTATCCAATATCTGATGCCGACATATTGGATTTTGGATGGGGTCGTAACGGTTCTATGAGAGGGCTCGAGGAATTGACTGTATGCTATTACATGGTAAATCCTACCTGCCTCCCACTTTCCTGCCAGTTACTCATGGAGGTCCAGCGACTGAAATCTCCCACCATAATACCATCCCTCCCCTCCCTCCGCAAACTAACAATCAATCACACCGGCACACCGATCTCATCCACAACCCAAACATTCCTGTTCACATCATTCACAATCCGAATGATTAAGAACTCTCGGCGTCGTCGGATGCTCGCTATCATTCATGATGAAGTTGGACGGGTGAAGTTGGATGACCTGGTCAGTGGTTTGGTTTCACAGGAGGGCGGGGGGTGGGGGTTTGAAAGAGGTTAGGCTGTGGTTCGTTAGCAGAGCCGCTTTTGAGGAGCTTTGTACAGATTGTGCGGGGAGGGAAGTTTTGATTACGAGAATGGGTTGGAGACTTTGGTGAGTGATGCCGTTTCCCTCCTCTTCCGACTCTCGTTATCGATGTTTATGATCCCCTAAGCGAGATTTGCCGAGCCTCATCGTCCCACTGGAGGATCTTCACCACCTCGACCTCCACGTTCCTTTCGTAAAACCCGGGAGACGTCCCAACTTATTCAACATTACGGCCGCGCGAGAGGTGATGGGAACGTCTAGTGTTGGGAATGTCGAGCGCGGATGGTGTGCGTTGGGAGGTAAGGTTCATCTTCGATCGTACGATTTGACGCTGGACTTTTTGACTGATTTTTTGCGTGTGAGTGTGTGTTAGGGAGGCGGGAGGTTCGTGAAGGCGAGGTAGAGTTGAGTGCGCTCGGGAGAGGTGTCCGATGGTGGCGTTTCGGTGGGTGTTTTCTCCTCGGCTGGCGATAGTGACCACACTGAACGTCATGCCCACCTTGATAGATCATTGGTATGTGCATATATACGCGACCTTTTGAGTGGGGGAAGGTAGTGCTAGACCGTTAGGTTGGGTAAGTCGTTCGGTGGCGCTTCTGGTGATCGTTCGCATTTATTGATTCAGAAAATGGCAGGCGTGGTGTATTGCGGGAGTACCGGACCCTCCTTTCCATCAATCCCAATCCCGAGCTCATACACGACCAAAACGAAACGCACGCAACCGACCATGTACTCCGATCGACAACCGATGATTCACTCGACCACCCTTTCTTACGCGGCCCTTCATGAAGACGGCAGACGCCACTTTTCAAAGTCGTGATGGGGAGCGCAGTGTGTAGGGTGGTAGGTCGTCGCTCTCGTGTTCGTATGGCCGAGACGGTTCTTGAGAAACGATCAGGCCGTGAAGAGGTTGGGAACTTGGCCGAGAGGGGGTTGGTGAAATGTTCAGTACGGCGTTCCTCGTATCGACGTTGTATCATGCTGGCGATTGTTATCGTTGTAGACTACTCAAATTACACGTTACGATTCACTATTTCGATGTTGGGCTGGGTTGTATCATGCTGTATAGAGAAAGGAGGGGCACATTTCTTCCATCCCCCCAATGTCAATTTCATGCACACTCCATGTGACTGCAGTTGAGATGACCCGGCAGTATCAGCTACATCGAGATGCGCCCAAGGAGTAATCGAAAACATATATTGCCCTATTGTCTCGTTTAAGTCTCGCAGAGAACTCTGACCCTCCTAATGATCATACACCGTGGGGCTGTCTCAACGGGAGGGAGGATCGCATGGTCGCGAAGGCAGATCGACCCGGGTATTTGTTAAAATGGGCGCCGGTATGAGAGATACTGTAGCTCAGTCAGCGGATACAGTCCTCAGGGCGAATAGCGTGGCCTTACCTCAGCCTTGAAAGACCTCGCTCGTCGGTTACCTCCATTCTGACATGAGCAACAACTTGCCGTCATCCGAAATTTAATCGATGGGATGCTTGTCCGTTTGCCGAAGGCCGTGGTACTCAGGCGGAAAATGTAGCACTCTTGCGTTTGGCGTAGTTCATCCATCTATACGACGACGGCATGAAGTGTTTGGTTGATAGTGGGGGGGATAAGACTCACGAACGCTCCTTCCACAGCATTCCCGTCGAACTGCTCGCCCTACACATAATCGGGCGCAACCTCCAGAGGTAGCGCCACGATGGAGGATGCACTCGCATGGTATCCGGGGTTGGATTGTGCGGGAAACGAGTAACTCGAGCTGAAACCAAGGAGGGGTAATTCGGAGCGAAGGCTAAGAGGTGGCTGCTTGAAGGGCATTTAGTACTTCGGCTGGAGATAGTTGCATGACGGGAGTTGGACGTTAAGAAGTTCAACACGACAAGGGACATAGGTGGTGTACTCCCGATGTACTGCGCAAGATCGGGTCAGAATATAACTCGCTCTGCTCACGACGGCTGGAAATGTCCAGAAATTCGTGCCATCTTGCAATGCTGTAACTTGCGGGCCGAAATGAGGGACGATATGGACGGTTCCGCTTTTGATAGTCGGCAATCGTGGCCAGAGATGGTGGCATTTATCGCATTGACGAGGTTGAGGTGAGTGTGGAAAGGCCTTTCGTACAGTGGCGGCGTCGCCTGCACGTTGCTTGCTCATCCATCTTGACCTTTCGCCGCATCGTCTCTCATCGTCCTTCATCCGTCTAGCTGCACAATGTCTGACACTTCACTCCCTACAACCGACGGTGCTAATGCAATGAAGCAACTCGATGATCAAGAGATCAACCCGACCAGCACAACCACTGACGCCAACTTGTTGTCCAATCCGCCCGACGACGAGGATCCCGATATCATCAAGATAAGGCAACAGTACCGTCGATTCCGTGTCCTCATCATGGGGAAGGCGAACGCGGGCAAGACTACTATCCTGCAAAAGATCTGTGACACGACAGAGCAGCCCATCGTTCGAGATCAGGACGGAAATGTGGTGAGCCCCAGTTCTCTACAATCATGGTACACCTATTGAGTTCATCTTTTCCCCTCTCAGATTGATCCTTCTTTGCTGGAGGGTCCCACTGCCCTGGTACACCTCTTCCAACCTTCATTTTTGTCCTGAGCATTGATCATCGGAACCATGCTGAACAGCGTGGCCATCATCACATAGAGTATGAGGTTACATTTGCAAGCAATCCTGGCTTTGTATTCCATGACTCCAGGGGGTTTGAAGCTGGGTCTATGGGTGAGATTCAGGCAGTTCACGACTTCATTGAGTCTCGAGGAAAGAGTGGTAATGTCATAAAACAATTGCACATAATTTGGTAAGTACCTGCTTGGCACTGGTAGGCTCACCTATGATATAACTCAATATATATCTATCTAGGTACTGCATTCCAGTAGATGGGGCTCGAGTCCTATCTCCTGCAGAGGCTGCCTTTTTCAACTGTGGCACAGGCAATGGTGAGATCTGACACTATGAATCAGCTAATGCTACTTCATTGGTTTGCAAGTAGTGCCTGTCATTGCAGTTTTCACAAAATGGGATGGTCTAGTTCTTAAAGTGTGCAATGAACTCCGAAATCAGGGCATGAGAATTCGAGAGGCAAGACAGATGGCCCCTGCGCTGGCACTTCAAGAATTTGAAGAACATTATCTTTCTGTCATCAATTCGGTGTCATTTCCACCAACAGAGTATGAGTATCTTAGTGGTAGGTGATTTACAGTTAATTGGAGAGGCTGACCTAAAGTATGCTATTGAAGATATGCATAAAGTGGATGCTACATGCATTAGACTGTCAGAAAAGACGGCCAAGGCACTGAAAAGTTCTTCAGATTTGCAAAAGTTATTTGTCTCAATACAGTCAAACAATGTGCAGCTAGCTATGAAGTATGGCATTGAGTAAGTGACTATGCTGATTAGAAGAATGGCCCTGACCAACTAATATGTAGAGACATTATGAAACAATGTTAGCTTATACATACTTACTGAGTGGATTTACTGATATGGTTGTTTATAGATGTGTTCACACCATTAAATTTGAGATGGGATGGGAGGAGTATAATCAAGAGACTTGCAGGATGGTTCCCACACATATGGGTGAGTTTTATAGACTAGAATCTCTGCTGCAGTGAGGAGAGTGCAAATTTCATCAATAATCTAGGTAATTATTGTAACTACTTACCAGAAGAGCTGTATGTGCTGAATGTACATTCTATCTGATGCCAGGCTGTGAGTACAAACCATTTACATCTCTGGGCCTGTGCATTCTGCTGATCAGCTATTTCTCTATCCTTCATGATGCTAGAGTGTGAGTACATGCCATGGACATCTGTGGGCCTGTGCATTCTGCTGACCAGCTGTTTCTCTATCCTTCATAATACCAGGCTGTGAGTATATGCCATTTACATCTGTGGGCCTGTGCATTCTGCTGACCAGCTGTTT
>KL197726.1:529663-572366 GCA_000697665.1 Jaapia argillacea MUCL 33604
AGCTGTTTCTCTATCCTTCATGATGCCAGGGTGTGAGTACATGACATCTGTGGGCCTGTGCATTCTGATGACCAGCTGTTTCTCTATCCTTTGTGATGCCAGTATGTGAGTACATGCCATTTACATCTGTGGGCCTGTGCATTCTGCTGACCAGCTGTTTCTCTATCCTTCATGATGCCAGGGTGTGAGTACATGCCATTTACATTTGTGGTCCTGTGTTTTCTGCTTATGATCTGTTTTTTTAATTCTTTGTTATGTTAGGATGTAAGTACTTATGCTTGTTTTTTCCATTTTTTGCCAGCATCTTTACATTATGATATGTTTCATGCTTTTAGATTTTTGAATTAATTGTCAAGGATCTTTTGGATGCTTTTGTATGTTTGCATACCAGCCCATCTTTAGTACATCAATTAATGATCTCTTTCAGCCTCCTGTTCAAACCCAAAACATATTTGATATTGTTTTCTTCCTTGCTGGCTGGTTTTTCTTGCTATTTCAACTACTACTGCCTGACTATGTTTCTGTTTTCAACAGGTCTTATTATCATTATGCATGATGTCTTCTTTTTCAAAAAATTTAATCTGCAAATGACTTTTCAGGCCTCTATCATCCACATTGCTGTAGCATTTCACAGCAGCAACAAGTATAGCATGTTGATGAAGGATGTAGAATCAAAGTTTTCTGGGAGGTTACATTTTGGAGAGAGGCCAAAGAAGGATAGACAAGTCATTGCATTGTATGCTGGTGACCTCCTTGAAATTTGTCTGAAGTACACTCAAAGTAGGCTTTCTTATCTCATTCTTAAGCTATGCTTATTTTTTGCTATATAGCAACCTGGCCTAACAACCTTGCTAGCTTAGCCTAAAATTGTCTCAAGTCTTTTATCTTGTTGTCTCACTGCAAAATCATGTACTTGTATTAGCTGAAACTTATATATGCACTCCTTATATCATTTATGCTAGTGATATGTGATCTTTCATACTGAGTCCCTAAGATTGTGACTTGCAGCATACATACAATTTCAGCAGTTACAATGTAAAAGAAGTGTGGGCACCCTTTACTAACCTTCTTTCAACTATGTTGCCACATCCTTCACAATCTCAAATACTTCCTAGGAACCATCATTGCCATCCTTCACATGTATGAGAACAACACTACACACCCTCAACACCGCATTCAAAACCAGCACTTGAAGCATGCCATTCATGAATGGTGGAGAGAGACACAGTGTCAGTTGAGTGAATCATAATTTATTGATCAGGATATGTTCATTGCACCTATTTGTTTGTTAATGGGCTCAGGATCAACATTGGATAGAGGAGCAAGAAAAACACCACCCTTACCATGTTGCAATCAACAAAATTGAGTGATAGTCAAAACAACTGAACAACAATTGACCAAACCACTTATCAAACCCTGCTAGACCTGCTCTTGCCCTATCACATTTAAATAGTCTGAAGAGTAGGGCATATCAGTCAGTCAAGTGTGCACATGATCACTGAGATGACTCACCAGAACACTTACACCTAACATCCCCACCACTTACCGGCCCCTTTTACTTCAATAAGACCAATCTCCACCTCATCTTCATGAACCTCCCACCCTTTCTACCATACATAAACTAATCGGCCCATAAACAACAACTGAAGGATCAAAGATGAAACTCACCTCTCAAGCTACACCATTTGCACATAATCTCCTAACATCAGACATTTTCATAACATCTCTCACAGCCTTGATGGTGAATAGGTCACAATGTTGTGAACATTTCATGAAATGGGTTTTGAGGGAGAGTGTATGGAGGTGCTTCAATGAGGCAATCCAATTTGGGAAATCTTGCTGGTGGGGGATTGTCAGTGTTAATAACAAATATCAGAAGAGGAGGGTAATCATAACATACACTAAGGTCTCTGCCCCAATGCCAGCCACCAAAACTTTCAACTCTGTACAACCTCTACAAAGCTCCTCCAAAGTGGCTCTGCTGATGAACTGCAACTCTAACTCTTTCAACCCCCCACCTGTACCCTCCCATGTAACCAAACTGCTTACCAACCTATCCATCTTCACTTCAACCCCAACTGTTACAAAGTCTACTAGTCAGGAAGTGGGCCAGCAAGTGGCAAGTACAATTCCCAAATTTCACTGGTCTATGCTCTAAATAAAAATGGTCTCAAGTTCCAGACTAGTTCCAAGCAGAATAAATTAGCACAGTGGCATATCATTCCTCTTTGTTACCATTCCCGAGGTACGAGGAAAGAATTGTTATTCCCTGGTTCAGAGCCGCGACACCTTACTGTGTCAAAAGTTCTCATGGACTTTGTCTCACGGTTTCAATTACATTGAGCGTGCAACCATTCTTTACTATTGCTGACGTCAGGGTGTCCATTCCCACACTCAGTCGGGATCACTGATTTCCGCCGTGCATCGTCTCGCTTTTGATTTTCCGTGCATGTCACACTGGTAACACTTTGAGTGACTGTTCATTTCGCAATATACTTCGCTCTTGCTCCCCATTCTCAACTGTAACTTGCAAGAACATGGATCATCCTCCTAATCCAGTTGGATTGGCTGTGGATTTTGAAGATATGTTTGATGGTAGTGTTGTTTCACCCACCTATCGTCGACTTACTGAATATCAGATTCTTGTATGTGTTCTTTGTATCTGCCTTACAGATCATACAATTGATTGTCTGCATAGATTTCTTGGAATGCATCTCCAGATGATGAGGAGAATGAAAATGGGATTTTAGATGTGCCTTTAGATGATCTCCAACCAGCAGATCTTCTACTCACCTTACATTTCTCCTCCACCATCTTGGATTTCGACAGTAGTGTCCTACTTCCTGACAATATTGATGGGGCTGTATATGTTTACGGGGTTCACCCCACTGATGAGGTATTTCTTTTTGAACAAAAATGCTGTTGTGCTTGGTATTGACTGTTATTCTAGGCTGGAAATCATAGTAATCCTCATTGTCATTGCAAAGGCACTGCTTTCACTGGAAGGTGTCGCAATGGTGGTTGAGAAAAGTGTTGGGATGCATATGTTCCTATCTATGAGAACAAGGAGGAACTGGATGAAAATTATGTGGCTTTGAGGATTCATCATGAGTTTGATGTTCCTCACGAGATGTGCGTCGCGACAGTGATTACATTGGTTGTTTTAACTAGTATTCAGGACTCTGTCTTCTGATTTGGTATTAGGCACTTGTTAGGAGTGCTTTAGCAGCTAGTACTCAGGCTACAACTTGAGGCTGTGGAGGATGATGAACGAGAGCGAACCAGTTGAAGGGTACAGCTAAAGAGCTGTATTATTCAAGTGGACAAGCTTAAGGAATACAGGAGAGCAAGAGCGCCTTATATACTGGGGCCAGAAGGGTAGAAGGTAGTAGAATGGTATAGAAGGCACTAAGAATAGCGTCCAAGGAACACGAGAGAAGGTGATAGAAAGATAGAGAACAAGGCGGAACACCCAGGGATTTGGTAACCAGCTGGATGGGGTATAGTACGGGGAATCGAGTTATAAATAGTATGGTGGGATATAAATAGAATATGTCTGAGTGAAGGCGCGATAAGGCGAGATAAGATGTCTGAGATAAGATAAGATAAAGACAAATGAAACGGATATACAGAGTCATAACACCACCCCCTCTTCTAAGCCGAGGTTTGTCCCAAACCTCCATGATTCCAGTCCATCTCAAGTACTTGACGATTTAAAAATTGCTGCCACACAGTGGCATCAGGGTATACTGGAATGGTGGGTGATGAAAGGGGATGTTGGGACGCCAGGAGGCGTTTTCCTTGTTCCATCCAATGGATCCAGGCCCATTGAGTGCTGTCCAATTCGAGTTTGCATCACCATATGTTGTGCTCGATATAGGCAGTAAGTTGAGACTCCTCGTGGAGGGTATGTTCTGATATTGGGGTTGGCCGTGGTAGGGGTGAAACCGCGAGTACGGGCCTGTGGGTGGTATGAGTGGGAGGGGAACAAGGGACGACTGGTGTTTTCTTACGAGGTTGTTGGTCGGCGGGGCAGGATCGCACGAGGTGTCCTTGATGATGACAGTTCCAACATTTGGTCTTGCGATGGTATTTGGAGTCGTCGGTGGTGATGTAGCGGGGTGGACACATAGCCCAGAGGTTGTTGGGAGATTGGGATGGTGAGGGAAAAGGGGTGCCTGGGGTTGATCCCCATTGTTTGATGGCGTTGACGGGGTTGGGCCAAATTTCTTCGGAGTCTGCTAGGCCGGCCAGGGGCCATTTGTGTTTGCCTCCCTCAGGTTTCTACTTGGTGGTGAGGCTGGGGGTGGAGTAGCCAATGCAGTTGCTGGGGTCGGATGACATGATGGAGGATATGGGTCGGAGGGAGGGGAGGGAGTTGTCTGACGAGGAGGCATCGGTGGGGACCAGGGGTGGGGAGGCATAGTCGGCACAACCATTCCATTCGTCGATTTCCATATCCTCTAGCAGCTGATAGTCGGAGGGGTGGGGGGAATGGACAGGGGTAGATGGGTGATATGACAGGCTGCGCGCCCTGGGCTGGGTGTTTTCTAGTAGGAGGGGGGCCAAGCCGAAGACGTCTTTGGTTTCCGAGGTCGGTTTGGCCTGGATGATAGGGAGGAGGGGGCATAGGCTTTTGGGGCAGGCCTCAGTGTAGTCAAGGTTGTAGATGGGGGGGGGCTTGTTTGATGGTGATGATGGGAATAGGGAGTATGGGGTAGACGCGTTTCTGGACGTGGCTGTCAAGTTCGAAGAAGTTGAGGGCTCAGGGGCGGCCCATGCGGACACGAATGTCCTCTTGCTGGTTGTGTTTCCACTCGAGAATCCAGTTCTCAGTGTTGACCAGGCGGGCTTGCATGAGGATTTTAGTTACAAGCTGGCGCTCGCATTACTTGATGTCATCGTGGGGCATGACCTGGTTGTCCGCGGTGACATAGAAGGAGGGGGGTGCAGGGAGGTGGATGCTGGGGGTGAGGATGACGGAGAGGGTATGGAGTGCAGCTTGAGAGATCATTTTGCCAGGGAGGTAAGGGCTGGCAGTGCTGGTTAGGCGAGAGTGGTTGTTTTTGCTGCTGGAGTATTTGGTGAGGAATGGATTTTTGCAGTTTCGCAAGGTGGGCCTTTATATGTTCTGGGTTGGGGTGTTTTGTCATGTATTCTGGAAGATTTGGGAGGCTTTCCATAGCTGTGCGTCTTGCTGCAATATCTATCCAGAGTCAGGTCCATTCTTCCTCGGGTATCCTGAGTAGTGCGAAGGCGAGTTTGACAGGTTTGGGAGATTTGGGGTGTTTCTGATGGAACATCTCCACTAGTTCCGATGAGTTACAGAGGTTCTTCATGTCTTCCCATGTGTTTTCCGAGTCTGGGTATCCTTTCCATTGTACCAGATATTTGATGGATTTCTTCCCTTGTCCAGCGTACTTCAATTTGATGACTTCTTCTACTTCAAATTCTTCTTCTCCAGCGATCAAGTCAGGTACGGGTCGTGGGTAGTTTAGTCCGTGTTCAGTTGTTTCTTTGTATGGGGTTAGTAGTCCTGCATGGAAGACTGGGTGTATTTTCCATGTTTTGGATAGTTTGAGTTGGTAGGTTCCGGATCTGATGATGGTTTCTATTTCAAAGGGACCATGTCATTTGGGGGAGAGTTTGGCGCTGGGATATTCCATTTTGACATTTTTTCCTTCTAGCCAAACCGAATCTCTGACCTTGAAGTCAGGTCCTTTTGTTCCATACTTGTCATGTTGGTTCTTCATTGCTTCAGCCGCCAGTTTAAGGCATGCTTCGGCTTCTTCTCTTGACTTCTTGAGTTCTTCTAGTCGTTGTTCGGTTGCTGGGACGTTGGGTGTGGGTCTGAACAATGGTTTGACCTTAGCTTGGTATCCATGCATGAGTTCGAAAGGTGTTTTCTTGGTTGCGGAGTATATACACGTATTGTGGGATAGTTCTGCGGTGTAGAGGAGCAAGGGCCAGTTGTTTTGAGCTCAGTTGCAATATGCTTGGAGGAATATTTCCAATTCCTGGTTGACTCTTTCCATGGCTCCATTGGTTTCTGGGTGGTATCCTGTGCTTAGAGCTGATTTAATGTTGAGTCGGTTGAATATGGCACAGAGGACTTGCAATGTGAATTGGGGTCCTCTATCTGATATCATTTTGTCTGGTAATCTGTATCGTCTGAAGGCACCTTTGATGAGGATTTCCACTGTTCCATCAGTGTCTATGGTCTTGTTGCAGGGTGTGAAGATTACGGTTTTGGTGAATCAATCGGTGAGGATGTGGATGGCATCAAAGCCATCTACTTCCAGTATACCTGTAATGAAATCTTGTGTTACAATCTTGAAGGGTCGTGTTGGGATTTCTGTTGGGTGTAGTGGCTCTTGGGTCGGATTGTTGTTTGGTTTGATGGATTGGCACGTCGCACATCCTTTGACATACCAGGCCACCAATAGTCTTGTTGTACGATTTCGAGGGTTTTGTATCTTCCAGGATGCCCCATTAAGGTGGGGTCGATGATTTTACGACCTTTCGTTGTAAGTCTGTGTTCTTGGGTATGTATATCTTTCCTCGGTAAAGTATCAATCCATCTTCTAGGTTCCATTCTTCTAGTCCTTTGGTAAGGGATCGTGGTCCTTGTGTGTGAATGGAGTCTAGTGCTGTTGCTACCAAATCATCCAGTTTGTTATTCTTCTTGATTTCTTCTTTTAGGTTCAAATCTCCTATTATCTGTATGTGTTCCTCGGGGTTTGTCGTTATTGTGCTTCATATTGCTAGCTGAATCTGTCGTGCGATGATGGGGGAGTGCGTCAAAGCGGTTCCTTGTCCTGTGATATTGATTTGTTTAGCGAAAAGTTGGGGGCCTAATAATATTCTGTCCTGATTGTCAGTATCCACCCCCTCCTTATGGTCTTGTCATCTCGAAAGACCGTCAGATTTGTTCGACTTTCCTGGTTTGTGTATCAGTTCGAAGTCGAAGCGCATTAAGAACTGGGCCCATCTTGCTTGTCGTTGACTGAGTTTTTGGGCATTCCGAAAGTATTCCAGATTTTTGTGGTTGGTGTAGATCTTGATCTGGTGGGTACATCCTTCCAGATAGTGCCACCATGCTTCCAAGGAGCGAATGATTGCGAGTAGTTCCTTGTCGTAGATGTCGTAATTCCGTTCTGCGTCCGATAGGGATTTTGACAAATATGTGACTGGGTGCCACTTCCCATCGTCTTCTAACTGCGTGAGAACGGTGCCGGTTGCATAATTGGATGCGCCACACTCGATTTGGAATGGTTTTGTTGTGTCTGGTGTTACCAGTGTTGGGGACAATGTGAACGATGCCTTGAGTTTATCGAAGGCTTCCTGGCATTTGGCGGTCCAGTCCCATTCGTGCTCCTTCTTTGTCAATTTGAATAGCGGTTTGGCAATCCTCGAGAAGTCGCAAATGAATTGTCGGTAGAAATTGCAGAACCCTAGGAAGGATTGAACTTCCTTGACTTTCTTGGGCTCAGGCCATTCCATAATTCTGGCGACTTTAACCAGGTCCATTTCCACGAGGTTGTGGGAGACCATTAGTCCTAGATATTCATTTTTGGGAACTTCGAACGTGCATTTCTCCGGCTTTAGGAAAAGGTTGTTTTCTTCTAGAATCTTCATCACCTGGTGGAGTATTTCCCGATGCTTGGTCATATCTTGGGTGAAGATCAGGATGTCATCCAAGTATACTATGACATGTCCTTCGTCAATTAGGTCTTTGAATAGCTCGTTCATCATTGTTTGGAAGGTTGCAGGTGAATTGGTTAACCCAAAAAACATAACCCATGGTTCGTACAGTCCTCGGTTGGTTTTGAAGGCTGCCTTCCATTCGTCCCCTTCCTTGATTCTCACGTTGTTATATCCCCATCGTAGGTCTAATTTGGAGTAGATCTTGGCTCCCTTTAGCTTATTGATGAGTTCGGAAATAAGGGGTATAGGGTAGGTATTTTTGACTGTCATCGAATTGAGGTACTGGTAATCCTGTGTTGGTCGGAGTTTACTGTCCTTCTTTTTCACGAAAAAGAATGGTGATGATAGTTGAGACTTCGAGGGTCTGATGTACTCTTTTCCCAGTTGTTCTTCTAGGAAGGTGTCGAGTTCCTTTTGTTCTGACGGGGATAGGGGGTAGGTTTTGCAATTGATTGGTTTCCATCCTTCTTTCAATTCTATTGCATGGTCCCAGGGGCATTTTATCGGGAAGCGTTCTGATGCTTTCTTTTCAAAGACTCTCTTGTATTTCCAGTATTCCCTAGGTACCATCTCTTCCAATGTTTTCTCCTTTTGTCCCTGGGCGGCTTTTTCCGCTAGTTCAATGGATTTATTCCTGTGGGCCCTTGCTGCAATAATGATAGGATGTTCGTCTTCATCAGGTTCTTCGTCATCTTCAGGTAACGGATTTCCCATTAGGGCGCGGTGTACTTTGATGCCTTGGTATGTCCAGGGTCGTATTTCCTGGTCTGGACCCGTGGTTTCGTCTGTAGTCCATAATTCTGAGGGGAATACTCCCCGCTTCTTGGGCTTCTGTATGTTGGTTTTAGCCTTCTCGATCATGGTAGGTTCCGCGTCATGGTTTTGGGCTTTTGGGACAGGTTTGGCTCGCACAGAGATGGGTCCTTGCTGGATCTGGCATGTGTCTAGGCATCGACTGAGATTGAGCGTGTAAGTTTGCCAGTCTATTTTGGGGTTGTGTTCTAGCAGCCAATCGCTTCCGAGAATGATGTTTTCTTTTCCTATGTTGGTGACGTAGAATCAGTTGTTTTCTGTGTGGGTTCCTTCCTCCTGTCTGTGAATTCGGACTGCTAATTCGACGTAGTAGCGAATTTCTCCATTCGCGTTTTCCGAGTCGTCGACGTTATGGACGGGGATTCAGGTTGGTAGTTTCTGGAGGTTCATTTGTTTCTTGACAGCGTATTCGTAACTGATTAGATTTCTGGTGGCCCCGCTGTCGACTAAGGCTTTGGTGGTGGCAGTTCGATTCCTTCTGATAAGTTCAATTTGGATACGTAATGATGGGCTTCCCGAATTCTTTAAGGTGGAAATAGATAATAATTTGGGGGTATCCAAGACTTGGTATCGATTAAAGGAATCTCGTTTAACCTTCTCATTTGCCACAGGCGGAAGGAGATTTAAAAACCCAATTTAGCGAACTCTTCTCTAACCATTTGTACTACTTCCCATCTATTGTCTTCTGCCGTGTCTTGTAAGAGATTCCTGATCTCTTTTCCCACATCCTTTGGTTCTTCTTCTCTCTCTTCTCCTACTTCGATGGCCCTAGCTTGGAAACACTTCTTGAAGGGTTTCTTTCGTTTGTCTGGGCAGTCGTGGGAGAAGTGTCTGGGTTTGTGGCAGTAGAAGCATGCATTGGTGTCCCTTAACTTTTCCATTCTTGGTCGTCCAGGCGTCGGAATTGTCCGGTTCATCGGTTTCTTCCGAACCGGGTAGTGTCGATGTCCATAGGGACACCTTCCGATTGATAGGGTTGTCGGTATCTAGGGGTGGGATCGTCAGGGTATATAGGTTTAGCTGAGTGAAATCTCCAGGATTTCTCGGCTGTGGCCTGTTGTCGAAGGAGGTCTTCTTGGATGGCAGCGATTTTGAAGTTGGGGTAATTGGATGGGGGAGTGGGAAGATGAATGATGGCACGGAGGATGTCCCAATTGAGTCCTTTCTTGAAGTACTCGAGTAGGGTGGTGTCGTTGAATTCGGTGTAGCAAGCTAAATCCTCGAATTTGGCGATGTAGTCGTCAACAGATGATCTTCCCTGTTGTAGGTTTTGGATTTGCATCCTTGCAGTTCCTCCTTTGTCCAGTTCTTTGAACGCATCCTTGACGTGAGCAATGAATTTGTCCCAAGTATCTTTGCTTCCGTTTGTTTTGGTATAGGGGCTGGTGGGCTTCTCGTAGTCTTCTATGTATTTCATTGCCCAAGAACCAGCAGTGCCGTCATTCATGAAAGAAAGAGTATAGGCGATCTTGGCCCATTCGTCCTTGAAGTCATCTGGGTTGGCTCTGATGTTAAGTTTAACTTCTTGAATGAATTTGTCAGTTCGTCGGCGATCGCCGGTGAAGACCGATGGGGCAGCGAGCTTGGGTCCCTTGTTGTTAGTTGTGCTGGACATGGTGCTGCTGGGTGTGGGGCCTAGTGGTGGCGGAGGCGGTGGAGGTGGCGGTGGAACAGGTGGGACTTGGGGTTGTGGGTTTGGAGGAGGTATGGGGTAGTTGGGTGGATCGGGGGGGGGTTCTGTATTGATGGGGATGGGAGCAGCTTCTTCAGTATTGATTGGCCCGGTAGGAGGGTCCTGTGTTGGGGAGTGTGAATCTTCAGGTTCTTCAGTGATGGGGGTTGGTTGAGTTTCCACTTCTTCTTCGGTGGTTGAGTGGTCGTCGTCTGATTCTTCTGGGGCTCAGTAAGATGTTCTAGAAGCAGATCTAGACACAGCTTCACGTAGTTCTTGTAGTCCTTGGTTGCTATGGATGGATTGTCAACTGGGTTGTCATGACGGGGGTTTAGGTTGAGGGGTTCCTCCTCGAGAGACTCTTTGATGGGGGTTAGCCCATGGGGGTTGGGTAGAGGAGGACGCGACAAGTGGGGCGGGGGCGACAACCGGAGGTGATACTGGACTGGAAAGTGTCGGTGATCGTGCGAGTTGGGGAGCAGGGGAAGTCAACGATAGTACTTCCGGGTGTGTGTGGATGTATTCTTTGAAGGTAGGTAGGTTGGGGTTAAATGGGAATTGATTGGGATTTCCAAATGGGGTGAAGGTTCGTCCTTTGTTTTCTCAAACAACAAAGGGTGTTTGATCGAAGAAGAACAGTTGTTGGGAATCATCGTAGTGGAATCTGTTTTTGTAATTATCGCTGTAGTTGTTGTTGAGTTCGTTGAAGGTGGGTGTGTGGGCTTTGGCAGGTAGGGGATGAGCAGAGTAGGCGGAGTATCAATTGGGATCAATCTTGGCGAGTGCGTGTGGGTGGGGGGACTAGTTCGATGTGTTGTCAGTGGAGTAGTTCTACTTCTTCTGCTTGTTGGCGTATTCGTTCAATGATATTGTTGATTCGTGCGCGAAGAGCGATCAGGTCGGTGCTGACAATGTTGAGCTGGTGGTAAAGTTGGTCAAGTTCTTGTGTGACGAGCAGAAACACACTTAAGAAAGCATCAATGTGGATCTGTACCTCTGCCAGGTTTGGTATTTAATGAGCGCTTTGAGGAGGAGGAGGAGGGTACAAATTAGTTTGGATTGTTGCTTGACCTTCTCAGGTGTGGGGGAGTGCAGGGTAGGGTAGCGAGTGGCGACAGGGAGTAGTTGGATAGGAGCTTCTAGGTTGGGGTTGCCGACTGGGTATAAGGCGTGGGTTACTCGTCGTTTGACAAACAAGAATTGGTCATAGTCACGGCATTGCGCTGGGAAGCAATCAAATGTGTTGCTAGCACCATGTTGTACTAGGAACAGGGGTCGAATGTTGATGGTGTCAATGATACTTGGGTGGGGCTCGTTGGTTATGACAACGCGATAGGATTCCAGGGTGGATGAGGTCGCAGATCCTGACTGTGTTGGTGTTGTAGAGTGAGTAGGGTGTGTGTAAGCTTGTCCAAGTGTTAGGAGCACTTTAGCGGCTAGTACTCAGGCTACGACTTGAGGCTGTGGAGGATGACGAACGAGAGCGAGCCAGTTGAAGG
Source organism: Jaapia argillacea MUCL 33604 (assembly GCA_000697665.1). Classification (NCBI taxonomy): domain Eukaryota; kingdom Fungi; phylum Basidiomycota; class Agaricomycetes; order Jaapiales; family Jaapiaceae; genus Jaapia; species Jaapia argillacea. Next base: position 541,355 of record KL197726.1, read on the forward strand.
GTACAGCTAAAGAGCTGTATTATTCAAGTGGACAAGCTTCAGGAATACAGGAGAGCGAGAGCACCTTATATACTGGGGCCAGAAGGGTAGAAGGTAGTAGAATGGTATAGAAGGCACTAAGAATAGCGTCCAAGGAACACGAGAGAAGGTGATAGAAAGATAGAGAACAAGGTGGAATGCCCAGGGATTCGGTAACCAGCTGGATGGGGTATAGTACGGGGAATCGAGTTATAAATAGTACGGCAGGATATAAATAGTACGGCAGGATATAAATAGAATATGTCCGAGCGAAGGCGTGATAAGGCGAGATAAGATGTCTGAGATAAGATAAGATAAAGACAAATGAAACGGATATACAGAGTCGTAACAGCACTCCAGTAAATGTTGTACAATTGGTTGTCTTCCTCAGTTTTTGTATAGTGTCTGCATTTATGCAAGTTGAATGCTGCCCTGGGAGAAATCTATGTGGTGTTGGATATCATGAGCTTGTTTATAGTGTGATATTGCAATTGAGGAGTAGTATAATATTTGGATTCTTCCTTACTTTATAGATATTACAATGGGTATGGAACAGGGGTTTCAAGTAGATAGACTAGATATAAGATGTGGTGGATACTACAATAGGCAATAGAAAAATTACCTGAGCTAACAGATAATATATTCCAAGCAAGTGGAGCGAGTATAGGAATAAATCTTTGATTTTCAGAGATTTCAGTGAAATTTCCAGTTGGGAGAACCAACTGGACAGAATTGACTTCACATACTTACTCAAATTTTTACAATGACAGCTGAAAGATACTGCAATGGCTGGGAGATATCTGATACATATGCCAGTGCTGTATGCACAGTCTAATACATAGGACTACTAGAATTCCAAACTAATACTGTATGTAGTTAGTCAGGAATCATTTTAGTTGGTTGATCGAGGTGTGTAGGCTACTCACAGACCAAGTAAGCAGCTAAAGTATGAGTAGAACATTTTACAAGAGTCCTAGAATATCATGGAATTACGGAGAGCAAGTCCGGGCATACTGCATATCCCCAAGTGGCTCAGAGAGTGTGAGGCAGCGCCTCATGACGCTTCAGCCACAGTTCCCATATTGAGCAAACATTGCGTGCTGCAACTTCTGTTTAAGGAAGGTGAGTGGCTGAACCTTCCTTATAAGGAAACGAGTGGTTGAGACATTCTTCTGGTCATTTGGGGCGCACTTGGACTTGAATAGGTAGTGCTACACGACTCCTCATGACTTCTGGTAACTTTCGTCATTTTAGTATACTCCTAATGCACTTGGATCTGGTTTTGTAAGTTATGTGACATTCTGCGAAGCGTGCTGGAGCAAAGTAAGTATTATTACAACTACTTTGAGTTAGACATTGGATACTTTGGATAATTCTATACTTAAGGAACAGTAGTGCAGTCAGACATATTAGGTAATAATTTACTCTAATACATGACAATATTGTCCTCATATAAATCCGTGAGGAGTCTGACTGTGAAAGTTGCTATGACTCATAGAAACTCTACATAAACACTGGAAAATGTGGTATAGGGTTTGGACAAACTGCTTAATTATGAGCATGAACACTCTACAAGAGCCCTGGAATTTTATGGCCAAAAGGTAAATGTTTTTGGGCCACAGTGGATTATTCGATGGCTCAAGTGCAGTTATACACCGTTTCGCATTGCTTCAGCCACAGTTGCCTCATTGAGCAAACATCACATGGTTTGATTTATAGTTAAGAAAGATCAGTTGCTGAGTCCTTATATGGAAACAGGTGGCTGAGGCTTCTCTTGGTTATGTGAGGTGAACTCTGATTTGAATAGATAGTGCTGCATGACTCGATCATGACATCCAGTAACTTTCATTGTCTTAGTATGTTCTTAGATTATTTGGATCCACTTTTATAAATTGCTTGGTTGATTCGTGGGGCATACTAGACTGAGGTATGTGTTCTTACAACTACTCTGAGTTAGACTTTGAGTACTTGAGATGCTTCTATCCCTAAGGGTTGGTGGCTCAATCATTTATAGGACAGTTGTCCTCCACCATCTTGCATTTGGACAATATTCCCAAATCTCTTGGTAATGCTGAGGGGAATGTGTTGATTCGCAAACTCTACCAGTTTAATGAGTACAATTTTCCACATTAGTTCCCCAGTTGATCAAGGTTGATCCATAACTAGTCGGTACCAGGTGAGCATGGGCTCAATTCAATGAAATTGGGGAGAAACTGACTTTGGCAGGAATATCCTCCCACTGAGACAACCAGACACACCGAAAGAAGGTTCACTCGCACTGATCTTCTGCATCCTCAGGCAAGTGGGCTGCCGCTCAGGTTCCTTTCCTTGGACTCCAGTTCATTGCACTCCCAAGGAACAGACGAACGTATCTCTTTGTATTCAGCCAGTTCAGGTTTTTGACTTGCAGCTCAATGAACTCACCTTGGAGCATTTGAATTCATTCAGCAAATGAGGATCTTGCTCTCAGATATAGAGCGGCTGAGGAATGCACTCACTGGGACACCTGCCTTTTGTAGCTGTGTGAGCTTTGTCTTGATTTCTGTAACGATGTCTGGGTATTTGCTGAGGATCCCAACACGACCAGACCCCGCAAGAGCATGTCAACGACGAACATTGGAAAGTGTGGCATCAGACCATCCCTTGCAATTGGATGCCAACCATTTGTGGACAGTTCCGCGATTCAGAGTCTTGAAGAGGTGGGGTGGTTGGTCGCGTTGGAGAGCTTTGACAATGGCTTGAGGGGACTAACCAACTTTGGGCGCAATTTGATCGATGTGAGCCCAGAGGAACGGGTGGTACCAGTTCGTGCGTGAGTGGCGCTGTTGAATGGTACCACCTCTCTTGCCATTTCTCTTCTTCTTGTAGGTCAATCCTAGCCTCGAAACCTCTGCAACATCTTGGCTTTTGTCTCCAGCCCCATCACCAACCAAAACCTAGGAAACAGTATCAAGACATGAAGACAACAGCAAATCAATGGGTTTCTATGAACATCATTCACTGTTTTCTTTGGTGGCTGCTTCTGTCTCTCCTGCGCTCTCCTTGCTCGAAACCTTTTCTGTCTCAGCCTTGCGTTTTCTCGCTTTTGCTTGGCTCTCAAAACTTTCTGCATCTCCTCCCTTTCCCGAGCTTCCTGCATCCGTTCTCGAGTCTCCTCCCAACCTTGTCCCAGCTCCGAGCACTTCTCTTCCACATTCAGCACTTTCCATTTCATATCATCGAGCATTGCCTGCTTCATGCGGCGTGGTATGCAAAAATCACTGATGCTCAACTGCAATGGGCCCTCACCCTCTGACTCTTGAACTTTGGGAAGAGATCGTTTCCGCTTCGTCAAGGGCTTCTGCAACGAGCCCTCACCTGTGTCACTGTCGTCGATCATGATCACATCCTGCTCTATTGCTGGCCCTGTAACGAAGATCCTCTCTTGTTTGTTGATATCTGTGTTGAGCTGATTGACGACACCTTTTTTCGGCCTACATATCACTCAGTCAGTCCATGTCTCCGAATATGGATGAAGGTTCACGTGCTCACCTTTGGGGAACCTTTGCTCCAGCACACTGGGCAGCTCTGATGAGTCTCTCAGCCCAAACTTCTCATATGAAGGCTCTTTCGCCATCGTTCTTGATGTCCTTGATAACATTTTTGATGAGCTTTATCAGGTTCTCCAGCCTCTGCCCTCGCTCTGTGAACTGGATAGGAGCATTTCGGGGCAACTCATGTGTATGGAAGCAAACTTCGAGGCAGTTGTTGAATGCAAACCAGATGCCCTCTTCATCAACCTTCTTGCTGTCGAGACCAAAATGATATGTTGACTCAGGGTCAGGAGGGTCCAGTGGTAAGTGTTTGGGGAGGTTTCACAACAGATTCTGGAGATGATTAATTTGGGAGATCAGAGTCAAGGGAGGTCCTGAAGCTGGCAATGGTGCAGACGCCATCCTGAGTAGTGTGAGGATTCAGGGGACTGTTTTTTGCATCGAGAAACATATATTTTGGAGAATAAAATATAATATATGGTGTCAGGCTTCGGATCTTGGACATGTAGCCTCATGTTAGGGCTGGAAGACCCTTGAAACAAATAGACTATTGATAGGCATAGACTCGCCATCGAGACAGGTCGATAAGGTCATTGGTTGCTAACTCTGGCAACCATCACACCTAACACAGGGTCGGTTGCTAACTCTCCCGACGTTCAAGGGTGTCACACCTCACTGACAGTTGCTACAGTTCATTCAGCTACAGTACAACATTCTCCCAGGTCTTGGAGAATTCTCAGATATATGACACTGAGGACTTGGATATTTCCACCAATTTTGCTTTGGATGCCATCCCCTATGTTGAACACCTCCTCTTAGTTTCAGTCAACCACCATGATGATTGTCTCATGTTTGTGAATGAGGTAGCTGTGGTAACCACAGGCATGCTTCGGGAGCCACGAGCAATGTCACCAGTTGCTTTGTTGGATTTGCTTCCTTCACGATCGATGGGCCATGTACCAGCTGCACCCATCTCTCTCTTAACATGGGGTTCATCTCGCTTGGGCTTTGATTGCTTGGCAACAGATTTGTTATTGCCGTCTCGGTCTCACCTGCCTATGTGCTTCCATAATCACATCCACTCTTGTTTGGGGGCCACCTACCCATTTGCACTTCGCGGTTGGTGTTCCAAGGCTCATGGCACCCTTGAAGCATTTTACGGGCAGTCTGACTACATATCAAAGGTGAATTCCGTGAAAGTTTGCACTGCTCGAATCCACTTGCTCCCCACTCAGATTTCACTTTCAAAGATTTGCACTTGTTCACTTGGAAGCTATCCAACTGGCTGGTCACTCACATATCTCACCCTCCTCATCTACACTACATTTTGTTGGTCAAGCCTTCGAGACAAACGCAATTCAATACTCGTCACATCCTCTTCAATTCAAAACCCACCTACTGGCTGTATCTCGGCTGGCAAGGCTCTGCCATTTTCATGCAAGACCTCTGCTGGCCATCCCAGTGCTAAAGGACCTAGACAAACAAGTGATCATGTGTTTTGACCTTCAAGAATGGGGGGGGAGGTCTGACGAGATTATCATTGCCTATCTGCTTTCAGCCTGTCAGCTGACAATTTGGTGGAGCCTGCACAAGGAAGGATATCTCCGCCAATTAATATTGAACTGCTATCATTCGCCAGTCCCAAGATATCCCACCATAGGATTATCATCACCAGTCAACGAGCACTTCTTGCTCCCTCTGTGTTTGTTCGCCACTGTGTCCTTGACCCATCTGTCACCCCCTCAGTTGGAACTTGGTTCTACTGGACTGGGCTCTATTTCGTCTTTGGGCGCCTCAGAGATTATTGTTGACATTCCTTCAACACCTTCATCATTGAACACTTTGTCACCACCCTATTTGCGTTGGAACTTGATACTCAGTGTTATGTTACCCCATGTGGAAGCTGATCATTCTGGTCACTCTTTGCGCCCCCAATTCTGTTGAATCTTCAAGGTGATGAAGCCTATGTGTTTCCCTTGGGGGCGGTGCAAGTCAAAGTGTTTTTGAAAGATCCTTGCAGACGAGTTTTTGATGGTCTCAATGTTGAAGGACAGGACAAAATTATCAGTTGTAACCTGTCATATGCGGACCCATTATATCAACAGGGTTTTCTCCTGAGTCTGGGCAAGCCTGAAGGGTCTCAAGGTTTCTGAATGGGCTCTACACAACTACCGTGGACATGGGTAGGGATTCCACTCTCAGGAGCTACTTCTAGGGTAGCACTGGGAGACACGCCATGCATGGGAATATCCTACCTCTTGGAAGCTACTCACATAGCACCGAGGAACATGTTGTCACCTTCCAGTCTTCCCGGCCCAATGTTCCTTGTCATGCAGAGCAGTAACCTTCTGTCCTCAGCTCCTGGGCCATCTGAGGATTCCTTCAAGTCCATATGTACTCCCTCTCCTGTCGACCTTATTTGCATATTTGTTCCCCATGCTCAAATCAGCTCCTCTACCTGCTACACTGATGAAATGGCAATCGCTCCACAAACAGTTGTAGCTGCCAAACTTTTGAGTCCACAATTTGCTGTACCCTTTCAGTCTACATCCTTCGGTGCTACTTCTATTTGTCAAGAAGAATCACATCTGGAGGGTGAAATCAAGGGGATTCGGACTCCAGAAGGGGCTAGAGTCCATTGGAGAGACTCAGGACTTCGGAGCAATGGTACACCTTTGCATTCGCCACCTCATGCAGAATTGTGACTCCCTCTCATGAACGATACTCAGTGTTTTGTTGATGTCCGACTCTCGACCCAGCAGAGCAATCTGGACTCCTCAAAATTGGCCCCACCTCCCTCCCCTTCCTGGTTCTTCACAGACTCTTTGCACATGCTGAATTCTCCTAGCATCATTGACGAACATTTGTGTCAACTCACTCTGAGTCCAGACCAGCAACTGACTCTCTCAATGTCAAAATTCTCGGGACATGACAAACTTGGAGATGTCACCTCAAGCACCACTTGCACCAGGGAAGGATCAAACTTTGGGGGCGGGAATGAGAAGACTGGGGTTCATCATGATGGGACGGCACTGGGAACTGACCCCGATCATCACTGGCAAGATCTATGCAAGGCTTGGCCTCGGTCGTCATCAACGCTACCTGCTTGTTCGGTCCAACCAAAAAATCAACCATGTGCTGACTGAATTCGGGAGACCATCCTCATTAGCCAGCTACATCCACTGCCAGTAGAGATAAACCTACCCACTCCGATCTGAGTTTATACAAGAACCTTGACTCTTGCTTCCCTCTTGCACTGATGCCACTGGCTTGTGGATCTGGCTCTTGTAGGCTCTGACAGCAGAGGATTTGGTGGACGCTCGCGAGGTCAACCAGGATGTTTCAACTTGGCACCTTGTCCCTAGCCGGTTGTCAAGATGGGATTTGCTTCCACAATCAATCTCAATATTCCTCATGGTCGGAACTTGCTATGCAAACCGTATCTCACCCCATTGCCATCACTGAATATCCTGGTTTCCACATTCACTTCAATCTCTGTTTCCGATGGGTGATACTTGTACCCTGCCTGGGTCAAACCCATGCTTAAGGACCCCAACAAGTACGGGAGTATGTCAATACTGGCTCAATACCTGGCCAATAATTCTAGTGGTATTCCAACTCCCTACTCCATGATTGGAGGTCAATATTTGGGCACTTTGCAACTCTATTTCTTTCAACTATACATTTCCAACAAAATTCCTTCAACTCTATCTCTGGCTATGGCTTGTCTTCATCTTAATCAATTTACCTGCACAAATTCTCACCTCCCTGCATCCTTCTAATATGGCCTATGGTTAATTCCTACCTTCCTCCTAATTCACCATCGACTTTTCAACTGGGTGTTGTGTATACTCAAATAATGCAGGATCAAGAGACTGGGGGCAGATAACAAGTGGATGCTGGAGAGTGGGGGGCTATGTAACGGGTGTTTACTGGGGATTACTCTCCAGTATCACTCTTTGTTGAGTATGGGAAGTTATGTGTCGGAGTTTAAATCTCTTCTGTATTCACATAGTTTCCTCTTTCAAATATCATCATCTTACTGCCTATTCACAAATCGACCTCTTTACTGAGTGTGTCGATTGCGTGAACTAGGCGACTTATCTCATTTATAGCTGGTTAACACTACCAGACCTGCTCAGAACTCGACCTCTACGAGAGGGTCAAGTTACAAGACTCTTTAGACTTCTGGAATCAAGAGCGACCTTTGGTCGTGTCATGGACATCTCTTTGACACAGGACAGCTGTGAGAGCAGCTGTGCCTAGCTTTCAGATGGTCAAGGGAGCTACTTACAAGTAGCACCTGGCAACACAGTCTCTGTGTGTCTGACTGCAGGGTTCCCTGCAGAGGGTTTCACACCTCAGTCCCGGCTCGAGGCTTGCCAGCCACTGGACAGCACTCGGATCCTCCCGCCATAACGTAGCAGGTCTCACCTGGCCATTACAATTAGGCCCTTGAAAAGTGCTCTATTGGCGAGTTCAACCTCTTGTATGACAGCCTGATGGGTGTTGCTGCCTGAAAGAAGCTTCGGGACCTCAAGAACACTGATCCTGAGTTTGGGGCCAAGTTAATGTATGTTGAGAGCAAGGATGAATTGGGAGACCTTCCAGCCAAGGATGAAGTTATCCCAGAAGACAGTTTGACCTCAGCACCAACTGGTATCAAGGACGACAGCAATGTGTTGTGTGAAGCTATCATCACCCACATCTTGGGTGATGCAGCTGTTCCAGGGGTTGAGATCAGTTCTGAGGGGGGCCTGGTAGCATCAGGCGAGATAGAATCAATGGATGTGGTGGATTCCGAGCCACTCGTTGAAGATGGGGGACAGGGAAAGCACTGCAAGTTTGCCAACAAACTGTACAACACATGCGACTTTCATTGGCACCACAATGACTGAATTATCTCTATGTAAACTATGTATATTGATGTCCTTTCCCTCATTCCTCCTAAGCCTTCCCTCCTTCGCAATTTGTGAATATTTTGCGCCTTTTTTTGCAATTTTGTGACCCAGAAACTGGATTTGACAACCTGACAAGTGACCTGTGACACGGAACCAAATTTCAACAACAGGGGTCAAAGTGACCTGTGACCCGTCAAATTGATTAAAATGGTACAGTATGCTGCTAAAGGAGTCTCCCTATTGATGTTGAAAGTCATTGTGTTGGGTGGTCAGGTTATAGCAGGAAAACCAGTGAAGAGATTGCTTCAGAAAGATGGTGTGATGTCTGGCATAGAGTGTGTGGACGGTACCGTGTTATCTGCAGATATTGTCGTTATTGCTACTGGGTCTTGGATGTTGGCCACATTTTCTGGGTTGGATCTTTTGACGATGTGCCTTGCTACTGGGTGAGTCCAGCTCTCCTAGAATCTGCAGTAAGCCCTTTGAAGTCTGATAATCACACAGCCAGAGTGTTGCCACCATCCAGCTGACAACTGAGGAAGCAGAGCAATTAGTGTATGGGGAATTTTGAATCCTCCCAAATTGACTGGTAAATTTACGAGGCCACTTGGGGGATGGCGAGATTTACTGTCACAGACCTAGAACTCAGTCATCTTAGCGTATTTTCTCAATATCTACCTCAATCCCACTCTGAATCACTAGTGGTCTTTTCTAGCATGTAGACTGCCTTTGTACTCGTGAATGAGAACCATTTTAATAATTATATCATGGTCTGAAATCATCCTACAACTATTTTCAGAGGATGAGTTCAACATATGTTGTGACCAGGAACTCAGTCACTAGTCACAATGAGAGGGGGGAGAGTCAGACAGGGCTGTTTGGGCTTGAGGAGGATGGGAATGAATCCCATAAACATAATAGGGATACATGGAAGAAGTATCTTGTGCTGATTCAAAACTACCAGGGTAATGAAATGAGTGGCCAAGACGAGATATCAGTGCTTGGAAGGGTAGGATGGCAAGATGGAGCATGTTGAGCAACAAAAATGGATGCCAACGCAATGGGAATTGTATTATAGTGGGCCCAGGATGCCATGGAGTCACTGAATACCTAAATTGGGTTGGTGGACTTGCAAGGGAACCAGATCTTCATTCGGAAGTGGGGAAGAGGGGGAATCAGCACTTCCGCAGTGTCCAGCACACCTACACATCTACGACGATGAGAAAAATCTATAAAAAACTGGATCAGACACAGTGAGGTCGAGAGAATGACATACTATAAACCAGACAACAGTACTGCACAAGTGGAATCCCTCATCCCCCATCCTGACTTGACCCTCTGAAATTGGAGATTTTAGGTATCATCATAGTCTGACGCTTGTGCATTAGAACCCATTGCTGGGATTGGAGATTTTTGAGAGATTCAGGTAGTTTAGATCCAAATGAGCACGCCAGAAGTTGAACTGAGCCAAATGAGATAGTGTTTGGTGCAGCAGAGGCAGCACAAAAGGAAGGGGTGGTGTTTCCTGTGAGAAATGGACTGCTTTCGTGATTTTGCACTCTTGGCCAGCTGATTTCTCCTTCAATATTGGGTGGATTTACTCCAAAATTGGAATACAGTATTTCAGGAGCATCTATTCTACAATGGTGGCAGAAAAAACTGTCTACGAACCATGGAAAGGCGTTGAGAGCCAAGGTGACCGAGTTCTGGGTGTGACGGAGTTCCTGAACCTTAACAGTACCTGTGTGAATTACCGTAAATTAACAGAGGAGGCTACCCATAAATTCACAATACATAACGGGTGAACTCCGCCCTAATTAACTGATCAATTACACTGAGTGGTCATTTCTGCCCCTCCCGACGACATGAGGAGTGAGAGACCCTTAGAACTTGTTTCAATCTAATGTCTGGCTTGCAATGGTCCTGTCTGAATTGGGATTGTCTGAGTTGCCTTGTCTGGGGGACTTGAACAAGCGTGGGGTTATGACGAGCCAGCAGTAAATCCTGGCGCCCTCAATCAACGAGGTTAATGGGGCCATTTGTACGAGATCCCAAACGAGTGCAAAGTCACAGTTTTGATTGACTGCCCCCTCGACCGACATCCTCAACCTGCCTAAACTTGGGAAGTAGCACTGAAAATAATACAGAGCTGTCAGGGAGAGGGAGATTTTTTGGGAGATTTTTGAAGTAGAATCACAGTTGTTGTAGCAGGCAGCTCCTATCAGGTGTCACCGTTAATGTTGTTGATCAAGTCAGCTGTGTCCAAAAATGGCTTTCTCAAGTGGATGGCCATGGTTGATTGGTCTCCGATCATGGCCTCAAATTGACTGAGATTTACCCCATTAATCTGGGGGTCTTGGTTGATGGGGTTGATCAATGTTGATTTACCTGTGTTAATTATCTGGTGTTAATTAACACCCCCAAATTCCCCATACACTAAGAGCAATATCACAAATGCCCTGTCGTCCCAGATTTCAAGTTGGGATTCTATGTATTTCCCGTAAGCGATCACAACCCACATCACTCTCTATATCTAATATTCCTTCCCAGCCAAATGAGGACAGCATCGTAAAGATGGCAATTCACACAGCTGGTTACACCAACATACCCCAATCATCAATCCCAAGCAAACTAACTCCCGAGAAGACAATCTCGACACCTTGCACTTCACAATCTCATGGCAACAAGGGGCTACTGATTCCAAAGGAAATGGTCCAGGTGCTCCGGAATCATCTCAAAGAAGTTTATCCTAAGCTAGCTCAAAAGCCCTTTGGGGGGACGAGGTTATGCTGGTAAGCCTCTGGTTCGTGCTACAAACCTTACTGCCGTTTGCATAATTCCGTGAACACTCAGATTTTTCGTTTTGTTTGTCCCAACCAAATTTGTGACCTCTTGTCACGCCTGCTGCCCTGTTCCAATCGTTGCTGTAGCACTCGACGGCGACAAGGAGCATTATAGAACATGGGAAATACACAATACATGGCCATTTGAGATCCAATTCACTCGACATTGACCAATCTCCATCTCCTCCCAAGTCGTTCTTCGGGACTGCGTTACTGTCACAAGTTTGGTTGGGACAAACAAACGAAGAATCTGAATGTTCACGGAATTATGCAAACGGCAGTAGTTTGATGACTCAATTGGGACCCCTGGCAGGTATCTTGACACTCCTGATGAAGACTGGGTAATTGGACCCCATCCCGAGGATCCATCCCTTTTCTTCGCTACTGGACTCGGAGGGAGCGGCCATGCCTACAAGGTTGGCAAATAAACAATTCACTCCCTGTTCTGTTCTGATTCTCCCCCTCCAGTTCCTTCCCGTCGTTGGAAGACTCGTTGCAGATTCAATCCAAGGCAAACTCGATCGCTCCCTCCAAGCCAAGTTCGCTATCAACCGCAAGAACGCCACTCAAACGCATTCTCGATTCCCTTACGAAGTCAAACCTCTCGAGGTTGCGCAACTTTGTACCCCGGCAGACCTTCTCCCCTGAATTGTGTTCCGCTAAATACAACTACAATTATATGTTCTAGTATAAGTATACATGGGGATGCTATTGTATCCCTTTTTTTGGGTTGTAGAACACGCGCATCTACAATGCGAGGACGGCATTCGAAGATCATGCTCGTTTACCAACAAACTCTCGCCATGAGTGGACTTCTGAAGGAATGCGTCCCTCTCGATAATGTCGCAAACCGCCCTGAGGGATTTTCTTGCCGAGAGCCTCGACGAAAAGTTTTGCGCATTGAGCATTGTTGATGAGCGGCAGACCAAAGTCCACAGCGTTTCTGGAGTACAAAGTTAGACCTGGACAACATTTGTGCAACGGAGGTGACGTACCGACGAGCAACATAGTCTTCGTCTGTCGCACTCGCACCCCGAGACTTGGCCAAGTTGATGACGCAGTGAATCTCGTACTCGTCAAACACCTCCCTCAACTTTCGCTTATCCTTGGTGGGGAAGAAGATCCTCTTGACGGCAACGTATGGAAGGTCCTTCAAATACTCCTCCACTTCCCTCGACGAGCAGTAGAGCTTGAAACCCAGATCTGACAGGCCCTCCGCGCAATATCTCATCTCAGGGCGAGTGACGTCTCCGCCGATGAGGATGCCGCACTTGGCTGGAGGGACCTTGAAACCGGTGGTGCTGAGGAGAGCAGCCCAGTATGCTTCGTGAATGTCCCGGCCAAAGCTGGCTACTTCACCAGTACTTGCCATCTCTGAAAACGTCTCCGTTAAGGCGAAGGACGAAAAGAAGCCGAAGGAAAACTCACCGCATCCGAGGAAGGGATCAGCACCAGGCAACCTCGTCCACGAGAACTGAGGAACCTTAATCGAAACATAATCCCTCTTCTCCGCCATCAAATCCACAGGCTCAGGAACATTCTGGCTCATAATCGCCTTCGCAGCAACTTCGATGAAGTTATGCCCCAGGACCTTCGACACGAACGGGAAGCTCCTAGATGCTCTCAAGTTACACTCGATCACCTTCAAATGAGCTGGCTCCCCAGGGTTCTGTGAAGCCTTCCTGATAACTTGCATGTTGTAAGGTCCAGAGATCTCGAAAGCGGCGGCAACTTTGACAGCGATCTCCTTGAGACGAGCAAGGTCTTCTTCGGAGAGGGAGAAGGGAGGCAAGACCAGTGTAGCATCACCAGAATGAACACCGGCGTTCTCGACATGCTCGGAAACGGCATGCACGAGAAGTTTGCCTTGGTGGGCGACCGCATCGACGTCGACTTCTTGAGCATTTTCGATGAATTTGGTGATGACGACGGGGTGCAAAGGAGAGACGTCGGCGGCGGCGGAGAGGTTGTATTCTAGTGCGGACTCTTCGTAGACGACGTTCATGGCAGCGCCGGAAAGAACGTAGGAAGGTCGGATGAGGACGGGGTATCTGTCAGGGCAATGTCAATGGCAAATTGAGGTGGATCGGATGGAAAAGACTGACCCAACTTTGCGGGCGAACTCCTTTGCGGCTTCGACAGTGGTTGTCTCGGTCCATTCAGGCTGATCCACACCGATACTGTCCAAGATCTTGGAAAACTTGTGACGATCTTCCGCAGAGTCAATCATCAAGGGATCCGTTCCGAGCACGTTAACGCCAGCATTCTTCAACCTCAACGCAATATTCTGCGGTAATTGACCTACCGCCGCAAATCAGTTTAGAAACAAGGAGAGAAAACGAATGCAGGGACTGACCTCCAACGCTGACGACAACACCTTCGGCCCCTTCCATCTCATAAACATCCATAACCCTCTCAAAGCCCAACTCCTCAAAGTACAACCGATCCGCCTCGTCGAAATCGGTACTGACGGTCTCCGGGTTGTAGTTAATCATCACGGTCTTCCTCCCCATCTCCCTCAACTCCCTAGCACAAGTAACCGCACACCAATCAAACTCCACCGAACTGCCAATGCGATAGACACCGGAACCAAGAACCATGGTACCATGTTCGTCGAATTCAACGTCGTGTGTGGTGGCGTTATAGGTGACGTAGAGGTAGTTGGTGTGAGCGGGGTACTCAGCTGCGAGTGTGTCGATACGTTTAACGAAGGGTGTGACGGAGAGGGATTTTCGGTGGGCGCGGGTTTCGTGTTCGGTTGAGGAAAGGAGGGTGGCGATGTAGAGATCGGAGAAACCTTGACGTTTAGCGCGGAGCATCAGGTCGCGATCCACCTTGTCGAGGGAACCAACGGATTTGATGGCGTTGACGGTTTGGACGATATTGTCGAGTTTGTACAGGTACCACTATCGTCACACCAAGTCAGATACGACCGCCATCAAACGTAAGAATGCGTGAATCATACCTTGTCGATCTTAGTGATATCATGCAACCTATCAACACCCCACTTCTTCTCAAACATCGCATACGCCAACACGAACAACCTCAAATCAGTCGGGTTCCTCAACTCATACTCCAACCTCTCATCCCCCTTCTCGCCTTCAAACTCTCCCGCCTTTCCAACTCCACCAGTTTCGAACCCTTTATACTTCGGATCAATCATCCTAACAGCTTTCTGCAAGGATTCTTCCCATGTACGACCAATCGCCATAACCTCTCCGACACTCTTCATACTCGAGCCAATCTTACGATCGACTTGGGATGAGAATTTCGCGAGGTCCCATTTGGGGATCTTGGTGACGATGTAATCTAAACTGGGTTCGAAACAGGCTGTCGTGGTTTTCGTGACGGCGTTGGGGAGTTCGGGGAGGGTGTGTCCGAGAGCGATCTTGGCGGCTGTGTATGCGAGGGGATAACCGGTTGCTTTCGAGGCCAGAGCAGAGGAACGAGATAACCTGGAAACGAAGTATAAGTGGGCAGGAGAGTAAAAGAAAAGACTAAATGGACGGACCGAGCGTTAACCTCGATCACACAATATTCCTTCTTGCCGGGGTTGAGCGCATATTGAATGTTACACTCGCCGACGACGCCCAGATGCCTGAATCCCGACGCAAAGATCCTTAGTATTCCCAACAACCTAAATCAGAGAACCACGGCGAAATATAACTCACCGAATAACCTTAATCGCAGCGCTCCTCAACATATGGTATTCCTCATCGGGAAGGGTCTGTGAGGGCGCAACGACGATCGATTCCCCAGTATGGATACCAAGAGGGTCGAAGTTCTCCATGTTACAGCAAATAATCGTGTTCTATAATATGACAATTCATGATCAGTTTCATAACAAGTTCGGACCACCGAAAGCAGAAAAAGGGCACGTCGGAAGGAAAAGGTAAACAAGACGAGGAAAGTGTACCCACATCAGCAGCATCCCGAACAACCTCATATTCCAATTCCTTCCACCCTTTCATACTCCTCTCAATCAAAGCTTGAGGAGAGAGTGAAAGGGATTTGGCTGCTAAATCGCGGAGTTCTTCTGGATCGTTCGCAAAGCCGGAACCGAGACCACCTGAACGAGGAAATGAGGTTGGTTAGTTGGGGTTTAAGAGGATAAATCGATGGTATGAAACGGGAGGGAAGGGATTTTTGCGATTCGAAGCATAGATGAACGAACAAGGAGGGCACATGTCAAAACAGAGCATATATCCACCGATGCGAGCGCATATAGCCCATACGAAATACCACAAGTGTCCCCCAGGGTGAGATAACACGGGGAATCCTGGAGGCGGGATGAAGAGATGGCGGGATGTATCATACCAAGAGCATAAGCCGACCGAAGGATAACTGGATACCCAATCTTTTCCGCTGCTTCCAAAGCTGATTTTACGGAGGAGACTGCTGTTGATTGAGCTACCGGGATGTCGATTTCTGTGGAGAAAGATGTGAGTTGGGGTGATTAGGACGAAACGAAGGGAGGGGAAAACGAATGTAGATGGTAGAGATAAAGGATAGCGAGAGAAAAGTTAAACGAAGACGACCCAGAGGAAATAGAAATATGTATATATGCCCGGAGGGAGGGAATGTGGGATAACGTACCTTTCAATGCCTGAACGAACAAATCTCTGTCCTCGCTGACCTCGAGTGTCCGAATCGGTGTGCCAAGAACCTTGATACCTAACCTGTCGAAAACACCCATGCGGTCCAGTTCAATACCAACATTAAGAGCGCTTTGTCCACCGAATGTCAAGAGGACGCCTAGGGTTCGCAGTGTTAGCTTCCTTCTGACTTGAAACAGGGATGGGGTAAGGGAGGGACGTACCATCGGGCCGCTCCTTCTCACAAACATAAGCCACATAGTCCGCTGTGATAGGTAGGAAGTAAACCTCGCTCGCAAGGGAGTGGGACGTTTGCCAAGTCGCGATATTCGGATTAATCAAAACACTCGCGACCTTGGACTCGTGAAGCGCCTTCAGAGCTTGCGATCCAGAGTAATCAAACTCTCCAGCCTGGCCAATCGATAACCCACCCGAACCGACGATCAAGACTTTCTGAACATCAGGTCGAGGGATCTTGGGTAAGACTTTGGCGGATATCCTACGAGCCAATTCCGAAGGCGAGTTTAAGACATGTTCGTCTTCGCCTGGGGCTGGTTTGTCGAAACCGATGATAGAGTCAGCGATTGCTCGTGCCGGTTGTGACGGGTGAAAAGATGATCGAGTGGAAGGTGTTTGGTGGAATGAACGGGCGCGAGTGGGCACATTCGCGACTCGGAGTGA
This sequence comes from Jaapia argillacea MUCL 33604, assembly GCA_000697665.1. NCBI lineage: Eukaryota > Fungi > Basidiomycota > Agaricomycetes > Jaapiales > Jaapiaceae > Jaapia > Jaapia argillacea. The sequence continues at coordinate 557,926 of KL197726.1, forward strand.
AGGCTTCGTTTTGAGTGCTTGTTTGAGGAGGGATGCTATGGGACTTGTCCCAGTTATTAGCCCCATATTGACCGCACCAGGCTCTGCGCTAGGACCTGGGGGTGAGTTTTGAACGACCGAAGGTTGGAGGGAGTGAGGAGACGAAGGACGAACAGAGTTCGAGCAAGGAGAATATGTTCTGTTTTCTGCTCGTGACTCGATTGATTTTTCGTCAAATTTTTTGGCAACGAAGTTCAGAAGCTCGAATTGCTCCCGCGATGATGCCATCATCGACGGTCCGGTGATTTCTGTGCCTCGTGGATGGCTTCCTCAAGAACTTTCGTTGAGGTCTGCTGGCTTTGCAGCGAATTCTTCTTACATACTATCGCCGTGGGTACCTGACATCCTGTTGATTGCGACAGACTGGTTCATCCTCGCGCCTTGCTTAGTCTTTTAAGGAGCGACTCAACCCTGGGGCACGCCATGATCTACCACGGAAGGGAGGTGTAGCTTCCTCTCTTCCTCTGACCCCGAGGGAACGGAGGCACTCATCTTTTCGACGTTTTCTGAGTCTCTTCAGACTGGGCGAAACTGAACCTTTAAATATCCAGTTAACCGCCTCGTGGACACGGTTTATCTGTAGTTTTCGTCCTGCTGGTAGCTTTTGCTCTCGTCTCTTTTCGCTGGCCTAGAGGAATATCAGAGTCACCATCGGGAGCCTTAGCGAGTTCTTGGCGATTCTTTCGCCCGGGAACCGACAATTTCCCTTCAGCTTCACATCGCCGGAAATACAGTCATCTAGCACATCACCCTCCACCGTTGCCCAAACGTACGCCCGAGCTTGACTTACCCTTTCTCAGCCACAGATCGAGGGTGCAGTTAGCCAGCCACAGCGTTGTGTCCGATTCCTTCTATGGAACCGAACCATTTTCTCTGCATCTGCGCTGTCCTATAAATTCGCGGAGATCGACTGCGAGGTGCTGGGATGACGTCCTCCACCAAGCCACCCTTGCTTCATCTAAGAATGACGACGTACGACATTTCTTCTCATCAGAATGTGTGCGGCTATAGTGGTGAGGTTGCTTGATAATCGACTCTCGACGTACGCGTGGATTTTCGTGCAATTACTTTGGTTACTTCCATCGCCCAGTGGTGTTGTATCTCTTGTTTGTACAACAGAAAAGGATGAGGTACTCCTTCCGCAGATAAAAAGAGAAATCCGTCGCCAGGATGACATTGAAATCCCCAGGACAGATGTGGAGAGACGGGGAGAATGATGCAAGGACAAGTCAACCACCAACCTCGATCCGTATCGACTCCAAGTAGTTCTCAGCTACAACTCCAGGCAATGGTTTCGGGGGCGTTCACTGAGGGCGACGGGTCCTGCATAATCAGCAGAGTGAGAACGCATCATCAGGGGAAAGAGGAGAACGAGACATAGCATGCGCGTGATGTACTCGCATGTACGTTAATGCGAATAGGCCACCTTGAGAGTTGGCAAGTTATCAAACTCTCCATCTCCCATGATTGCAAGACGACATCTAAACCTCCCGCAACAATGTAAACACAACAGAATGATGAAAAGGAGAAGGTAAGCGTGAGGGCTCGAGCAGTTCTCAGCTACCGCCTCAGATAAACCTTCCGGCGGAGCGTGAGGACCACCATCAGGGGGACGAGGAGACATACCATGCGCGCCATATATATAGCTTCGAATGAGCGCTCACGCCATCATCTAACCACGTACGTCACCTTGCTTCAGTCTCGCACCAGTCGAAGCGACCTGGCTAGCAGAGTGAACTGCTCTCAAGTGTAACCTGGCTCACATGCCGGTCTCCTGTGCAAAACCTGGAGGGGGGACATCTGTGTCTGCGTGGACTTCGCTGAACTCGACAAAGAGAATAGAAGACGGGTATTGTTTTGCACACAGCATGAAACCTTGACCGGCGAATGATTTTTAGAACAGACAGCAGAGCTCCCAAGCAGAGAATCAAATTCCAGGGAGCCTGAAAACGATGGAGGTGACGACCTGAGCGCAACGGTGTTGGACGAAAGCAAAGGGCCCTCGCTTAGAGCGTGCGATTTTCTGTCAACCAAGCAGCCCCCCGCCCGACAATACCCTCACCATCGTCTCGTCGCGACCAGAATCTTTGAATCATCCAAGTAGTAACAAACGCAACACCATGTTCAAGTCCAAGAAGAAGGGCGTCGCCGACGCCGTTCTCGATAACTCCGGCTTCACGATGGCTTTCGTCGCCAACCTCGCTGATGGCGCGATTGCTGTCCCAGGTTTGAAAGCTGCGGCTCAGATCGCGAAGCAGTTGATCGAAGTCGCGCAGGTGAGTGGACTGATTCTCCGACGAAGGTTTTTATCGACGGTAGATGGATTTGTAGAAGGTGAGATCTAACAAGGAAGATTGCTTGACTGTTGCCACGCGCACCTGCGATCTTGTTAGCACTCTCGTGAAATGCCTAGAGGGGAAGCGACAAGAGGACATCGAGGAAGGGTTGAAGGGAAATATTGACGAGTTTGGACGGTATGTCTCCCTCCCTCCCGATGATTGCCCTTTGAGTACCTCGTAACATCGGTGTATCCGTAGCCAACTAGAGAAGATCCGAACTGAGATGCAGAAGATGGCATCTCGCAAGACTCTTGCTCGCATAGTGAACCGCACCGAAGATGCTCAAGATATCATTCAGTGGAAAGAATGTTTGGATCAGGCCCACAAGACATTCCAGGTTCGGATTTCTGCTTTGTATCTATGGCTTTCGCAATTTGACCCCCGCTAACTGTAGATTCAATTGGGGATCGGGGGAAGGTTGTTTGCAGCTGATGCTCATGATCAAGTGATGCAAAAGCTCGAGGCCATTCAGCAAGCCATAGTGTGTACTATACCTTGTTGCTTAACCTTCTTTGTATGTCTGACGAGATCAATAGGTTCCGCCTCCCAATCTAAACAAGTAAGGTGTTGTTTGCTTCACCGTATTTACTGTATGAACTCATTTGAGTATAGTCTTCTTGTTTCACGGGCATTACCCCCTGCACCACCTATCTTTGTTGGCCGAGACCAGTATCTCACAGCAGCTATTGACCTCATCATCCACAGTGATGAACCAAAAAGATTAGCCATTTTAGGTGGTGGGGGTATGGGTAAGACCACCCTTGCATGTGCAATATTGCAGCATCCTCAAGTTGTGGACAAGTTCAAAGACCGGAGATTTTTTATAGCATTTGATGCAGCCACTTCAGCTCAGCTGCTTCTAGACTATATTTTAGCTGTGTTGCAAGTTTCTAGGCCTCAGCAAGATGCTCGTCTTGTGTTAGAAAACTTTTTACAGGCTGCACCAGCAACTTTTCTGGTGTTAGATAATTTTGAAACTCCATATCTTGGTGCAGATCAGCACACAGTAGTTACAGTTCTACAGAAGATTGCAGCATATTCTCAGATTACTCTGATGATTACAATGCGTGGAACTCAAAGTCCATATGGCATATTATGGTCAATTCCATCTGTAATACCACCACTGCCATCATTATCTCTTGAGGCTGCTTGTACTGCATTTCTTACAGTAAATCCAAATCTTAGCCAGTCAAATGACCTTGATGAGCTTCTTCAGGCATTAGATTGTATGCCACTAGCAATTCATCTAATTGCTCACCTGGCAAAGTATCAGCCTTTACGTGTACTCCTACAGAGGTGGAAGCGAGAGCAAACACAGCTATTGAGTTTAGAGGGGGATGGCCGCTTGTCCAACATTGAGACATCAATCTCACTGTCCTTGTCATTTATTTCACCTGATGCAGTTAGGATTTTATCTATTATCTGCTACTTGCCTGATGGTGTACTTCACTGGGAAGACAGATTGGATACAATTGTGTCAAACTTGAGTGTCCTTCCTGCTTGTGGTGATCTGCTAAAAGCAGCACTAGTCTATAATCAAGGGAACTGCCTTAAAGTACTTTCACCCATTAGACATTATATACTACAAGTTCATGAGCCTACAGCTGAGGATGTTGAAGCTATTAAGAGTTTTTACATTGATTTGGCAGATATACATAGTCAATGGTCTTGGAATGATGATACATATAAAAAAGCACACCAGGATCTTGTTCCTGAAATTGGTAACATCACATCAGTATTCTTAAATGCTATTCACTTGCATCTGAATTCACAAATTGCAAATACTACTATTATACTCTCATCATTCTTCTCTACTTGCCAACCTTCTATTGTGCTATTAAAGGCACTGGAAGTACAACTGCCAACATCCCAACTAAGTGAATTCACAGGACTTGTAAACTTTTGGCTTGGGAAGATATCATACCGCCTGGGCCATCTTGATGAGGCAAAGCAATATATTGAAAGAGCAATGGCAGAATTTGAAACTACTGGAAAAGCACAGAAAGCTATTCATGCCTTCAAAGTTTGGGTACTATTGCAGGGTTTCAGGGTAACTATGCACATGCTAAAGAAATACTAGCTCAGGCTAAAGTACAATTTGAGGCAATTGAAGATAATTTAGGTGCCACTCAATGTCTTCATGGCACAGCAGATATCTTGAATGTAGAAAATAAGTCTACAGATGCTAAAAATCTGTTAACACAGGCTAGAGTGCAGTATGATATGATTGGTGATAAGCTAGGCACTGCTCAGTGCCTTCAAATCTTTGGAAATATCTGCTATATGGAGGGTGATTATTCAGATGCAAAAGGTATGCTAGAGGAAGCTAAAGCAAAGTTTGACATGATTGGAAATAAGTTAGGGAGTGCTCAATGCCTTCACAGTTTAGGTGGTGTGCTCTATATGGAAGACAAGTATACTGAAGCTCGAGATATGTTTGAACAAGGAAAAATACAATTTGAGATAGTGGGAGATAAATCAGAAACTGCTTACTGTCTTAAAGGATTAAGTAACATTCTACAGGTAGAGGGTCAGTTAGATGATGCCAAAGATATTCTAGCACAGGCTAGAGCTCTACATAACAGTCTGGGAAATAAGCTAGGAGTGGCTCAGTGCCTATGGAGATTAGCTGATATACTATGTCTGGAGAATAAATATGCTGAGGCCAAAGGTGCACTAGAGCAGGCAAAAGCACAGTTTGAGATACTTAAAGTCAATATAGGGATAGCTCAATGCTATCAAACTTTAGGTGATATTTTATACATGGAGAATGACTATCCAGCTGCCAAAATTATGCTTGAGCAGGCAAAGGCACTGTTTGACATGATTGAAGTTAAAGTAGGGAGTGCTCAATGCTTGAAAAGCCTTGGTGTCATGTTTCGTAGAGAAAACAGATATACAGATGCTAAAGCTATGTTTCAACAAGCTAAGGGGCAGTTTGAAGCCATTGGAGATAAACAAGGGGTTGCTCTTTGCCTTCATCATTTGGGTTCTATCTTAGGTGTAGAGGAAAACTATGTAGATGCCAAGGAAATGCTGGAACAGGCAAGGTCTCTTTATGATGTCATTGGAATCACTGCAAGTAGTGCCCAGTGTTGTGAGAATTTGGGCAATATTCTTTTTGTAGAGAAGAATTATATAGATGCTAGAAATTTGCTTGAACAGGCAAAGAGATTATATGATTCTTCTGGAGGAGCTGCAGGGTCTGCTAGTTGTGTGAATAAATTGAAGGAGGTATCCCAAGCTGAAGGGCTATTGCACGCTTAGTAGTCATGTATACTGGCTACTTACCTTTCAGTGCATCCTCAAATACTGTACCATTTCGATCAATTCAACAGGGGGTGTGACCCGTGACCACTCCAACTGTGGGACAGATTCGACAACTTGGCTGGTGATCTGTGACCAACAAAAAATTTCGACAGTCAGCTCAGAAATAGGTCTGTTTTGAGTCTGAATTTCTATGGTATCCCATGCCAGGAAGGAACTCAATGTAGTAGTCACATGTATTCTAGTGAAATTACGCCTGAAAGTCCTGAAAATAGGCCTTTGAGTAGCTCTGGGAGAATTTTGAAATTTCAGCCTCCGTGACAGTGAAAATATGGATTCAACAAATGGCCTGGTGACCCATGACACATGGTCAAAATTCGACAAAAATGGGCTTTGATACCCGTGACCTGTCGAATTGATCGAAATGGTACAGTAAATATCATCATTTCAATTCTGTTACTTGTCAATTTCTTTTCTGTGGAGGTGAATTGTGCTAAAGTCCTGTTGTCATGTAGATAGGCTATAGTACTTCTGTAGTAGGTACAATTGATGAATGGAAACGCTATCAGACTGAATGGAAAGTAAGGGTGAAATGAAAACAACAGAGTGACATGTACCCCAAAAAGCACAAGATTGTTAGAGAGGCTTACCATTTGTTCACATTTTTTCTTTCTAATAGTCCCACTCCTGGTTGCTGAACTCACCTCAATCTAACCCCATATGATTGTCTTGAATCCTCAAAATCCAGTCATTCACTTTTACCAAAACCAACTTCTAGCCTTGTGCTTCCCTTTCTCTAATTACTCCCTCTATCTATACTGTAATTCGACTCCATACTACATAGGGGTGTAATGGTTCACACATTGCAGATATTGAGAAGGCTGGGTGACATTTCCGTTGCATCATCAGTTACCCATACTTGGTTGACCGTACCTCTGTAGCTCCTCCCGAGCAGCATTGAGTAAGGTCGGTATTTGTTGAAAATATTGTATCTCCCCACGAATCAATGACAAGGGCAACTATCCACGAAACCATCTAAATTACCAGCTGGTCCATCCAACAACACCCAGTAGCTATAGTCAAGTACTAAAGATTTCGATATAACCAAACACACACACGGCGAACCTCGTCCAAAAATCACAGTTATCCAACACCTAACACACCCTATCATGAACTTCTCGTTCTCTCCAACCATTACCGCCACAATACCTCCAAGAACAACCACCGAACCCCCATTAAACGGCAGACCTCCAATGAGGAGCCTGGAGCGTGGCAGGACGGTTTTAGTGTGAGCCATAACGGGCTTTGCGGCCGATATCGAAGGGGACGTATTTGTACTTGATCATGTGCCTGGTGATGCGGAGACATATCAGTAAGAGTCGGCGTGATAGTGAGTACATGGGGGGTGGAGCATGGTGGGTGGGCAGGTGCAAAGAATGGAGGGCCGAGAAAATGGAAGTAAACGTACTGGATTTGTCTCCGCATGGTCAGGAAGAAGAGTACGAAGAAGTACATGACGAGGATTGGCCAGTATACTGGGACGTCGAATACTTCTGATACAGTGCAGAAGAGCGCGAGGAGGGTAGCTCGTGTCGCTGATAACCTAAACAACGTGACGAGGAAGTTAGAATGTGGCGAAACGATGAATGTGGCGTAATTCTAGCAGGGAGGGATGTAGTGGCAAGGTGGAAGCTTACCAGAATTGCCACTCGGGCAACCTCCGTACGAATGGTCGGAACTCGTCATCCCGTTGGGAAGGCAGGGGCGAGCTTTCTTCTCCGCCACCTTCAACTTCATCCGCTAATAAATCCTCTTGGAGGGAAGGATCGAACTTGGGTTGGAGGAAGGCGAGGAGGAGGTTCAGGAGATAGATTGCATGAGCGTCTATGTTATTCCGGTCAGGCGTTAGGTGACGAGCGGGCAGAGGCGCAAGGTGGGCTGGACTTACAGCATACTAGAGAAGGTTATCCGAGAACGACGTGAGTGAGCTTCTGGAGTCAGATTGAGGGGAATTCCAAGCTCACCAATGTACCACTATGAATCAAATGGAGATTCCAACGTCAGCTTTTCCCATCCATAAAATCCGCGAGAAATTTGACAAAACTCACCCCTTGCGATAACAGAATTCTAAGAAGGAACACTCCCAACAACCCTGCAGTCCCAATCCATCTATACAGTCCAAATGGTGTGATACGATCCAGCGTTTGCTGATATTGCCGTTGCAATTTCGTGTAATGCTGTACGAGGGGTGTGAGAGGACCCTGGAACGCCGTCGAGTCTGCGTTTCCGGCTTCCATCATCGCTCAGAGGTTTTGCGAGACTGATTAGAGATTTTTGAGAGTAGGAAGGGGTATCTAGCCACAGGACGTGAGGGATCGTGAGGGAAAAGCCGTGAGTTGCAGACGCTCGTACGTGTCGCTGCGCGTTCGACTTTTTGGTATTGTTGAATATTTGGGGGTGGACGATGACGGAGACCTCGGGTAGACTGCGGAGACCACGTCAGGAGACCTAGGATCTCGGTCCGGAGACGGATCGCCATCCTCACCGCTCCCTCTCCTGCTATAGCCGACGACGCATATACCCCACTTTTCATGTAAATATACACAATATCCTCTGGAAAGTTGTCTAGATTTCTCCCTCGTCGTAGGCTGCTCGCTATGGCCACCGAAAATCCCCCTCCAGCTATCTCACATATGGCCTCTCACATCCTCAAACATCTCAGCCACCATCGATCCCAGTCGGTGACACCAGGCAGTCCTACTCCTCCTCTTCTCGTAGGCGTACAGGGTCCACAAGGATCTGGGAAAACTTATCTTACTTCCCTCCTCCGACAATTCCTGACCTCTCCACCCAGTGGCCTGAGCGTCGCGGTATTGTCGATCGATGATCTTTACTTGCCTCACGATGGTTTGGTTAGACTCGCCGAAGAGTACCCCGACAATAAGTTGTTGAAGGGGAGGGGACAGCCTGGGACGCACGACGTCGCTCTGGGAACTAAACTCTTGAACGATTTCAAGAAGATCAACGATCCCACCTCCGGCAATACCTCGGTAACGGTTCCCATCTTTGACAAGAGTCTCTTTGGCGGGGAGGGTGATCGGTTACCATCCGGTACCATAGTAAGCCCTCCATTGGATGTGGTGATCTTGGAAGGCTGGTGTATGGGATTCTGCCCCAACACTCCAGAAGAAATCGAGAGGAGGTGGAAGGATGAAGGATCGGCGAAAGGGCTGCAAAAGAGCGTGTTTGATTTGAGGAGTTATGTGAGGTTGGAGGATGCGTTAGACGTAAATGAGCGGCTAAGGAGTTATGTTGGTTGGTGGGAACTGTTAGATGTCTTCATCCAGGTATGTCGCCTCATTGTTTCGAACGAAACAAGGCGATTACTGATGTATACGATAGATCAAGCCTGTCGACTCCTCGCCGTATTCTTTCATATACAAATGGCGTCTTGAACAAGAGCACTACATGAAATCTCTGAACGGTGGCAAGGGTATGACTGATAGCCAAGTCAAATCGTCAGTCTTCCTACCTCCGCTTCGTTCCTCCCCGCATGTATTGACTCTGTTCATCAGATTCGTTGACCGTTACATTCCGGGTTACATATTCTTCTCTGACGGCATCACTGAAGGTGACTTCCACACTGTCGCTCATGTTCGCATCCCGAACTCAAGAAACTGAATTCGCGCTCGCTTACTAGGCGCGATCGACCCGTCCACAAACGTCCGTATCCCACCAAGATGGAAGGACAAGGGTCTCTCCATAACCATTGGCGAGACCAGAGACCTCGTCAGCGTGGGCCAATTCTAACCTTTCTTACGAGAGGACCTGTAGAGTTGGTAGGTCAAACCCTACCATCTTCTCCCTCATCCCCTGTCCTGTAAACTCATCCTCGCCCCTGAAGACACCGAAAGAAGAGAAGAAGAATGTACGATCTTGTTGTATCATACCACCTCAATTGGCCTTTGGTCGTTCTGCGAACGCCGAAAGGACGATTTGGGCATTAAGGAGCTCTTTGTATTTTCCTCCGACTGGGTGGGAAAGCCATCGGTTGCGATAGCTTTCGCTCTAGTCAGAACGGGATGCAATGGTTTCTGCCTTCGTGATGTTCATCCTTGGCATCCGATTGGCCTTGGCTTCGCGGGCACTTTTTCGCCGTCCTGCGCATGTTGAATCGACAAACATGGGACGTTCTAGTAGAGGTTGCATCTCAACTCCAGGGGTGTCCAAGCAACCTCACTTCGTTGCGGTGTTATTGAATTTCCATCATTCCTTGGTGGTCAATCTGTTTTCTAATGCTCTTTACCCCACTTGACTGAGTAGTCCCTCGACCATGAGACATGCTGGCCATACCATCACCCCTTACAAACGTTTCTAATTGCGACAGCCGTCGTGAGCGACCTCTTCCGACCCATTCTTGCGATGCCAGATACCACTTACCATACTCCGGGATTGGAATCCCAGATGAGTTCCGGCACGACCGCCTGAGGTGGCCTACATACATACATCATCATCATCATCATGACCTTTTCCATCCGCAGCTTTCTTGCAACGAACGAGCCCAGGAAGACTTTGATAATTCGAGGCTCGCTGGCTGTCGAATCTTTCCACCTTTGTTCTCTTATCGGCGGTGTTGAAGATAACAGTGTGTTATTTGTCACGACGATTTGGGGAAGGCGGTGCGTGGTTCTATCGTCAATATCAGATCTCACTTATTGAGGACGCCCTTCATGTTTTCAGACCTCCCCCGAGGAACTTTCCATGTTCTCCTCCTTCGTTCTGTTGACATCATCGCTAAAGTTAACGATCCACTCCTTCGCCATGAGCCGATCCGTCCACCTCTTGTAACGAGAGGATGAACCGAGCCGTCCAAACTATCCACCATCCTCCGATCCAGATGGTCGGCCAAGTCCGTTCATTCTCGTGTATCATTCCGAAAGATCGACGGATGCTCATATTACTTGTTCATCTTCAGAGGTTGCCACCAAGCGCCGTGAAGTGGCACATCTCGCGATAATCATGAGGTTTCTCGTCGGCCGATAAACTCGCCTGAAGCTGCATATCTCAATCTCTCGGAGAGTTAAGTTTGGTCTGAGGGTTTGGAGGATAAGATGAAGAACGTGCGCTGTTCATCTTCGAGTAGGTGAATGGGGTTCCGATCCTATCGATGATCCGTTACTTGATGCATTTTCTGTGCGTGGTTCTCATCGCGAACAGGACGGGAATGGAAAATGTTCCAAATCAGAGGAACGAGAAGATCAGACAAACTGCGATGGCTGTCAGGCATGTCAATGCGTCCACCTGCAGTTCGTTCCCGCTGATCGTAGTTCCAGGTGAGTGAGGAGCATTGCACGTTAGGGGGTGACAGGATGATTGATGAAACTCAAAATAGCACTCTCCAGGAACGCCTTGTAACCAGAAACGAGGACTGCGGGGTGATCTGGTTGGTTCCCCGTCTCCGAGGACTTCATTCCAAGACGCTCGCGTTGGTGGGAAAGCTGACCGTTCCTTGAGCCAGAACGATTTCATAGCTCCGCTTCTGACACTAGTTGCCCTGTGTCTCTGTGAAAATGGACTTTTTTTTGATCGATAGCATTAACCCACCCCGTCACAGACGCGATTCATTCTGCGCGCTAAACCTTGTTCTTCGCCTGGACTCGGTTCTCCATACCTCTTGTGCATGGCTGCGGTTGCGACTACCTGGCGTCCAACACTCCTCGGTGACCGCTTGAACTAGCAACCCGTAGCTTGGTGGGAGACCGCACATATATAGCCATTGGCTCCGAAATTGAACCCTGTTTCACCGATGGAACACGATCCAGGTTCTCTTTCCAGCAATTCCACCCCATTCTTTGTTCGCTTCTATCGTGCGCGTTGGATTTCACACTCCACCTCTGGCCTTCCGGCCAGTGTCCTCTCCGTCATGTTCGACGACGTAAGATCACCTTAGTCCTTCAGGCAAGTGAAAGCTTTCATGGTTGTCTGCAGTTCGTCCATGTCTGATACGCACCCTAGAAACATTACGCATCGTTCCCTAACATTAGATCGAATCTCGTGAAGAATGGCTTTGTATAGCCCTGTGATTCCAAGCGGCTATGCTTCCTCGGCACAGAACCGCGAGGGACAGCTACCATGCAGACCAGGGCTACTGTGACCTCGAAATTTGTTCGCTAACCCGACAAGGCCGTTGACAAGGACAAGTTATGCTCGGCGATTCCGATCAACCTCCAGAGACGCTCCCGATCGAAGGACACTCGCGAGGATGGACCCACAAACCTCCATGACCTGCTTGACCATGTTCACACCCTCCTCCCTCGCCTCCTATACCAGCGGAAGCGCACCGTGAACATCTTCCCAAATCCCCAGTTGGTCATGCAACTCCGGATGAGGATCCCTGATGTACTCCGAATTAAGGAATGCCGCATCGTTATCGATGTTGAACCGACTACTCAACAGGAGCCTGAGGAATTGTGTAACCGCCCCGGATCAGAAATTTCAGAGTATCCGACAACCAAATCTGAAATGGGTAATTCTGGAATCGATGCGTCATCCAGTCGTTCCCTGAGGGCTTCGAAATGGCAGGTCCTGGCATCGAGAAAGAGCCTAAGGAGGGAAAGTTCTCGGCAGTGTCGAGCAAAGTGGAGCAGACAACCGAGAGTTATTTGTGGCGTCGAGATACGAGCGGGCTCGTTATTGAGGGAGAGTGTCTCTATCAAAGGCATATTCCTCGCAAATTCCTCCATATCGTCATCGGTGACTGCCAGAGGACACAGGTGTGAAATGAAAAAGTTTCTGAGGCCACATAGCTTGTACAATGGCCTGAGATTAGCGAGCGTGATGGGCGTTGGTTCCGGATCGAGATGTTCGAAAGATCGAGGGAGGCGCAATTGGAGAGAAAGGTATTCGAGCTTGGGGCAGGCTGCTACGAGAGAATGCAAGAACTCCTCTAGGAAGAGCGGAGCGACTCTGGTAGTCTCTTGAATGATGAGATACTGCAGATGGGGAGGCGGAAATCCCTTCTCCGTCATTGGGTGAATATCGACCAAGCGTCCTCCGAATGCCAGCCGAAGCAATTTAGGGAAAGCATCCTGCGCCACTCTGAACACATCCTCCGCAGATCCCGCATATACCTCCCCGTGGCACCCTCATACCCACCGAAGTCCGAGTCATAATCGAGTTGCTCCAAATATTCCAACTTTGACAACGTCTCCGCCACTTTAGAAGTGAGACGAAAGAGCGGAAGGAAAACTACCTCAAGTTTTGGTAAACCCCTGATGAGCTTTATGAGGTCTGACTCCATAAGAAACGCCAAGTCGTCGTTCTGAAATCGTAGGACTAGGCATGGGAGACTCGGGTTTCGTCCAACAATATTTGGAAGATGGTTTAGAGGGAGGTCCCGAACGCCGCTTCGGGGATATCGATAATGAATTTCTCCAGTTTCTCGTGAATGAAAATCGTGGATGCAACAGCGATCTCGTGTACCGACGTATTCCATCCAATGGACTGAAGTCGGGGGAGGATTGCATTGGGATGGGGACACTTGGCTGCGACGGTATCGAATACGGTTTTGGAGAGCTGTTTCAAAACAAAGGACTCGGATTGTCCTTCTCGAGGAAGATACTCGACATAAAATAGGGCCCGCACTCGGGACGCATAGCGGTCGAAGTTCACCCAATCTTCTGGTGACAACTCTCTTACAAATTCCTATTCGTTGGACGAGGGTTATAGTGTATGGTGCTAACAAAGGGAATGAGAAATCCACTCACGTAGCGAGTCTCCTGCGCCTCTTTCCTTATGGGCGCCAAGAGAGAAAAGAGGTCATAAAGGTTGGTGATGTGGCGCCATAGGACGTTCAGAGCTAGCTCTGACCAATCCTTACAGACGCGCGCAGACGCAGCGAGGATCGGGAAGTCGTCTGAATGTTTGACGGTATTCTCCAGGAGTTCTAGGACGGACAGCATACGATGGTAATTCATTAAGGTAATGTTATGAAGTCTAAGGTGGATGGCGGTAGGAGGATTATCATAATGTAGGGTTGACCTCTAGGAAACTGCAGCGGTACTCACCTGGACTTGAAAGGTGTCGAGAGTATGGATGAGACCCACTCGCTCAATTCTGAGAGATGCTTCTGCAAGGCTACCTGGGAATATAGTTCAACGCCCAAACCCCCAGTTTGCGGTCCGAGCTTTCAGCCATGTTGAACGCACAGGGGACATAGGGGGCCCTGCTTCTCCAATACGACAGGATCGACGTTGCAGTGCAAAGAATTCAGAAGGCAATCAAGAAATCAGCAGGATCGACGCATAGTTGCCTTTTCTGGACCACTCCGCTTTTGGGGAGTCATCGACGTTCACCACTGTTCAAGACACCTGGCCCTCCCACACTTTTACTTTAATAAGACTTGGTACACGACCGATCCAACAACCTTTGTTTGGCTTGCTATCTCGTTTTGTCGACACCGGCGGGAAAACCAGCAGCAATCCTTGACTTTATCCCTCCACCATATTCATGATCATCGGCCGATGTCGGCGATGTTGCATCAGCAATCTGAGTGCTGTCTCGACCACTGTTCCACACCTCCACATGGTCCGATCGCCACAATACTTCCCGCCCATCATTGGCATTGCCGACGCCCCTTCCGCCGATGTCAACAACGATGAGCACAATGACTCTGTCGATCTCCCCCAATTCTTGTCGTATTTTTTGCAACTGGCGGTGCCATGGATATATGGTGACTATCGTGAATTCTATGTACCAAGGGATGTGATTCTCCGTTGGCTTTGTCGACTTTGTTTG
>KL197726.1:578451-595130 GCA_000697665.1 Jaapia argillacea MUCL 33604
CCCCTCTGCCTCGTCAATAACTTCCACTGGTGGGTAAAAGCGTGATTCTTCGTCGGTGTTCATCCGGAACTCGAGATATGCATCTGCGAGCTCCTCAAACTGGCGTTCCCAATCGCTATTGCGTATATCAACGCGACGGCGTCTGTCTCTATCATCAACCCGGCGGCGGCTGGGAAATACATGTTCAGAACGGGTGGGGTAACAAAGGAAGGGAAATTACGCACACACCTGTGATGTCTGCCAGGGTCTGAGCGAAATCTTCGAACACCTCGTGCTCTCCACCCTCATGGCTGAGGCCAAATCCTTCCTCTCCAGGTGGCATGGTGTTGAATGCAGGGTCGTAGTTGCCGTCACCTTCGGCAGTTGTAATGGCTTCGTCCATCTCCATAACGGCGGCTCGGTCCTCAGACGATAACTCTTCGCATTCACATGAGTCTATTGCAGCTCCCGAGAGCATGAAGATGTAATAGCTCACCTTTAATTACAGCTGCACGCTTCTGCTGCGATTCCTCCTTTCGCTTGTCCTGCTCAGCGGCTGCCAATGTCTGCCGCGTCCGGTGTCGACCTTTAGTAGAATGAACCATGGTTGACTTCGAGACACCAGCATACACTACTGTCCTGCCTCTATTCATACTGGGCAGGAAGAGAAATTACCGAGGGAGAGCATAAGGCCAGCAAACCAGCAGTAAGTGAGTGAGTCGAATGAACAGCGCCCGCTGGCGGCGCGACAGGCGGGAGTGATGGCGGGTGATAAGGAAGAGATAACAACTCCGATTGCACAGGAAGTGCCAACACGTCACCCAGGTCTCGACCGTCCGGATAACCTTTCCCGGTTGATTTCCGGTTGACATGTTCTGGCTGGAACTGATGGCCAAAAGATGGCTCGTTGTTGCTGGTTTTCCCGCCGGTGTCGACAAAATGAGATAGCGAGCCAAACAAAGGTTGTTGGATCAATCGTGTACCAAGTCTTATCAAAGTAAAAGTGTGGGAGGGCCAGGTGGTTCAAGAAATATCAAGACAATAATATACAGTCCGTGTTCGCTCCAAGTCCACCAAGAAACGTGTCCAGACGGCCCAGGCTCCACCTCTCCCCCACATTCAATCTTCAGAACAAGAACGGCACAACGATCTTCCTGTCCTTGGGGTAATCAGGGAACTTCTCGTGGTACCACCGATGTCCCTTGTACGCGCGAGGAAGCATAGTGCAAAACTCCGCAATCAGGAATACCCAAGGTGGGCTTACAGTTTGGAAAAACGCTGCAGGTCCAGACGAGATCGTCGGGAGTGGCGACGCGGCCAACGCGAAACCCAGCCATTCCACCCACTCGCAGAAGTAGTTGGGATATGAGATGAAGTTGTAGAGGTAACCATGGGGGATGGAGTAATGCGGTTTCTCCTCTTTCACTCCATTTTGTTGACCGCCGTCCTTCTTGAGCTTGAGTTTGGATTTGCGACGGAGGTTGAGAAGAACTTCGTCATGAAGGATGTTGCCTGCCAGACCGACTGCCCACATCACCACGCCGATCCAAAACCGTGGTTGATTGAAATTCAGATAGGACATTGCGGAGGGTGAGGAGAGGTAGGTTCCCATCAGCGAGCCATTGATGACGTTGAAGATTACGGCTGCGAGAGGGACGATGATATGGGACTTGGAACGGTTGGGTGTGCGGAGGGGAGAAATGAGGGCACGGTTGAGGTAGTGACCGAGAAACATGGTGGCGAGGAGAGTCGAAGGGTGGTCGAAGGGAGGCGTGGAATTTGACGATGGGGAGAGCGGGGACACGAGGTAGGAATATGTGAAGAGGATAGGGGAGACGAGCTCCATCACGATCCAGGACCTGATACCTTTTATCGGCTTATTAGCAATCTAGGAATTCCCGGTCAACGAAAAGTGATAACACACCATCTACAAGGAATATACTATGGCGCTTTGGCGAGAATCGTCCGAAGGGAGCATTGATAAAGATGGTCAGGGGACCAACGAGTGCTGGGAGGATCACGAACCACTTCCGAGCAGCTATAAGTCAATAAAATCGTACAAAATAAGCCTCAAGTTTTTTCGTAAATCCTGGAGGCGTACCATTGTACCAGAAATTCACCACCGGCAGGTCAGGTTTCCACATCCCGTCGTCGAGGATGATGTTGATGAGGAAGGAAGCTGGGAACTGCGTGGTTCGATCGCAGGATTATGACGTAAAATTATTCGGGTCTCAAGGACAGACACAGTGCTGACTTTCTCTGGTTCATGGATTCTCGACTTCAAGTTCGATTTACTGATGTTCATTGCCGTCACAGTTTTCACTCGTTTCTAGACATCAATAGTTTCCAGGTTGGTGTGCGTCCTCCCAGCGACTTGGAGGGCACCACTATTAATCTAGTACGACCTGAACTCATGGCGTTTGGTGCCTTCGGGAATTTTTCTAAATATCAAGACCCCGACAGCCGTTTATCTGTAGGCCTAGGAGTTACATCGCTGTCGCTTCAATGCATCGGGCTCGCAGTTGCTATCTGTATTACTATCTCCGCCAGTCTCCCTCCTGCGTTTGGGACGAGAGGGGGGTGATCCACTTTGGCGAAAGTCCGTCACATCAGGGTCCACCTCCTCATCCGTATCTATGGAAAGGTCAATCGTAACTTTGGGCTGCCTGTGACATAGAACGAGCTATGACTATGCCGAATGAGACCAGAAGGGATCGACTCACCCCTGCTGCTCGTCCTCGACATCGTTTCCGACTCCCATTGGAGTTAGTGACGTTCTACCCTCAACTCTTCCGTCGACCCCTACCGCTTCCTTGGGGACAGGTACATCCGTTTTCCCCGACAGCCAAGGGTCCTTCTTCCACTTCCTCATATAGTCTTCCTCCAACACGATCCTCAGCCACTCAACCTCCATTAAATCGTTCCCCAGTTCCACCAACATTTCGTCTGTTCGGTTAGCCAATGTTTCGGCGTCGTCGAGTCTTTGTCGGAGAGCTGAGCGGCCATCCGTCAAGGCTGTGAACGATCGAAGGACAGCTCGAAGGTTCTTCCTGGACGGTTTCCTGTTGCTTGGAGGTGATGGTCCTCTACTGCGTAGGGGTAATGGCGATACTGGCAACCCATCTTCTCTCTCAAGAAATGATTCCGTCGCTGGATGTGAAGCCTGCCGTGCTCTGGGACCGGCTCCTTCCTCTTCGCCTGGAATACCTTCTGTACATGAATGGCTCTCGGTTACCTTCTCTACTCGCTGGACAAGTCGACTCACCCTCCAATTCTGCTTCCCTCAAGATCCCCTCTGGCGGAGGCGGTACGGGCTCCTGCAACTCCTCTTTGACGCTAGCTTGCGCGAATCTTTCCCTCAGCACTCTCCTACTCTTCCCTCTCTTACCCCTTGCTTGCGAAGCCGACGGCCTCGGCGATGGTTCCCTCGATTCACTGACCCAACATAACGCTTAGCTTAACCAGTTCCCAAGTCCCAAAATACTCGCAAAATGGTGCTTACGAAGTGAGTGGCACACCCTCTGGATGCTTCTCGAGCAACTGACGAATGATATATTCCGTCTTGCCGTTAGCCTTGATGGCATTTTTCTGGAGCGATTACCCTTGTGTCAGGAGTGTCTGCTAGTGGAGGGATAGAGGTAGAGGGCACTCACCCGTGCCAGGGCCTGTATCTCCACACGGCCAAGCTTTCGGAGAGCATCAGCATCCATATAAGTCTAGGTTTCTGGTTGGGACGTTATTGGTTCTTGATTGAGGTGACTCTTGGAGAGAAAGGAGTGGTTCTGGGGTTCTGGTTGTGAGTGGCTCAAGAGCCACTGTCACTGTATTTATCCGTTTGCTTTGGCCTCCGCTCTTTGTTGTATTTCATAGTCCGCGTTGGTGATGGCTTTGGTCCACCCCCGAATTCGAAGGTCAAAGCGTCGGTGATCTACTTAGTATGCCTCGCTGCATCGGTGACGTTTCACGTTTAGCCTATCACCGGTCGCCTCTTGAGACTTGTTAGTATCTCACTTCTTTAACCTCTTCTCATACCAAGGATTTCGATAACAGAACATTCAAATCAAGCACAGTTGCGTCGCATGAGTCTCTGGCACCGTGGCACCTGCTACAGGATCGATAACTTGGATAAAATGAGCGTCGGGATTGTATCGGACGAAAGGTGAGTTATCAATGTTCTATCACTTCCTAACCTCTTACAACGTTGATTTCATTCCCCACAAGTTTTTCTGATCGTCCAAAACCATGTCCGCCTACGGTGCCATCAAAGCACCTACTCGCACTTCCGATCCTCTACCTTCGACGATCTGGTCTACCAAAGCATTGCCATCCCAATCAAACTACATAACCCTCCATCACCTCACACTGTCAACGGCCCTAACCCATCTAGGTCTTATCGATTACCTATGGCGAGAATTTGCTGAAGAGGTGGAGCGAGGTTTGACTTACCCGCAAGAAATGCTACAAGGGGAGGTGTTCACGAAGGAGATGTTTGAAGCGTATTTCTTCGCTGGAGATGCTTTTGTTGGGATTGTGGGAAGTGGGAAGGTAGAGGAAGGTTTGGAGGGTGGCGTTAGGGAAGTTGAAGGAGGGGTGGATAAGGCGGCTGCTGGGAGGAAGTGGGAGGATTGTGTTGCCGGGTTTTACTATGTTCGTACTCCTCGGTTGTTCTCTACTGTTTTGGATGTGAGGCTGATGTGCGTGGTTGACCATTGCAAAGGTTAAGCCCAACTACCCTGGACGGTCCTCTCATGTAAGTTCCTCGGTTTTGTAGCGAAGGACGCATATCCATCGTCAATGCTGGTTTCGACCGAAGCCCCGAGGAGAGCCCCTTCAGCGTTTTCGCGAGACTCCTGCCTGATTCTCACCTCCTCTCTTTCTCCCTCCAGATTTGCAACGCTGGTTTTGTTGTCCCCAGTACCCAGAGAGGGTCAGGCTTCGGCCGCCTCCTAGCCAAGTCGTATGTCCACTACGCCCCAAAGCTTGGGTACCAGGCTAGCGTCTTCAACCTGGTGTACGTCAATAATATCGCCTCTGTAAAGTGAGCTCCCCCCTTTGTGAATTCGCTGAAGATTCAATCGGTTACTCATCACTGTTCTGCGCCATAGGTTATGGGAGAATCTGAATTTCACCAAAGCTGGTCGCATCCCCCGTGCAGGCCGATTGAGGACCAAGGATGGAAAAGGGGAGGAGTACGTCGATGCTTGGGTGTTTTACAAGAGCTTTATTGATGGGAATACGACAACTAATGCGTCGACCAGCTGAAGGGAAGGAGAGACGAGTAGGTCGTCTCCGTGGTTTCTTGATAGACGTGGTTTGAATGTTGGCTTTTTTTGACAGGAAAGCAACAAGTTGGATCAAAGCAGCAGGCTGTAATCATTTCCGCTAACCTGCTATCTGATCCAGTTGTGCGATGCGACAGGGATACTATCTCTTGCATCCGAGGTTGAACGACCATCAAATAGAAGCAAGATTTCGTTGGTACATCCGAGTGTCACGGCGCCGTCTTTGTTGAAATCATCGGTGGAAGAGTAGGCGTGATAGAAGCCAGTGGGGATTTTGCCGTTACCAACCATCACCTTCGTCTCACCTCGCGGGAGAGACTTCAAATTCTACACACCCATCCGCTGGTTGGACGACATCCAGGCCAAGCAAAGTCGAGGTTGATTTTGTCATTGATACTTATCTCCCTGAATCCGACCGCGGCGCCCCAGCCGTTGAACCACAGCCATCCGCACTCCCCAAGACCCGCGGTGAGTATGAAATACCCTTGCCTGCAGCTGATCCCTGAAGGGTCGACCACATGGTCGTGGATGCGGGTGATTAGAGGGAGAAACGGACCCATCGTAACCCATCATGCATCATTTTGAGATGATTCGGCGGAGGATAGGATGTCGCGTGACCTAACTCTGGATATCGAGAAGCCTATCAGGAATTTCACGACTTTCAAGACCTGGCGAGTCTCGGGTCGGAGTGCCCTCCTACCCTTCGGAGATGGGAGATTTCAACTATACGTTAGTTCGCCTCTCCGATTGCTCTCCGATGTGGAATGTTGGGAGTAAGTAGTGCGGGGTCTACTTTGATGCGGATGGACACGGGGATAAACAAGGAGTGAGGTTGGCTACTGGCTGGCTGGCCACGCCTGGCTGCGACTGGTGAGCTCATCAAGGTTCCCAAAACCATGGTCGAGACGGGATTTGAATGAATGGACTTTTTGGAGCTCAGCGAGCACTGCAAGCGAAAACCAGTTCGATCTTGACAAATGACAATCTCGACGTTCTGATTGCCAGCTGGAGAATGAGATCAGTGTTCCAGTGGATCTGGATTTCTGGATACCGAAGCCTGGAGGGTCTCAAGAAATGATTCTCCCACTGCGGTTGAGGGCACATGGCGGCAATGCTTGGGCAGCCGGCGAAGGAAAGACGACATTGCAGAACCTTTTGACAAAGAATTCAGGATAGGCTGAAGCACCAAGCTCGGCATATCACCGGCAACATGACGAGAAACTGTGAGAGTCGGAAACTCGACCTCCAGACTCAAGAGTCGGATTCTCACAATTAGACATTCCACACGACGTCACGAAGACGCCGGGGCAGATAGCGTTGAGGACAGATATGTAGACCAGCCCTCGCGTGCGCCTGAGAGTCAAGTCGGGTATTCGGATTGCTGGAGCTCGCTCCTACTGATGGTACACGAAAATACAACACGAAGATACAACACGAAGATAAAAGGGCCCCGAAGGACAATAAATCTGAATAAAACCAACTTGAAGGTCACTCGAGAGAAGGTCATCGAGGAATAATTCTATCAATCGAAATTGCAGTCGCCCTGTTGATATCCAGGTCAGCTCTACTTCGGAATCCAGAGGCTTTTGGGCTTACCTCTCTCACGAAAGTCAGCATGTGGCAACTTATCCACCCCTTCTCAAAGCCGGTTCCCGCATACTCAAAGAAATATCTCCATTTTCGTTGAAACGCCTCGAATTCGTCAGCGTGTGCAAGGGAAGGGAAGTCTTTCACAAGAATGGGCCGGAGTGTGGAAAAGCTTGATTCGAGGCGGCGAGACCAAGTGCGGAGCGTGCGAGGATAGTCTAGTGGTATGCCGTGCGCGTTAGAAGCGAATCGACGGGAAAGAGGCATAATTCTTACGTGAAGAATGGTTCTCAACAGTCTCCAAAATAAAACGACCTTGTGATGCCAACTGAGCCGATTCCACCAACACCGTGGCGCTAGGCAAGCAAGAATTTGGCCACATATATCGCCGCATAAAATCCTCCGCCCTGTTCCCCTATCAGCAGATACAAATTGCGCCAGCCAGAGCACTCACTGATAACCAGTATACCGACACTCCGGGAAGGTACTTGAGGTAACTACAGCGGCAGCACCGTGACTCTTCAAGGCGTAGTCGAGAACTTTGAAGTAGGTCTTATAGTGCTAGCGGGCCGATAAAGTGATCGATTGTTAGATGATGCGAATTGACGAAGTCGAGAAACCTCACCGAGGCGCCGACGTGCTCAATCATTTCAACGCTTACAAAGGCGTCGAAAGAGTGCTCCCATTCGCTATTGTTCAAAACATCCCGGTAGTCCATCAAATGAACTGTAATCTTTCCTTCCAGGCCAGCTTCCTTGACGCGCTCTTCGGCGAGCTTCTTCTGTTCCACCGACAAGGTCAGGGTATCAACCGAACACCCACATTCCTTTGCAGCCTATGTCGAGGAAAATATCAGGAAATTGATCGTGAAACGAGCCCGCTAGAACTTACGACAATAGCCAAGCCACCCCATCCACTCCCGAATTCTAGCACGCGGCTTCCGGCATGCACTCGTGCTTTCTTCAGCACGTGGCGGATCTTCCGGAGTTGGGCATTCTCAAGATCTTCGGAAAATGGCTTGAGGCCGAGTGTAAGGTCTCCCATTACACCACCTTCTTCGTGACCCCAAAGTGCGCAGGAGTACATCATCTCTCTGCTCAAAAATGCCTATTGCATTGTATCGTCAGTAACCAGTATCTCGAATAAGTTGACAGAAGCTGCGAAATTCACCTTGAAAAGATCGTTACTCTGATCGTAACTGGCAATGACATTGGCCCTCGCTCTCCACTTGGTCTGACCAAAGAAGGCATTTGACAGGCTCGAAAAGACTGAGGACAACCGCGAGAGAGAAGAAAGCGAAGCCATAGTAGCGGTATTCTCGAGCCACAGCTGTGGGTAATGAACGTTGCTTTGTGAGATATATAGAAAAATCCCGAAAAAAAAGCCGCTAACCTTCATAATTCCCTTGAGGTCAGACACCTCAACGTCTCCATAGATATATGCCTCGCTGACTAGATTCACAACTATCAGTAAGCACTACAGACGAAAAAAAGAAAACACGTACAACCGAGGTCGCCCGAACTGCAAAGCGAAACTCGGAGTCAGTGCCAGAGAAAATCATCGATGGTGGACTACGTACAATAGCACGCGAACCCAAAATTCGTCGCTGAAGACTCGTAATACGACGGCGTTGCATCCATCACGGTAGACACCGAAGTACCGTGTACGATGATCTGAGTCTTTGATTTCTAGATAGCCATTGGATATTCCCCGTTCCAAGACGGAGCAAATGGATTCCCGAGCTAAGTAGTGTTGGCAAAGCTCAGAGCATATATTGCGATGCTGAGAGTGGAAACATACCAAAAGAAATAAGCCATGACCTCGGATTGGGGACAGAGATCGTGGAGAAAGAAGACGAAGGCTTCAAAACGTTGAGAGAAGAAATTGTAAGAGCCATTGTAGCCAGAGAAGAACGAAGAAGTTGGCTGAGTGATGAGGAACTGAGAAGATACAGTAGACATTTTATAGGTCGAGTGCCTTCCAGTAGTTGCGTCTGACGATCGGGAGAGTCTTTTTGTTCTGAGGAAGCAAACGGAGCACGGGTGAATTTCCACAGATCCGAGACCTGGCATTGCACCTAATCTCAGTGGTTGCGGTCCTTTGGAGTCAACTTAGAACGATTTAGGACACGCGGCTAAGTCCAACTATCACGATTGCGGTGTGGATCATTCGGAATATCGACGCCAAATGTCGCCGGTGAGTGCATAAGCACAGATGGTCGGCTGGCTAAGGATTCGAACATAAGGTGGAGGTGGAGAAGAATAGACAATGGGCCTGAATGGGAGCAGAGACAATTGACGATGTTATCAGCTGGCCATCTACACGATGAACGGAGGAAGGGCGAGAACTGGAACTCACACCTTTTTCCATCTTGGAGCAATGGCAAAACAAAAAGATATGCGGTGGTCGAAGAAAAAACATGAAGTGTGTCAGCCTAGAGCAAGAGTTTCTTTTTCATTATTGTGTGTGCAGTTCCGAGACGTTTACCTATCCGGGCGTCTGTTGGAAGTGAGACATACGGCTGGTTGCGACCTGCTTCGAATGAGGATGAGTGGGGGAGATCTCATGTGTCAGAGATCTAAGCGGTGAACTTTGCTCACTGGTAATTCTGTCCAACAAGGCTCGCGGTCCAGCGAATGGGGTTTAAGTTGCCGGGGTCCTCCATATCCTCTGGTCCGAGACATGGGCAACTGCAGCACGTCTTGACTATGGAACAACCTGAGTGATTGCTCGAAAGACATGGGGGAACCTTGATGCATCCAGCTGAACGATTTCGAAGTCAACAACGGTGGAGAGAGCTCAAAGGGATGAGAACACACCTCGACCTGCGTCCTCGACCAAACCTCCGAATACTCGATGGAGCCATCATCGGAGACGTACGGAGACCTAGGATCCCGGAACAATATGCCAGTCGGACGCTAGCGCAAGATATCGACTAAAGGAAGGGCCCGTGCAAACAATCAGAGCGGAACTACGTTTCCAGTTGATAATCCGTCTTATCGATGTCTTAGCGAGTCGTTTGAGCCCTCCGCACAGAGGAATGTCGCGGGGGATGAACGAGGGGGAGAGTAAACCGTTCGAAAACATTTACATAAATGTCAAGTATATTCGCGTGTCGCTGCTAATGCAAACGATGGACACACGGAAGTCAAAGCACGGTCCTCATCGTAAACTGGTCAGTGCTCGGGTGAGTCGACAACTTCAAGCCCTTCACGATCTTCACCGGGCCGCTGTTAGCAAAGACGAGTCTAAATGCCAGCTCCACAAAGGCCGTTGGACGGTTTGAGCAACGACAATAAGGAGAACGTGGATTCAATTTCAGAAACATTGACAAAAAGACGAACAAAAGAGCTGGTGATGCATATGTCTGAGTGCATGACGCATAGCGGTCCAAGAGTGTCCAAGTCGACGCACAGAAGACCCAAAGAGATCGACTTTTTTTTGTCTTCAAGGTTAATGCTATCTATGCTCTGCCCGTCAGCTGGGAAACAATCAGTCAAACACCGCATCTATGCGACAACAACATAATAGCAGTCCCATACTTTCTACCCTGAGCAAAGTCTAAAGCATGTAGATCACAGCATTGGGCGAGAGAGGGGACGATCATGCTGCCGTGAGTTCGTAACGAGAACAAAGCAACAGAGCTCTTGGAATTCCATGACGGGATAAAGAACAGGTACCGGAAGGCTGGAAGGCCTGAGGAACTGAAACCGACCCTACAGAGCACAAAGAATGGGGGGTGGAGCCACCAATGAACTGCGCGGATGTCGTCTCACTGCAACGAGAACTTAAGACCGAGCAGCATCTTTTGATAGACTTCATCAATATTTGATATCACAGGAGGACGGCGATAAGACAACGTACAAAGTCTGCTTGCGCCCATTGGCCACGAGTTAGGGTAGGATCTGACTTTGGATGAACTAACAACCACCCTCAGGGGCCTCACCTAAGTACCCTGGACCGCCCACTTTTCGAATCAAGGGTCGTACACCGTGCGGTGGGCCTGTGAGAAATTTTGGAGAGCAGTGAGGCTGGCGCATGGATCCCTATTCGCGAAGGTGGAGACTTGAAGAATTCTCTAGAGATGGATGAGCCGGTAAGAACGTGGTGACCGAGTCTCTACATCGTCAGCGCCCCAGATGGAGCGATAGTGACCAATGACATCGAAGAGACCTTTTTTAATACAAGCGGAGTCGCTTGAAGCCTTGAACATGTTGGGCGGGCTTCGAGCGGTGCCAAAATTGACGTCCTCGAGAGGGGCTTTACGCGCAAACGTTCCACCGAAGGGGGGTTCCATCATTAGAGAGATGATCATCTAGCGAAGTGTTCCCGAGCTGCGATTACACCCATCCTGACTGGTCTGGGAACCAGGAGCTGAGAAAGAGCAAGCTTGAAGCAGCACTGAGCAGCTGCCAGTGACGACAACCAACGTTTCCGACAATAAACAGGGGACTCAACCAAAAACGGCGGCGGGGGGTAGCGTGTATCAGATACTTCCGATGGAATCCACAGTTACCCAAAACAGCGTCTCACATAATCCCATAGCCTCGCTAAAATCAGCGTTGAGGGGACGTTGAGTGGAAGCGAAAAGTTCTATCAGTTCGTAAATTTACCCAAGTGGTCTAAAGCTGTGAAGCTGAGTGACGGAGGCGTTGTTAGGAGGTAGGAGATGGGTCCAAGGTTCGTCTACGATAGCATGGAACCCGCCCTGTTTTCGGAGGCAGCCTTATACCCCAGATGACCACATCATT
Organism: Jaapia argillacea MUCL 33604; assembly: GCA_000697665.1. Taxonomy (NCBI): domain Eukaryota; kingdom Fungi; phylum Basidiomycota; class Agaricomycetes; order Jaapiales; family Jaapiaceae; genus Jaapia; species Jaapia argillacea. The sequence continues at coordinate 590,051 of KL197726.1, forward strand.
ATCCCGTATCTAGGACAAGAACCTCGACTACCGCCTCGAGGCTATTGTACTGGGTTCTCAGCGACTTGCAGGTTGTCGTCGCACCCGATCTTCCCTATCACAATCAAATCTGTCGAACATACTCTTCCCGAATAACGGCCCTGGATCGTCCTTATTCCCGTCTCGTACCACAACAAATTTGTTATATTGATACACATAATAAGGATATCTTCTTTTTATTCCATAATTCTGTTGTATGCTCTGTACGAAGACATAATAGTGTCGGTATGACGGAAGGCCGATTACATGACCAAAACATAAGTAACATGATGGTAGTACACGAGATGCGATGTTGTTGTGTGGAGAGCACTGTGGTGAGAGTGATGAACAGAGGAGAGAAATATGCAAACAAAACAATGAATGAAAGACAAAACAGTCCAATAATGCGCGAGTCGGATGCCAGTGAAGCGCCAGCGAACGATGGTGACAGTCCAATGTACAGCGAGCCATTAATATTGCCCAACCGACGTCGTCGAGACTGCCAGGGCACCAAATAAGGGTAAACCTGAGAGAAGAGATAGAAGAATGAGAGGAGAACACAAGGATACCGGGAAGTCGACGAGAGGCGATGACAACGTCGCCAGCAGCAATAAAGAAATAAGAAACCAGCAACCAGAAGCGCTACCAAACCGCCGGCGCAGCGAACGCGAACGCTTCCCGGCCAATCTTGGATTTGGGGTAGGCTTTTGGGACCTCCGACTGGAGCTTCAGTTCCGCGGCGTGGTCGGCCATCATCACTAGGCGGGTATAACGACCGTCGGTGATCTGAATCTCTTGACCATCGGGTGGTGTGGGAGGCGACGACGACATGGCGGGTGACGACGGAGAGAAGGTGGGTGATGGGGTATCGGGAGTGAGTGGGGGCGTGTAGTCGTTCGTAGCGTGACGAGAGTCGTAGGTGACTTTCACGGGAACGGGGGGAGGTGGTAATGGGTTCTGAACAGGCTTGGGTGGCGACTTCTGAACGGGTATGGGGATGACGGGTATTGAGATGGCGTTCGACTCGAACGGCTGCGTGGGTTGTTCTGAAGGACGAGGGGGGAGGGCGTATGTAGGGTAGGGGCCGGGGCCGACAAAATCCTTCTTCACCTTTCCCTCGAACTCAGCCAATATTGCCGGCTCGATATTCAACTCCCACTCCAGATAGCTACACATCTCCCTCTCCATCTGATTAATCTCCCGTAGCTGGTAGAGATTCTGGCCGACGATGGTCCACGACTTGTTCGAATAGGTGTCGTCGCAGATAACTTTTGAAGCGATCATGAAAGCGGCAATAAATAGGCGATGACCCGATGATCCCCGAGCGGCGGGGAATCGAACTTTTAGGCGCTGTAAAAGATATAGCGCTGCAAACGTAACGGATGCGTGTAGTCGGGTTCGATGGAGCGCGTAAGCGATGAAGCGGGCGAGGGGAGGGGAAGGGAGCAACGGCGCCGTCGACGTCGACGGCTGCGGCGGCGGTGGAGTCGGGAGATCGGGACACGCAAACAAATGCGTTACGAATCGCGCGCACATCCTCGCTGTGTGCTCATGACCGTAGTAGGGATCCTGGGATGTCTTCGAAAATGTCAATACTCGTGGAGAAAAAAAGTAGCGTGTCGAACTCGCCTTGGACGCACTACTACTCGAGATAGGTTGAGCGGAAGAACTCGCCACCGCATTAGATATGGAAGGATTGACCTTCACCTGAGGAATCGATGACCTGGCCATACTGTGGCCATGTCGGAAGGGGGAGGGATGTGATGCGATCGCGGGTCCGTGTACAGCAGCCATAATCTATGCGGGAAGGTGTCGCTGTGGACAAAGGGGAGAGGCGCTGGTGACAAAGGGCGGGGGAGGCGGAGACGACGAATAGGATGGATTTGGGAAAATTGCTCTGTAGGGCCTGGGGGTAATATATGAGAAAACAGATCGCCGGAGAACACAACAAATGTACACGAAGAAGCGAAGAGCGTTCAGGGCATGAGATGGTGTAAGATTATTCTATACTCAGCACGGAAAACACGAGTTGAGAAGAAGGGCAGGCGGACACAGTTCAAGTCAATATAACCGAACCACGCCTTGTCAAGCCCAGTCACCCAACTGAGCGTGGGCTCGCCACGCCACAGGCCATGGGCTTCATCAGAAAATTTTTCATTTTCCATAGCCCGGAGCCTGCCATATATAGGAACAGGCCATCTCGTTCGTGATCCGGCTTTCCGGTTCGTGTCAACCAATCTCGCTCTCGCCTAGCAGGCACCGATCGAACCACAAGAAAACCCAGATGCGAACCGACACTCACCGCTGGTCAGAAACGTGGAGAATGGGGAAGGCTCGATAGAAAACGCCGTTCCGCTTCGTGGAGTGTACGTCCAGTGAAGATAAGGGTGATCCAGACAACAGAGAGCAGCTTATGAAGCAAAGACGGGGCGGACAAAGCAAGCAGAGTCCAGAAGATGGGGGGGTTCGAGGTATCCGATGTTTGAGGAAGGGTATATATAAAGAGGGAGGCGCCGACGGTGTTGAGTAATGATGGACCCGCAACGGCAGTGTGGTTTCTCCCAGAGCGCCACTGCCTTTATCGGGAGATGTGTGCTGGCAGAGTTGCCTCTTCGGACCATCTCGGCTTTGACACTAACATCTCCCCATCCGGTGCTGACTAATCCATTTAGGTTTTGCAGCGTGTTCGGTCATCTCGCTCCGGCTTTGCCAATCAAGATCATCAGATCCATCGAACATCCGTCCACTCAAACTGACCCGACTTTCACTTGTCTCGAGGCTGCCCTGGAATGGTTCCTCCTCGCGCTTTCTGGCACGCGAACAAAGTTGCTAACCCCGACAACGCTGTCTCTCCTCGTGTGCCCCGACTTTTGCTTTCAGTCCTGTCAAATCGGTGTTTGCGACTACGGAACTTACACAATCAATTGCTCCCTGAAGCTGTGCGCTGTCCATTCAGATTGCCAAAGCTTGTCATGATACATCCCGGTGTGATCGCTGCCCCCCGTTCCTTGAAGCCACAATGTCCAGTTTCATGCTGCCGCCACCCCCCGACGTCTCAAAGCCCCCTATGAAGCGTTTCTCGATCGCTCACACCCTTTGTCCCTTTCACTAACTGCACAACCCAAGAAAACACTGACTCGTATAATCGCCGCTTTGCACATTGAACTTCTGATCTTCGAGCTATACCGGCACTTGCCCTGGCTAGATGAGCTCAGTCATTATCCTTTCCTCAAAGCGATAGTTGTGTTGCAACTCAATCGCGAACCCAAGCTGTGCTCAGGGGAGACGGCAAGCGCCCGCAGCGCTGATCCGGCAACCAAGTTTCCTTGTTCGTTGACAGTAACCCTGTACTGCTGATGTGTCGTATATGGCGACCGCCTTCGCATCACCGCAAGGAAAGCCGCAGGTCCATAGCTAAAAACACGAGGTGTCATCTACCTCTCCTTGGGGAGATTACAGCTTCCTGCGGGAAACGTGCTGTGTGTATCTTGGCTACCCTATCGACAACTTCGATCTTTCCCATCATGAGAAACGATGACTCGGTGTGTGGTTCCCTGCATGCATCTAGCCCTCTTGACAAGATTTCGTCCCAACCCTTGTGTGGAAGGCTCGGTTTAAGCATTTGATGGGATTTCGTTGCTTTCATGCTCTGTCGATCTTACCGGCGCTCCTCCCACAACTTTTGAACATGCATTCACATTCCGTCAAAACTCCATTCTCGTGCGCCGTAAGTCGAGTAAAGTTCTGTTGTGACCCTTGACGAAACTTATCCAATCCATCCACGTTGCCCTCGCGGGATTCTGCTCGGACCTTCAACCGCCCATTTTACCATCACATGGCACACTTTCCGGCTTTTTACTTACGTCCCATAGGCTCTCACATCGTTCACCCACATCCGATACTCCCTATCATTGCGAAAACGCACCTGGTAATCGCGTTGTTCACATACGAATACTACCATCGAGGGCCGTACTCCGTTCCCCGCTTTTCAAAGTTCACAATGAATCCGAGTGATAGGCTTAAACTTGCACGATCAAAATCAATCGACAAGCGGCATTTATGTACGAGTCCTTTCCGTCTCGTGGTTTTGACTCTTTCGTTTTTTCGCTCCGTGCCTTCTGGCGTTACGTTGTTGAGGTGTGCGTGTATCTTGCCTGCCTTCAATCGATAGGGCTCTGACGACGCTTGAGGTGTACTGTTTACCCGCCTATCCTCGAGACTAACTTCGAATTCATTCCCGTCATTCCCGTCCTTCACTCTCCAAAGACCATCGATATTACTGGGTGTGGTATCCACTACTATCATCATTTACGTTCGGGAGTCTCCTCTTACCATGACCGAGCACCTCTTCATCTCCAATTCTTACATCCGTCAGAGCACTTCATCTCCAACCTCCTACGTCCGTCAGAGCCCTTCCGTCCCCGCGCACGTTGAAACCCGAATCTCTGGAGGTTCCTCTGTCTCCACCTCGCTCCATGACTCGGGACTCCTGGACCTTCGTACACATCCGTACCATCTATCTGTATCATGGATGCGAAGTTCCTTTGGCCTCTCTTCTCTCGGATCTCTCAGAATCATACCTCGTCTTCGTCCTACTACACATCCCATTCATATCCCTCACATCCGACCTTCACTCATGACCACAAAACGCTACATATACATTCCTTTATCAGCTCCAATCCCATCAACACCTAGCAAAGTACACAACCACACGTATCAGATCCGGAATCTATCACAACCCAACGCAGTAACTTGATTTTCTCGGAACCGTTTTCCCCTTTCTGGTGGGACACGTCTATCGAGGGGAGGGTGGAGCTCCACATATGGCGGTGCTCCCTCGTATGGGTGGCCGGATACTTACCTCAACTGCGCATTGGGCGGCCCGCAGGCAGATCATGCGCCGAGCAGTCTTCCGCCAGCCTTCCTTCCCCTGCTTTTGAAGTTTTCATGGAAATCGTTCACCCCATCGTTTGCGTATGGGGTTGCTGTGCAGCGGTACGATGCACAGCCATGTAATTCAGTTGGGGGGGGGGGGCAATGTTAACTTGGGGGGGGCCTCCCC
>KL197726.1:595473-699714 GCA_000697665.1 Jaapia argillacea MUCL 33604
AGGGGGGGGGGGGGGGCAATGTTAACTTGGGGTGAGCCTACCCATGGGGAGAGCCTATGCATGGGCTTGAACGCAGCATAGACGGCACCGAGTCGTCATCGACGAAGATGCATCCGAGGTTTCTGCTATTTGCCACAAGTAAGAGATAGGACTCGGAGATTGGTCTAGTATTGGTGCGAAACGCCATCGTCATCATCATCTCAGTTCGTGAGGTGGAAGTTCCAAATCTCAAACCGCGAACCTGCGTCATAACTTTCATGCGATACGATTTACTTGGCTAGGACGGATCACAGCTTACTATTTGTACGACCTACTAACCTTCGTCGAATTGGATAAACGGATGCAATGTACCAAAAGGTCTGACCAGTGACATCGTTGGATGGCAATAGCCAATGGGTTGATGGTCCACGAGCGGCGCATGTACGTCACCGACGACAAGAACATAGAACACGCCGGAAACGATATAGACAGACGTCTTGAAACGAGGAGCCTTTTGACGTCGGTAGATACGCAAGCATTGAGAACAGCCTTGCTACACGGTGTGAAGGAGAAGTAACGACGTTACCGATGTGCACTGTTATTTTGGTGAGGTGAGAGCGCATAGATCGCGGTGGGTGATAAACCTAATTTGAAGAATACAGACCGTGTCAAACATATTGAACGCATTCAGGTAAATTGCTGGCTTACTTGAGGTACGTTCGCAATAGAGATCGTAGGCTCACGCTGTCATATCATGGGATTCGGAGACAATCCCAAGGCTTGCACTGCAGTGTAAATGTGAAGCAACGGCGTAAGAAACTACCATGCCATCCATCATGCATCAGATATCGCACTTGTCCTCGTTGTCGCGGGTCTGAGGATGTCAAGGACACGGAGCAGAGACGACAGCAAGACAACGGGTGAGTAACGACGAGAGCCGTGGGAAAGCTGACGTCGATGCAGCAAGCGCCGATAATTATACAACACAGCCACGCCGCAAACCTTGTTGCCACTCCGTCCTCGAATCGCTGATTACTCATCTGGGCTGCTTTTCTTTTCTCGGTGGTCCTAGAACTTGCTCTCTCTGGAACGCTCTGGTAAATCACCGACATGTGTTTCAATCGGATTGGCATCTGTTCGCTTTCCTAGCATGCATGCATGACACATGTCTCCCCATTATGCCCCTCAGATCCTATGGGGTTTGGGGCGCATTGTTTGCATTGTTTGCTCGGCCAGCAGGGTGGGTAAGAGCGCGGTGAAATTTGCCGGTGGAATTTTTATGGGTTAATGGTTTGCATGGAGATTCCGAAAAACTGTCAATCGCAGCTAGTATTGCTACTATCTAAGCACTGGCGTCCCTGACAGTTCATTCATTTTTGCTTTCGCTTTGAAATCCGACTGCGAGATCAAATTTAACGTGAGTGAAATTTTGTGTCGTCTTGTGCTCGCGATCCTAATGCGCTGTTCTCTGGCAGGGGCTTCATGACATGGAGGTTCGGATCGCGTACGATCATACAGTCGTTCTCCACTTCATTCTAGAAGTCCGCAGGAGTCTCAGCTGGAAGCATCCTCGGCTTCATGGCTGGACGAGGACTGCGCACCTCTCTGGGCTTATCTGCGTTATTGTAGCACATCCTACCGACCGGGATTGTTCCATCCGTTGCACGTTCTTCCATCTACCTGCTGATTTTGTCGATCAACCATTCCTAACTCCCCGTTCCGTCCTTCCTTGGTTATCTATCCTTCTCCGAAAATCACTCCTAAACGCAGGTTCACCGGAGCTTATCGATTGGGGGGACTGGTGAACCAAAATGCATCATTGTCCGCCACTAGCATATCCATCTCGACTACATCTGTCGATGTCGGGATCCTTTCCCTGTCCCTGTGCTCTCCATCTCACCTCCTGACAGCAAAGTTAGCTTCCGGCTTTTGTGAGCCTTGAGAGCCTGACGGGATCAAATTAGTCTTCGCTTCCGAGTTGCCCTCCTGACCGTCACGCGTTACCGATCAGGTGGGCGGGGTGTCCTACCCTGTCGCTGGTCGTCGTTGTCGCACCGGGCTCACAAAGTCATCTGAGACGTTGCCCGGTTCAATTTGTCTCTAACCATGGCCAGGGGCGATGTGAGACTGACTTTCGGGGAACGGTATTTGGCGTTGACCGACACCGTGAATTCTATCAGGGCTTGTTTTGTGTCAATCTGTACGTGCCTGTTGCATCGCCTCTCCCTCTTTTGCCGGGTCCACAAGCTTTCCCTCACACACCCATACATCGAAGATGTCCGGTTGGAACGGTTTGGTATGGTGTGGTATGGTCCTCTTTCTCGGGCCCGGTGAATTCTTGGAACGCCCACAGTGAACTTCCGATAGGTGGTCGTTTAATCGATGATACACCGTGACCGTAGGCAACGGAATGTCCCACTTGGCTATCCCCTTGGATTCCTGCTTGACATCATCCAAAATCCATCCTTCGACTTGTGCTTCTCGCTGGTTAACGAACTCCGACGGCGCTCGGCTCTCGGGTTACTTTCTCAAAGGGATAATTCCATACACTCATTCTGCCTATCAAGGTGTTCGGGTAAGAGTGTTTTCTGGAACGGTGAGAAGGTCGAGGGTTACATAGACAGTGAGAGAAAGTCCAGGATGGGTCCCACCGCAAGTCTCTACTAAAGCCGACGGCTGCGAAGGCGCGAACGTTATCATCCTGCCACATGTACGGATTTCCCGCACCGTTGTTCCGACCCGCATGAAGATAGTATCCTCGACCCCCCTCGTAGGCTTGTGCTCCAAACCCAATCAACCCATCAATACGAATAAGCTCGAGCGTCGCCGAAAATCCCGATTATATCGATGAATAGATAAAGTTCGATGAGATTCGGGTCTTGCTGAATGACGGGGCTATGCATACTGAACACTTCACGTTAGGATTTACTGGAATAACAACTTGAACACGGCAGAGCGGTGAGGAAGTGGGGCACCTGCCCTGGACTAATGATGCTTCTTGTCTTGGGGTTTGGGTGGATGGTCTCGTTATGCGTGGAAAAGGTCCCTTCACCGTCAGGTTGGCACTTTTGGCTTTTGCATACAATGTGTGCATATCCTGCAAGATCGACTCTTCTGTATGGGTGGGAGTAACGGTATACGGGACGGAGGTCGTCTGGTCATTTACGCGAAAGAACTCCTGCGAATGGTGTGGCCATCTCGAAGGTGGGCATGAGCTTGCCGGTTCTTGAATCCCCTGGAAGTCAATCAGGTGCCATCGTTGAGGGTAGTTCATCGATGATCCGACGAGCTCTAAGTATACACGCATAAGTGACTTGATTGGGGCGAACGACGGTCTTGTCGGAGGAAAGCCTAAGACAGGTGTATCATTGCGTGTAGACGCAAACCATACCGCGGATGAATGTTTCGAGGGAGGTCAGGGATGATCATAGAACCACTGGAAGATCACGGAAAATGCGTTGAACTTGAGGATAGGACAGCCTAGCACAGTGCGACATGCATATACCCCTTCGTGATCGGACTTGGACATGCAGAGGTTTGTCTGAGGACATGGCATCATCCCCGTCAAGCTTGCCATTCCGAGAAGCCTTGCCCTTGGTTCGTGTCACCACGGGTGGACCTCAACTTTTGACTTACTGTCTATTCGAAAATGTTCCGGAGCCACCTGTGTTGCATGAACCTGTGAGCGTGGGCGCTACTTGAGGACTAGGCAATAAGGAAATGACCTACCGCTAGAGAGACGAAATGAGGCGTCTGAGAGGCCTGTACACAGCCAAAGTCAACTACCTCGACGCGATAGGATCTTGTCTTCCACAGTCTGTGAACTGAGTCATATTTCGGAACTTGCATGGGATATATGTTTCACAAACATGAATAATCTGAGACCTGAAAATTGCCGTAAGTAAAATGGAGGGCATAAACTCGGAGCAGCGCTCACTAATGAATAGCCACCAATGAACGAGTCAAACAGCTCTTGGGGTCCGACATAGGCAGCCGCACCTTCACAAGAAAACATCTCCCAGAATCTCCCGGTGCCAAAATATCAAGTTAGCGGGGGTTGGAGAAGGTTACTGCTCCGCAAGATGTCAGTTCCATTTCAAAAAAACGACGTAGAATCCAGAGAGTCCTGAGAGGCGGTCCACAAGATTAGCAACGTGCCCCACGGACGCGAGTCATGTAGGGGTGAACAAACCCACCAGGACCCATTGTTCGCCCAATGAAGGTAAACTTTCATCAAATGTCGTTACCAACCCATCCATTCTTGGGCGCTCCCGAAGGCAGTGATCATAGTTGAACAATGAGAGCAATCACGAAGGTTGAGATCGAGAATCGAAGGAGCTGTGCAGTGGGGGTAAAGGGTGAGCGCTGACAACCAGCGATACCGCGTGGTCCGTGATATCCCACACTTTGTCGAGTCATAGACGTCGGGGCCGACGATGTATAAAGGTTTGCACGGCTATTGGTAAACTGGTTCAACTCGCGGCTGTACTCGCGGCCAGCTAAGCCCCCTGTGGAAGGACCGCAGCGCGCAGTCTGTCCGATAGACATCCATGAAACCATTGGTGGGATTCCATCTGCCAAAATCCCAAGGGAATAGCGAATGGTTGCAATCTCCGTTGACGAGTCGTGTGGATGGTATAAAGCACACCCGAATATGCTACTTTCCTTCTTCCAGAAGCAGTGCGCCTCCCTTGTCAACCGCTAGTCTGAGCCTATCCCCAGGTTTCAGGTCCTTGAACTACATTCGAATCCGTGAGCGAGTGACAGCATGAATGGCGAGGGCGAGAAGAAGGGAACGTACCGTCAACTCCCTCGTCCTATGCAAACTCTCAATCTCATCCACCCTGGCTCTCACGCCATCCAACAATTCATCAAACCCTTCCTCCTCTACTACTTGTCTCGCAGCATGTAGGATCAACTCCGAGTCGGGACGGACCTCATGGTGAATCTGCCACAGATACCATACATCAGTCAGTCAAGAAAACCGCCACAACAGAAGTTTGTTGCAGCGCCAGCCAAGTGATGAGGGATAAGGGAATACAGGCCTCACATCAATAGAGATGATATTTGCACGATCCAAATCTACGAAAAAGCGATAAGAGGTGAGGAGTGTACATAAAGCCATCGAAACCCGAGAGGCTCACCTTCCATATAATCAGCCCTTGTCATGATTTGTCTGCATTGCCACTTCGTAATAGATATGTAAAAAGAGTTATCAGTATCAGTAGGACGAGCGGACGCCGGGGGTCAGAAGACGGATGATAAGATAGTGTCCCCCTCGGTGTCGGGGTTGCAGCAGCCCATGGAGCCCGACGAGTCTCGGTGTAGCCAGGTAGGCTGTAATCCATGGCCTACTGGGGGTTAGGAAGCAGTTCTCTCCACCTGGCGTGGGAAGCAACAACGCCCCTCTCCCGTAAATCAGGGACGTACTTTTCCAACTTACATATGGAATAGAAGGCAAGGGCAAACCAGCAGCGTCCTCCGCCGATAATTCACCAGCTTCGATCCTCGCCAATTGGTGGCGTTCTTGTTCTATTCTCCTCTTGACGAATTCGCGGAGGAGGAGCCATGAGCATGAACTCCATTTTTGCTAAGTACCAAGTCAGGAGGAGATGTTAGTTAGTTAGTTCGTCCTGGAGGGGAAGTGGGAGGTTGGAGGTGAACGCACCTCATCCATAACATCATCATCACAATCCGGTATGAGCCCGATCTGACTAACCAACCAAGCCTTCTCAACTTCCAAAAGATGCTTCGCCATTTCCAGCGGGTCTTTCGACCTCATAGTCTTGTTCAAATATGAAAGTCTCCCTCCGATTAGTTCGATGACGCTTGATGTTCTTTCGCGTGAGTGGGTGGTGCTGGTGGTAGGGTGTGAGGGCCGCATGCGGAGAGAGGCTTGGTGTGCTTCGGTTGAGCTGAGGTCGTAGATGCATAGGACTTGCATTCGGTTGGATGTTTTGCGGAGGGCTTGGTAGGGCCAGAAGTCATCACTTATTCCCCGCGCTAATTAGATTGGCTTAGTCGAGAGATCAGGGTGATGGGGGCTTACGAGCCGAAGACGACTGTTAGGATACCTATCATACAAGACACGTTATTTGGATCATGGTGAAAGGGAGGGAGGGAGTGGCGCTTACCACTTGCAGCCCAAGACTCGGCATGTTGCTGGAGTTGTAATAACATATTCCTCCCTTCTTCGTCGTTGTGGAGGTAATGGATATTGTTGAATATGAGAACGAAAGGACGGCCTCGTTTTTTTGCGCAACGTAGTGCGACTTTTTCTAGTTTGTTCATCGCTGCGCCCAACATTAGTACCCAGGGTATCGTGGATGGAAGGAAGGAATCCACCTCGTTCTATGTCAAGTGCTGGTCCACCTGTTGCGAAGATCAACAATGAACGCAGGGATGAAGGGAAGGGAAGGCTCACCCTCTCTAGGATCCCGTCGTTGGAATAATCCGGTTTGAGAGTCCTCGTTGAATTCGTAGTTTAGTGCTTTGCCTAATCGGAGTCGGAAAACTTCTAGGTCGGGATGGGCGTCGCAGACTGATACGCCATCGGCCTGGATGGGTTGCATGGCATCGAATATCATTGTCGTTTTCCCTACACCCTGTTCACAAATGCATAGAATATGAGAACGAGAAATTGGAGGTACATAAAAGGGAGGTAATTCATGAGAAGAAGGCCAAGTCCGTTCTGACGAACCTTTGGGCCCAAGAGAACGTAATAATGTCCGGTCTCTTCTCCATTGATGATACGATCCAAGATATCTTGTTCTTTACGGCGAAGGTGTTGAGTCCAGGGACCGTCGCTGTCCAAGTCGAGGTCGTCTATTCCATGAGTGCGAGAAGAGGTTTTGGCGCCGTGGGTTGCGAGTTCGAGGGCTGGGTCGTAGCCGGGTGCGAATGCTAGCTCGATCTGGGGTCAGTGCAATGGGAATAATGAGTTAGTGGGCTGCGATAAGGGGTGAAAGCGAGGAAAAGGAGGGAGTGAGGTACCTTGTCGAGGACTTTCTTCTTGTACCACGATATGTATGCCACACCTCCGAAGAATACTGGGACCAATGCTCAATGCACGGCCGAGAATATAGGATTTAGTGTAGAGGGATAACACTCACGTACGGCTACACCAGCGAGAGCCGTGATAGCAGCATCCCTCACACCATTACTCTGAAAGTGTTGCGTGCCGCCTTCTACATCTCTCGTTCGGGAGAAACGAGATAAGAGGCCTCCTCGGGAACTTGGGGTGGGTCCACTTGTCTCAACGGGCGACTTCTCAGGTTTGTCTGAGACCTGGTTCCCAATACTTTGGGCAACTAGACGACGTCTCCCATATTTCTTGGCTCTGGAATGTAACAGACGAGATTTCGAGTCCGAAACGCAGCGCTTCCGAAGACAAGCAGATGGATATTTGGTTATACAAGCGCGTAAAGGAATCATTCAGTCACTAGTGCTGAAGCCGCAGCAAGCGTTGGAAGGGAACAGCAGCCCCAATATTCCATGCCATCACGGCACATTCGACTTGCCAAGATCAGCGAGGAGACACGGCGTGACGAAGGTGTGATGCAGGTGACAAAACGTGACATTTTATGGACTCTTGCGGACCAGGAAGATCCGGGAGACCCACGGGACCGACGAGACTCCGACATTCATTTTGTGACGTAAGCACTGACTAATCAGCGCGGAGACCCAACCGGGCAAGTTTGCCACAGCGCTTCCTCCAACTTTCCTCATCGTTCACGACAACCACCATGGCTTTTGGTCTCGAAATCAGTTCCGAGCGGGCGGCTGCGCTCCAGGTGCGTTTTTATCTGCCAGCAATAACAAAAGTGCTGAAAATGAGTGCAGATTGCTATCCAGGAAGAGCTTACGAAAAGGGGATACAGCCCTGATGCTGGTCAGTATTCTTCGTGACGTTCACGAACGATTTAGAGACTGAAGTCTGCAATTTTAGACCCCGTTATGGCGGAATATATCACTATTATGATTATCAATAATAAGACTGCTGGTGCGTATCGTGTTTCTCGTCGTACGAGACCCTGAACTGACGCCCATCTGTAGAGCAAATTTCCTCAGAGTTGGAAGACTGTGCGTTCTCTCCATCATTATCCCCTACCCTTACTAACTAAGCTTCGCAGTAATAGGAAGCGATTTCGGTGCGCCTACAATTGTCCTCTCGCCATAACGTGAAACTGACTCCGTTAACACAGACCGAAGCTTCACCGAATGGCTCTTCGCCGAAGCCTCCAAAGGTGCCCCCGAATCTCCTTTACCCGCCACCGCCGCCATAGCTCCCGTCCCAGTCCCAGTCCCCACCCCCCAACCAATCCCCACCTCCATCCCCTCCGAGCCCTCCTCCCGCGAACTCCCCCCTCACCTACCCGCCCGACCCCCCAACGGCCCACGCATCTACACCCAAGCTCTCTCCCACCTAACTCCCACCTCCCAAGCCCAAAAACGTACAGCCTCAGCTCGTTCACCATCCCCTTTAGGCCCCAACAAGACTCGTCGAACCGATCTACCTACAGGTCCTAGGGCAATGGCTCGTGATGGTGTCAGCGCACCGAGTACTTCTAGGAGTTTGTTGGATAGAGTTGGTGGGAGGTCAGGTCCTGGGCCCGCAGGGAGGAACGCGAGGATGAACGACGAGATCCAAGCTCGAATCGATAATATCACATCCAACTCCCACTCCCCTCCCCTTCCCATCCCCGACCAACAACAGCAGCAAGCCGCAGCTATGATGGCAGCGGGTGGTTTCCCACCTGGAATGGATATGAACGCTATGGCGGCGGCGGCGGGTATGGCTGCGAACCCCTTGGTCCTACAAGAAATGATGATGAACCAAATGGCGATGATGGCGCAGATGATGGGTGCGATGGGTGTTATGAACCCTGGTGCTATGGGAGGGTTTGGGATGCAAGGGATGGATGGGGGGATGTTTAATGGGATGCCTCAACAACAGCAACAACAGCAGCAGCAGCAGGTACCGCAGCAGCAGATGCAAGGAGGCCAGAGAGGGAAGGGTGGGAGAGGCGGGATGAGTGGGAGGGGAAGGAGAGGTGGACATTCGTCTTCATCCAACTTTACCTCGGCACAAATCCAAGAGATTCCCGACGACTCTACTCAACCAACTGGAGCTCCAGAACAGAACGGCGTGCCGATTGTTGCGCCTACGCCTAAACCAGCTTCTACGACCCCAACGACCACTACACCTTCTCGAACGGGTTTCGTCCCACCCGACCGACCGCAATCCCCCACTCTCTGCAAGTTCTCGCTTAAATGTACCAACCCGTTATGCCGGTATTCTCATCCGTCGCCTGTCGCTACGACGGAGAGTGGTGTTGTATTGAGTAACGATCCTTGTGAGGCCGGCCGGGAGTGTAAAGATAAGGATTGCGTTAAAGGACATGTCAGTCCTGCTGTGTTGAATGGTACGTCTCTCTTCTATTCGCTATCAGCTATCCCCCTTTATCGAACATATGCTGATTTTGATTATGACGTTCCTACAGCCCCAGATACCATAAAACCCACCACCCATTTCACCCCAACACCCGCTCAATCGCAAACCCACAACCAAATCCCATGTCGGTACGGCCTCAACTGTACACGCCAAACCTCCGGTTGCCCCTATACCCATCCATCCCGTCCCTCCCACTCCCAACCATCCTTCCCAACTCAATGCAGGTTCGGAGCGTCCTGTACACGCGCCACATGTCCTTTCACTCACCCTGAAGGACGTGTCCTACCGACTATGTTCCATAAAGGCTTGTCGAGCTCTGCGCCTTTGGTTAATGTTTCTACACCTGAGACTGGGACTATGGGTGGTAGTGGGAGTCAGAATAGGAGTGTTACGTTTAATGTTGGGGGGAAGGGGAAGGCAGGAGGGGAGAAGGGAGAGAAGGAAGAGTTGGAGAGGAAGATGAAGGAGTTGGAGGAGAGGAAGAGGGAGGTTGAGGATGCTGTTGCTGTTAAGGAGGCGCAGGCGAAGAAGGACGAGAATAAACCTGTGCCTGTTGGTGCGTGAGTGTGGAAGAGATTGGTTGGTTCTAGCACCCCTCTCGTTGTCGGGGTCCTTTGCGAGGATCTCAAGTTATTCGCTCGAGACAACCCCCCACTTCGACCTTGTCATACAATCATACCACGTCATGCCATGAAATCCAGGCACTCGTCCTCCGATGCTTGTAGAGTGCTTGCTGGTCGGGTCGGTCGTGATCGAGAACATTCTTTTCTTCATCGAGTCTAACATATCATATCATCTCGCTGTTCCATTTTCCTTTTCATCTTTTTTTTGCTACTATGTATTGTCTCAGGTCTCAGGCCTATTGGCCGTACGCGTATCGTAGTCTGTAGTTTACAAGGGGCCAAATAAAGTATGAGCGGAACAGCCGCGAAATTGTGCCCCTGCTTGGTGCGATACGGTGCTCAGGTCGCTCCCTCTCCAGCTAGTCCGTCCGAATCGAACATGGTCTCCAGCCTCTACAGTGGAAATCGTGCTCAGTCACACACTGAGATCGCATGATACATTGAATTCATCAATACTTCGGGGTTCTTACATGTCTATCTATCTTGCGTTCAGTTCCAACAAATCGTTCCTCCCGTCCCGTTATTCTAATCAAGGCTCCAACCTCTTAGGGTCTCTCGGGAAGAGGGAAGCTCTCCTGATGTTGTTCAACTTGAGGAACAACATCACCACACGCTCCAATCCAATACCACCTCCACCGTGAGGCGAGCAGCCCATCCTGAACGCGTCCACGTAGTATTTCATGGAATCGGGATCGAGGCCTTTCTCTTTCATCTTTTCGATTAGGAAGGCTGCATCGTGGATACGTTGAGCGCCGGAAAGGATCTCCTCTCCGCGCATGAAAAAGTCGTAAGAGTTGGATAGTGTCTGGTTTGAGTACATTGATGAGCGAAAGACGGCGATCTCATTTTCGATGGGACTTACGGGATCATCGGGATCGGGCATTGTGTAGAAGGGACGGAGGGCCATGGGGAACTTGTCGATGATGTAGTAGTCGGTGTCATACTTAGCCTTGACGAGCACGCCAAGCCTCTTTTCGTTCTCGGTGCTAGAGAAATGTCGTGAGTACGTTGATATTAGCGATCGAAGTCGTAGACTTACTTGATATCGTCCAGAGTCTCCCTGTCAACACCATCCTCTACAAGCATGTCAACCGCTTGCCTAAAAGTCAGCCTCAAAGTCTCCTCTTTCCACTTGAACTCCTCCGCAGGGAATTGTTTCTGAACGACATCAATCTCCTTCCGATATTTCTCGTTTAGACCTTTGAAAATCGCCTTGAAAAGGTTATCGAGCATTTCCATCACTTCGTGGTAGTGTTCTTCTATGGTCATCTCTAGATCGAGTCCCATGAACTCGGTCATGTGCCGATGGGTATTGGAGTCCTCAGCGCGGAACACGGGTGCGATCTCGAATACTCGCTCAAAGTCGGCAGCAATGGCCATCTGTTTGGCCAGCTGAGGTGACTGGGCGAGGAACGCCGTCCCTATCGTGTGCGTGAGAGAGAGATAAGTAATATGAACATGAAGGAGATGCACGGACGCAAACCTTTGAAGTAGTTGACTTTGAAAACGGTCGCGCCAGACTCTGTTGCGGATCCTTGCAATTTCGGACTGTGGATTTCGGTAAACCCGTGTGCGGTCAAAAATTCACGGAAGAGTTCGCCAACACCGTGCTGGATCCGGAACACCGCTTGGTTCGTTTGTGTCTAGCATGATTGTCAAAAGATAGTAGCGAAGAGTGACTGGGGATGATTCGAAACTTACTCGAAGATCAACAACACGGTTGTTCAGCCTCGTTTCCAAGAGCACTCGGTTATATTGCCCTTCTCCAGCATCAATCTCGGCGTCAGGCCTGTTAGCATCGTCGACGCTGAACGGGAGCCTTCCGTCGATGCCCGAGACAAGATGCAGCTGTACGGAAGGACATGATAAGCCGCAGTT
Organism: Jaapia argillacea MUCL 33604; assembly: GCA_000697665.1. NCBI lineage: Eukaryota > Fungi > Basidiomycota > Agaricomycetes > Jaapiales > Jaapiaceae > Jaapia > Jaapia argillacea. Next base: position 607,408 of record KL197726.1, read on the forward strand.
CTCGGACTACAGATGCATTAAGTCTACCTTCGTAATGTGCAGCTCAATATCTCCAACACTGGCACTTTTGATGAGATCTGGCGACTTCATAACAATACCTTCCACAAGAACGATGCTCTCAGCTTGCAAACCTGCCGCCCATTTCACCATCTGTTTGCTGACTTTCTCGGGCTCTACGGTCAGGAGTGCTTGCACAGAGTCTGATCTCTGTCTCAGGTTCAAGAAAACCATTTTGTTACCCTGGGCACGCGAAGTGTGGACTCGCGCCCGCAGGAGGACGGTTTGGCCCTCCAAATTGGGATTAAGATCGTGGATGAAAACACGAGGGCGACCAGTGCGCGTTTGCGACTGATTGAGCGGTTGCTTGCCGTAGAACTCTTTGGCAAAGTCCTTTCGATCATCATATCAGAAGATCGTGAGGGAACAGATGGAGTTCGGTTACACACCACATCAGCAGCGGCTTGCTGGGCCTCCTTCTCTGCCTGTTTGGCCGCCTTCTCAGCGGCCTTCTTGGCTTTCTCCTCCTCTTTCGCTCGTCGTTTCAGCTCATTCTTCGAGGGACCTGCGGTTCCTTCTTCAGGTGCAGGATTGGGGGTGACTGCAGAAGGTCTGTTTCGTTTATGGCAACATAATGATCTTAGAGAGCATCACAGAAATAGCAACGTTGGACTCTACTTACGGTGCTGCAGGTGCAGCTGCAGGATCAGTCATGATAATTGTGGAGATAGGAGGACTGTGTTCTGGAAATATTGGCACACGCACGTGACCTTGTCTGGACGATAATCAATACCAAATCAAAGCTGTAATTTTTTCCATTGATCCGTCGTCAATGCATGCTTGCATCTGCGTATCCCCCTGGTTCGGCCCCTCTGACCGCAGGGTAGCGCATACTGAATCTCGGATTGCACATTTCGCAATGTGTCTCGTGAACTGTTGCAATGTTGCAAGTTTCTGGTGCTCTCGAAGCCTAGCTGCCGACCTAGTGGGGAAGGAACCGGCAATCCATCCATAGCGATCCCGTCGAGGGGAATCCTTGGCGGTACTCCTCCTGCTTAGTAGAGCCATCATTACGCACCAGCTCATTGACGCTCCGTGTCGCTCCCACTTGCGCTGAACCGACGACTCAAAATCACCTAGACGGACGGCCTGGCGGAAATACTGTTCAGTGAGCCGGATGAATACTGCTTCACCGACTCCCTTCTCCTTCGCGGACCAGATGTTGATGAAAGGTTGAGGACGACTATGGCTTTCACTGGTCGTGGAATGAAGGTGTTCGGAACCGTTGACCAGTCAATGTGTCGTGGGTTTGCGGTGTGGTGCAGATTCTGGACGACTGTTGCTCGTCTATTGCGCTCTTCCTCTCGTGCGGTGAACGGCTCATGGTGCTGACGGCCCGGGGACTATTCATTTACAACCTCGCAAATAAGTACCGTCGAAAACTGAAGTGGGCGGGGACGCAAGCAATCCACCGGGAGGGTCCACCAGGCCACCGAAAGGCAATTCCCCAGTGGTCCATCAGGTGGAACAAACGACGCCGGAAGATGCCGTGGTGAGCCACACATCCTTCCTTTTGAAGCGCTTGTGGCTGGCAGGTCAAAGCGTCAAAGCGTATCGCTGCTCGAGCCACTGCGGCCAAGCTATTGTCCCATGGTGCTCTGATATATAAGCGCACCTCTTTGCTTGCTTTGCTCCACATCCTTTTATCTGTTCTTTGACTCTCCCCTCATACTCCCTTCAGTCACAATGAACGCTGCAGCTCTCAGAAAGCTACCCCGCTTTCAGCTTCAGACTTTGGCCAAGGTACGTTTCTTCATGGAGATTGGGTTACTTTGGTGCGTTTCTGACCCTTCTGTAGGCCAATGAAATCAAGGGAAACTTGAAGAGCGAGGCTATAATCAAGAACCTTCTTGAGTTGCATCCGAATGGTGTTCCGTATGTGCTCTCCTTCTCGATCCGTTCAACTTCACGCTGATGTATCGCTATCTACAGCCCTGCTTCCCGTCGGTCTCTGAGCGTCGCACCCACCAAGCCTTCTCATCCTTCCCCGACAAAGTCGGCAAGTCCCCGTAAACCTTCACCGGTTCACTCTACCACCACCACCCCTACGAAATCCCCCCCTCCGAGAAAACTTTCAGTTCTCCAACGGCTCCTGTCCCCTCGTAGGTCGAGTGCCCGTCACAGTCCACCTCGCAGCGCAGGCAAAACACCAGCTCGTACGTCTGGAAACCTCGCCGATACTGAAGGTGCCGCTCCTCGATCACCCAGAGAACCGCTCATCCCTCGGCCTGATTCTCCTGCCTCTACCGTCTCCGCCGCTCATACAGACTCTGAGCACGATTTCCGTTCCCTCCGAACTTATTACTCCACTCCCGAAGTCGAAGCATCTCCCATCCCCGAACCCGCGGCCCAGCGTATCCAAAACGCCGTCGACATCCTTGCGAATATCGCAAAGGAAGACGACGCTCTTGGAGAACGTGCCAACGCTCTCCGTGTATTTGCCGATCGTCTTGTAGAACGGGCTATGGAGACCAGAACCCGAGTGATTCTTGAGAGAAGGAGAAGAGAACGAGCGCAGGTTTATATGACTTATTATGAGGATGTTCCACACGAGTGGCAGCAGGATGAGATTTATGACTTTGGAGAGAAATCTTTCAGGACGGGGGAGGTGCAGCCTGGTGTTTTTCGTGAGTTGGAATCAGATGAGGAATCGGATGAGCCTCGACGACGGTACGTGTAGTTATTTTTTCTGATGGCCACTCGGATTGACTCTTCCATAATTAGGGATTCGAATATGATTGCGACTGTGCTAAATGGTCAACAGCCGCCAGAGGTCGAGACACGTCCAAGGTTAGTACGCTCCGTAAAATATCAAGGTCATGTCCTCACATCTACCTCTAGCGAAGAGGAGACTGCACCTAATGAAGCGGCTGCCCCTGTTGTAACTCCCGCTATCCCCAAAACAAATTCGATCACATCGTGAGTCACCTCATCCTCATTTCTGCTTCCTCTCCTCAAACTGCGCCTCAGTGCCCCGTCCCTTAACCCTCTCCCAACCCCGGAAGCCTCCGAGCCCCAGGGTGAAACCCTGACCTCTCCTCTCTCCTCGACCAAAAAACGTTCTCGCTCACCCGAACAACCATCTACCGAAACGGACACCTCCCTAAACCCCCCTCCCGCCAAACGACGAAGCGACGGTCCAGCTGAACCCACTCTACGTCGTGAACAGATGAGCGTCATCGCCGAAGAGGAAGCGGACGACGAGATTACCTCTGAGGATGCGATGGATCAAGACATGATCTTTTCACTCTTGTCTCGAGGAGACTCTGAGTCTGACGTTGCGGGATCTGGATCTGGTCAGAAGCCTGTGTCGCGCAGAGCTTCAGTGGGTAGTCCTGGTCAATCGGCTTCGGCGAACTTTCTTGTTCCTCGTGGTACGGGATTGCTCCCTCCTCCGCCAGAGCTCGAGCCAGCTGGTCCGTCATGGTTGACCCGTCCTCGTAAACGCCGAGGCTGTCGCCCTCGATCTGTTGAACCTGAAGCAGCGGCTGCTCCGTCTGTGCCTCCTCGTCGGAGCACTAGGGCTTCTGCGAACACACGCCGTTGAGTTTAGACAATTCTTCTGACATTAGAGTTCCTTCTGTACTGTTGTATCCCTCGTATTGCATCATTTGTATTCCGTGAATCCTGTAATAATATCTCGATCTTTGGGCAAAATCGGTGTCTGATACTCCCCCTTTGCGTTTGTGGGAAGTAGGGAATGATTAGAATGCAAAAACAATGAATTTTATGGAGGTCGCTCAAGGTTAAGGATGCAACTCAGGAATGAAGGGTAGGAGAAAAGGGACACAATGGGAGAAAAAGTTGACAAGGACGAGAAACCTGTTCTCCGCTCGGCCTGTGACAAAAAGTTTCTGCTCCAGTGCCATCAATGGAACGTGCGTACCACGACGCTGCCGGGCAGATGAGTTTCCATATGGATTCCAACCTGGGGATGTCCTTCCGTCTATGTGTCCCCAAGAATCGTACTGCCCCGACGATGGCAGTCAATGCGTACCGTTGATCGCTGCTGGGCAGCCCTGCGAGATGAACTGAGACAACCAATGTGCACCCGGACCAGATCACACCCAACTTTCGAGTACCCAGAACTTCAACGGGTCGATATGTCTCCAAAGCACCTGCATGTAAGCTATGTTGATTCCATCCTTTCTTGACCGAGATTTACTTACCATGATCACCCAGGTACGCAAATGCGACTCTGGGCCAATGGTGCCTCCTCGAATCTACGACGTAGATCGACCAGGGTCCTGACGGACAGCAATATGCGGACACCGTGCTTCGAGACGATTGCCACAGTCAATATCTGTTTTGCGATGAAGGAAGCCGGCGGTGTTTTCCCTCGAAAGTGTTCGGGTCACCGTGCCTCGCTGACCGGGAATGTCTAACAGTAAGTTTCCGCAGAACACACCTATAATTGCATTGGCTGATGGGTTACTGTATCAGTATACTTGTGGGGAACAGGGCTTGTGTACTGACCTTCCAGGCACGCCGATCAAAGTGGCTCCGTAGCAATATGCAATCACCGTGCTATGTATCACAGCAGGTGCATTAATCCACTGCCTCGGAGGCTGACCCTCGCTCCAGCTATGGAGGTCATTTGCGCGATGCTCGTCCTCATTCACAAACGACAATAGCTCCGGCAGTGTAGGGAAATCCAAGACTATTATCATGAGCAATTGAGGTCTGTTCTTTCTATTCATTGATCGAAAGAAGCTCACCAGCGCACTTGTAGTCTTCGTCGGGTGATTGCCTCGTACTACCATACGGATGACAAAGTCGACCGAGATATGGTATACTAGAAAATTCTTGTAACTATATATACCTGATAGTCTAAGAGGAGCGGGCGGGCGAATGTGCACTCGATCGCGATAGAAAGACAGTGTCTATCATAATTGCCCGAAAAGTATTGCGTAGATAAAACCAGGGCTCGCCGGGGTTGGTTATAATGGGAAAGGTTGATGCAGACTGTTGTGTCGGCTCGGAAGGCTGCAACAATACAAGAGGCTGAGCATCATGAACAGCAGGAGAAAAAAAGGATGACAACAGTGGGATTCGAACCCACGCCCTCATACGAGGATGAGAAACCAGATATCTGGCAAGCTTTCGCTTGAGTCACACGCCATGGACCGCTCGGCCATATTGCCGTCGAGTTTCTAGGGTGCAGAACTAGTGTCGAAGGGATGCAACAGCCAGAGGAGGAGGAGAGTCTAGCAAGTGCTGTGTAAGGGAAACCAGAGTGGGACAAGGCGAGAGACGTGAGAGCCACGTAGGAGTTTCTAGGGTGCAGAACTAGTGTCGAAGGGATGCAACAGTCAGGAGGAGACGAGGAGGAGGAGGAGGAGGAGGAGGAGGAGGAGGGTCAGGCATGTGCCGCGCCATGGAAACCGGAGTGGGACAAATCAAGAGGCGCGAGAGACGCGACAGTCACGGAAAATCCACTTCTCGTGACAAGTCCATGGGTAAACGCTAGATGAGTCGAAGTGGTAGGGGGAGGACTACCTAGGAGAGGCCTAAGTGGGCTGAGGACAAGGGAGAAGGAGAAAGTCGGTCGTCGAGATCGAGAGGGAGGGAACGGACTTGCGAGGATAAAGAGAGTGATCGAAGAACACAAGACCGAAAAAGCACTCTGAATAGATTCTGGTGTTCAGTTCAAGTAGGAAAGACCCTTCGTAGTAGTAGTGAGAGTCCAAGAGCGAACGAGGTTATGCACTGTAAGAGTGGGAGTGACTCCAGAACAGGCGTGTCAGAACTAGGGCTCCTAACTGTGGCGTAACCACACTGTGACGGACCGTGTGTCACCAGATACGGTCGAAGCGAAGACAGTGGAATTTGCCACCGAAATATACAGGGCAGCACCGTTTCTACGGTTGTCAGATGCCTGTGCTGTGGTTCCAAAGGCAGAAGCCTCTGATTGGATAGAGAGAGAGTTGGAGAACTCCATATGTGGCGTCCCTGCTAAATTTAGCACTCCCTATGGTCTGAGTTGGGTCCGAGGAGCAAAATCGTCCAACTCCGTCAGACGCCCGTGTTTTTGGGTCGTGTCCCAGACGCCCGTGCCATCAACAGTTCAGAACCGTTTTGTGACCGTGAAGTTTTGCCTGTCACGTTTTCAGGACGCTCGGAGCCCTAGTCAGAACAAGGGAAAGCAAACAAAAGTATTGAGACACAAGGCTGAAAGGCACTTTGTACTTTGCAATGAGTTTTTGCATAGTTATGGCCTAGCGAGTGAAGGCAACGACGACGGTGGAGGCAGCAGGAGTAGAGTGCTTGGTGAGTTGGTCGATGCTGGAACTTTGGGCGAGTGGCTGTGTGACTTGCCCATAACTCTTGCGCCTTCCAACACTGCAGTTCTAGTTGCTGCCAGTTCAAATGTTCACCCTCCACGCACTCCACGCCCCTCAGGTCCCAACTGAAACATTGGCCATATCTCTGAACATTCAACACTGCATTCACTGCGTTTTTGACAAAGTACGACGCTGCGAGTGTACACGATCTACGAGACGTAACCAGAGGTTTCTGATGTAGACAGATACCGTCAACGCCAGATAAATTGAGTAGCCAGTGTATTGTGAAGTGGTCAACACAATAATGGCAGAGAGTTGATGATGCGTTGGCTGCATGATGTATCTCATGACGACCGAACCTGTCAACAGAGTGTAATCTGCGTAGACCTGGTTCATGTCCACACCAACGAACCGGTACTCACTGCCTACATGACATTTCCTGTGGCTCGTCTCTGTCTACTCTGTCTACACGGAGCAATCCTCTTAGGTCTGGTTCCGACTACTCGATGTATCTGCAGCTGGTTGTTCCTCGGGATAACTGGACATCATCGGGGACCATCCTTTAAAAGAGCCAGCTACTCGTTCGCTATTTTCAAGTCCCCAAGATGCGAAACTCCACTGGCTTGAGAGTCACTCAGTGGAGAAGTCCTGTACCCCTGCGCCCTCGAGACATGATGGTTCTTCTGGTCCCTCCCCCAAGCCCCATTCAGGACTGGGTTGAAGCTGCCGAGAGAGCATTCATATCCAACACTCGCTTTTTGCTTACTTTATCTCAAGAGCGCCTGTTGTGGCACCTTGCGGCAGCTGTTGTGTGTACGGTCTCGGCGACAACAACACAGGTGAGTCCGTGCCTTGTCTCGTGCCCTCTCGTATTTACTCTACCAGGGTGAAATCGATGGCTTCTTCGTGGATCCGAACACATATACCCTTCACCTCGAGGTCGAGATTCCTTCCCAGCTGCATTCAAAGCCGAGTGTCCATAAGCTCATCTTGCAAGAGTTTGTTGGCCACAGCTCCGAGTACGATCTTCCCGGCTGGACAGCGAGGACCTCACTGCCTCCACTGCAGTTTGCTCTCAGTGCCGAGAACTTTGCGCACTTTGCCTGTGCCCACATAACTGACACTTGGGTGCTTTCCGTGAGTTTCGTCCTCCTGTTCAAGTGTCTCCATCACTCATTGCTGTTGGGATAGTGGGCAACCAACTTCTTGGATCAGCAACCTCCCGATGTCGACCTGAAATCCGACTCAGATCCATTGATAGCTCAGTTGGAGAGGTTTCGTGTGGATGCTGTAGAGTTCGCTATGGAGATACTGTCATTAGAATAGGCTTTGGATTCATCTCAATTCGAAGATATAGAGTTCGATTGGTCCAAAGTAGCCAGGTTGCGGATACACAGTCAACAAGGTATGAGCCGACGAGATCAAGTTTTGTAAAGTTTGGGGATGTTAGTTACTCCCACGCCACTCAAGTCAAGGTAGCGTATCCCCCAAGGTATACGCGCGGAGTTGGAATTGACTTATTCGACGCTGGTTGTTTGCATCAGGAGGTATCAAACTTCAACTCGTGCTACTTCCTCGCCATCCCCCCCAATTGCGCTCGCAGGAGATCATCAAGCAAAGTGTCGACGCCCTCCTCTGCTCTTGGCGAGACGGCGTAGTGAGTACAGAGGTCATAGGAGCACTAGTGCTGGCCGCAAGTTCTTGCGAAGGGCAAGTCATTCTGATTATCTTCCGCAGAGTGTATGTATGAATCCCTGTCTTTTCCTCTGTTGCTTCCCATTGATCCAATATTTTCGTTGACGATTTTCTAGGAAAACTTTAGGAGCAGACAACTTTACAGAGCTGTTTGACTGCCGTGTGAACGGCTTTGCTGGTTAGTCAAATGCAGTTGTTCTGTACCTTTGCCATGTCGATACAGCTAACATTCGATCACCAGGTCAGTTTAGTACCCGTGTTACAGTATCGAACAGCTGTCTGCCCCCGGCGCTTGGTTCATTTTCATATGGTCAGTCGTTATTGCAACTCGATGTTACATGCCCGTTTCTCATCAGTCGAGCAGTCCACGCAACAACCTTGCTGGTGCACTTCGCACAAGTGCAACGGCAGGAAAGTGGCCCATTCAACGCGCCAATTACACCAGGCTCATGACCGCCGACTCGAAAGCCACCGTCCCGTCGTCAATCCCTTGACATCAACACTCGCTGCCCCCTCCCCAAGCAACCAAGCCTCCACGTCCAAGACTCCCTCGCACAATGGGCCATTCGGAACATGGCACTTCCAAGAAACTCCAGAAAGTGTCGCTGGATTTTCGCCCTTCCTCCCGCAGACCCAGGCTCTCCCTCAAACCAACATAGTTTCTACACCTATCCCTTCTTCTGCGTCAGGTTCACATCCACCTCACGTTCATAATCCTGAATTCGTTGCACCTGATCCGACCATTGTATACCATCTTCCGGATTCTCCTCCCGTCATGGCGGATTCACAGGATGCCTTCCCTCCCTCCGACGGCCCCAGAAATCAACCCTTTGGCAATGGGGAGGATGATGCGCTGTGGGTTCCCGATCATCGCGACCATTTTGGTGATGAATTGGTGGATATGTTCCAGGATTTTTTGCAGATTGGTGCGGATGATTGGGAGGATCCTGACGAGGCAGACAATGATGCACCACCACCACCACCGCCACTCCTTCCCTCCCCCTCTCCTCTCCATGCTACGACCACTCCAGTAATCAAGGAACAAACAACTTTTTCTCCTGTTCTGGATATTCTGCCCGACTCCAATGGACCCCCCCAAACAGTGTTGGGAATGTCCCCAGACCCGGCAGCCTGCAACGAATATTACGTGGACCCCGGCCCAACGAGGTCAACACACACCGCCGCCGACATCCATCCGAACCCCTTGGTACACATTGTCTATCTCCTCGTCCTCTGGCTGCACTCCCAGTTCCACCTCCCCTTCCGTGCATGCACGGTTATTCTCACCACTTTTGCAGTTGTTGTTCATGCTTGTGGTGTCATTTTAGACCCACCCATGTTCAACTCCCTCCCCAGAATTATATCAGCACTCGGTGCCGAATCATCATTCCAGCAACTTCCAGTTTGTCCTGAATGCTTGGAAGTCTATCCCATAACAGTTGCGAAGGATGCTTGTTGCAACAAGTGCCAACATCCTCTTTTCATTATGGATCCCACTCCTGCAGATCGTCGATCCGGTAAAACCACTCGTACAAGTTCAAAACCCCATCTTCGATTCCCAACAAAGTCATTGCAGGAGCAGCTAACGGAGATGCTCCCTCCCATCGAAGATGAATTAGACTTGTGGCGTCGGCGACCTCATGTCCCCAATGAGTACACCACCATTTTTGATGGGAAGATTGTCCGAGAGCTGCCAGGAGCAGACTCTCTCCCCTTCTTTCATCCCGACATGGAGGAGATGCCGAATGGTGAGCTCAGGATTGGCCTTACTTTGGGAGTTGATTGGTGAGTTTCTGTTGCAATATGTTTCCCATTGATGCTGAATCTTCTGCCCCAGGTTTTCGTACCTCCGCAGTCAAATTGCACCATCCCACACATCTTGTCTGATTTCATTCAGCGTGATCAACCTTCTGGACTATCTTCGGTATGTCCTCAATGGCTCTTCCGATGATTGCGTCCTGACTTGGAGTGACAGCTATCGAACATCCAACCTCCTTCTCGCAGGGATCATGCCAGGACCAAAAGAGGCAGACCCAGACCAATGCCAGAAGTTCATGCGGGTCTTCGTAAATGAACTAATATGGTTGTGGTATCATGGCTTTAAGCTGATTACACCTTGGTATCCTGACGGGCGATGGGTTCGTGTTGCGTTGGTTGGAATTCTTTGCGATAAGCCTGCTGCGCACAAGATGGGGGGGTTTGGGTCGCATTCGCACACATTCTTCTGTACGAGATGTTGGATAAGTCAAGCTTTGAAAGCTACTGCAGCCACTTTTACTTCGGGTGGTAAGCCGTCGGGACCATGGATATTACAACTACTAATGTCAAGAAATAGGATTTCTGCCTCGATCCGACGCTCAACATCGGAGTTATATGAACAGCTATCTTGGTTGCAAGTCTGCAAATGCCCGTGCCGAATTCGTGAAGAAATTCGCAACCCGTTGGTCTGAATTTGTTCGCTTGCCATACTTCGACATGTGTTGAATGATCGTTGTTGACCCAATGCACAATCTTTTCCTCGGTCAGCTAATTTTCCATTTGAGTTAATCCTTACTGATCACTCTCATAGGTGTTGTCAAATCTCATTTCTACCATATTTGGGTTCAGCTCAAAGTTTTACGGAGGACGAAGGAACTTTGCCGCCTCCACAGCATCCTTGCAGAGGTGAGACACTCTACTGTCATCTGTATTTTATACAACTTATAATCTTCAGCTCTATCTCCCCGCCAAACTCGGCTGATTACCAAGTTTGGTAGGTGAACCAGCTGGGGGTTCACTAACAGCTGATCAATGGCGAAACTTAGTACTGGTTGTCGGGCCATTAGCGGTAGGCTCATCTTCATTTCCCGTTGTTGCCTCACCTCAAGTATTTTCGAAAGATTCCTCAAATATGGGACGAGTTCTTGTCTGAAACAAATGCCAGCAACATCACCCGTCGTCTGGATGCTATCGGCAAGACAATTGCTGATAACAAACAGAAAAAGCAGGCAGCTGCAGCAGCACGTAAAGCAGCATCAACGGCTAAGAAGACAAACGAGATTTCGACTCCTGTTGTTGCACCGAATTCAGAGCCACGCCGATCGGGTCGTTCTCGGAGGCCTACTGCTAGGGTGCAGGTCAGTGAGCGCCTCGTTATTTCCCAGTTCTAGTGCTGATTGCAGCAATTCAGGAAATGGCAGAGCGGGATGAAATGGAAGTGGATGAGGGAGACGACAGAGATGATGGAGAAATCCACGGGGAGCAAGATGATGACAACGACCCCGACGCTAGTCAACCATCTCGAAAACAACGACGACCAGGAGGCAAAACAGGTGAAGATGATGATTCCAATGTGCCTTGCAACCTCAGCGCACGGGATTCGGAAAATTTCGCCAAGCTGTCAGAAGCTATGAAAATCCTCGTCTCCAACAAGATCACCGAGACGGATTTATGCAAGGCAGACAACCTCATTAGAGCATATTGTCTCGAGCTTGTTGAGGTAATTCGTCATAATCTCAGTGGATCACCAACTAACATTTGATCTGAAGTTGTATGGCTCAGCTGTCATTCAGCCGAACCACCACTACGCAACTCACACTGCTGAATTCGTCAGGGATTATGGGCCATTGAAGGAATTCTGGACTTTTCTTTTCGAGCGAATAAACAAGGTGTTGAAGAGCTACCGTACGCCCAACCACACAGGTGGCGAACTTGAATGTTCCTTCTTTCGAGAATTCCACCGTACTGTACAAACTTCTCGCCTGGTGAGTTCTGCTTTGTCACCTGATTTTATCTTTGCTAACTTTGAGAAGCTCTCTGATGGCTCGAAAGCACCAGCCAAGTCGGACATTCGACTTGTGGTGGATGCAATGTACAAGGCATCGGCAGACAATAGAGGAACCGTACAAGCTCTTGCTCGCGACCTTGACGAGGCTCGTGAAGATGGTGAGAGTGCTTTCGTATTGTTTTTGAACATTTGACGATATCCCGTGACTCTCTCACTGTAGGTGGGGTTGCATTGGCTCTCAGTCCAAGATCGGAACGTTGTCGCATGCCAATGGAGCTCTACTACCTATTCCTCCAACATCTTCAGGATCGGCATCCGACTCAAAACTTTCGTTCGCATGCTGCAATAGTGACCACCAACTCCGAGTCGACAATGGCCGTCACTGATCAGGTCCAGTTCTTCGACTATGTGGTCATTCATCGCCACTGATACACCGCATCGAATAGGTCACCCAATCGAGCCAACTCCTTGGTTGCTGTTCAAACCTCGCCGTCAGGATCAATACATATTGGAGAGCTGCTCGACATCGTTGTTTTCCAGCAGGATGGCATCAGGAAAGAAACATTCGGGAGGGTTCGCTGGTTTAAGCGTGCATTATTGAGCATTGATGAGATGCCTTGGCGGCCATTGTGAGTCTCGTTTCTACAGCATCTTTCTGTCGCTTTGTCTCACAATCCCTTTTAGTAAGGCGCTGCAGCTCAACCTCTGGGAAGCTGATGCCTTCATCCAGAAGGATGATGACGGCCCTCACTCCCTCATCATGTTGGAGACATTGATGAGTCCAGTTGTTTGCCACACAGTGGCCATCCGCGAGATGAAGTATTGGCTGACCATTGTCCTTGAACGCTTGGAACCGGAGTTCTCAAATGTCCATTAATCACATCTCTTTGTTGACGAATCTAAACTTTCAGTTGTGCATTGAGGATTCAATTCAGAATCCGAATACATCAAGATGTGTAGGGCAGTTGACATCCATCCCCTCTATACTACGGATTGCCGTCCTCCTTGTCATCTGCAAGATTTCCCCCCTCGGCCTCAACTTCTGCCAACATATGTAAGTCTTTCTTTGCGATATCATCGAAATCGCTATCAGGTATCTGAAGATATATGATAGTGTCGTTGGGGTCATCATCAGGGGCAGCCTCCACGAGTGTGAAGTTCCCCGTTCATATCACCCAATCCAGAGAAAAGTACGATTTGCTGGGAATCGGAGTGTGTCCTCGGGGTTCCATGGATGGCGGGGCATCGTTTCGGTGGCTAGCAGGTCCTCGGACTCATCGGCGTCTTCCTCGTTTACCTTTCTTGCCCTGCTCTTCGTCCTCTGGTTGTCGACGGTACATAGCCAAGCGTGCGTGAATCCGATGAACCTGTGAGTCAGTGTTTCAGTGTTGAACTGTGACTTTCAATGTACTGACCACGTACCCACATAGCCACCCAACCCTTTGTGTGGCTCTCCAAACTTTGTCCTTCCCCTTCCGAAGTATACTTGGAGGACATGTTTGGGGTCTGGATGCCCTCGTAAACGCCCTTTGTAGCCTCCTCTCCATAGTCCTTTTGAAGTCGGGGCACAGCTTCACGATATTGGAAAGCCTTCTATTGGTAGGTGAGCCCATCAGCGAATAGCTTCCGATTCTGGAGGATGAGCATCTTACTCTTTGTTTTCGTGTGTAGGTCAGAGCCCTCTGCTTTTTAACTTTCCGCTTGGCCTTCCCTTTTGCAGTTGTCTGAGCATCGTAGGTCTCGCGAAGGGTGACAAAGTACTGCTTCGTGGTGTCAAGTAAGTCCCAGTCATCGGCATCCGGAACTAAACACTCGTGAGTTTGACCCTCCAATGGCGAAGAATTTACTAACCATCACCGTTTTGTTGACAAGGGCCACCACCATATCAATATACTCACGATTGACACCCACTCCTGGTGCATCTTCCCATTTTGGGTTGAACCAACAAGTCTGACCATCGGGTGTGTAGCGGAATGGTTCTCCTGGCAGAAGCGGGCTGGGGATTTTGCCTGTACCTGTAGATTGACCTTTCATATCGTGGCCAATTAGAAGGTTACACACTTCCTGAACCTTGGTCTTTCCGGATGTGAGTAAAATTTCCCCAGACAATAGAATGGTACTCACGATAATCAAGGGATCCTTTCGTCCACCTCGCCTCCCAGTCCTCCTTCCCGTCGCAACAGCCTTCTCTCGCAAAGCCTCTATCTCCTTCTGTTGGCTCACTGACACTGCCTCCTGCGCCATGACTCTCTCCATCAACTTCTCGATCAGATTCTGCCCCACTGGCAGGTTCACGTAATCCCGTTCAAGTGGAGCATTTGCGTTCGTCGACGGCCCTGGGACGTTCCCATAATGCTCAGGCATTCAAACCCCACTACCATTCACCAGGGACAGGTGGGGCAAGCTGCCGAACATGATTTGTTGGGAGCTGCTTCCATTGTTGCTATGGGTGGGGTTGACACTGTAGAAGTTATGAACAGGGGTGCCTGGGGTTGGAACGTAAGCAGAGATAATGTGAGTACACCTCTGTTGACATTTTCCTTTCACATACCATTCATTCGAGCTCCTCCAAGCTGGACATTCCTGCCCACCAGCAACCTTGATGTGCCCGGGGACTGGGATGCATTCGGCGGGGTCAAAAGCGTGTCTGACATGGTTGGAGTCATGTTTGACACGCTCTGAGACGTGTTTGACGCGGTCGGAGATGTGTTTGACACGGTTGGAGATGTGTTCGACGTGGCCTGAGATGCATTCGACGCATTCTTGGAGACGACCGCCATGGCATTCGATGTGTTCATGGACATGTTCGAGAATGTACTGCCAGGGGCTCCACCGAACTGTCCAATTGGTTCATTTGGTCCAGCTGGTGGGAACAACGCCTACGAAGCATCAACACCACTCTGCCGACTCGGATGATGTTCAGAACACACCTGTATGTCAATTCCGCTATCATGCAATGCTTGTAGCACCAGCTGATAGGCTTCAAGGGCGGGGGCACTGTTAAAATTGTTAGGATCCATGACTTTACTGAGACAAGGTGAGTCGCTTCATCCTTGGCTGGGAATCTATCTCTTATGGGCACCTGTACAGTTCTTTGGTCTGTCTGGGACGAGGACTGGTCCACCCATCGGAGATTTGGTCTGTCTTTTGCAATCATTTATTTCAATTTTTTGACAAATGTTTCGCCAGCCATCCGCTTCCCTCGATCTGTCCTGTCTCACTCCCCTCCTTTCACACCCCCCGCCATGGCCTTTCATGCCTGTGCCCACACTACTAGTACCCATCATTTCCGCTCAACGGCACCATCCCCTCCCTCCTCTACCGACCTCAGCATCACCCTTCCTTGACTATCCAGGGCCCAACTTGACCTATCCCCATTCGGTTTCAATCTTGATGGATATGCAATGTACATCTCAAAGGGGTTATGAGTGTCAGTATCGGGGATGGGTGTGTGGTGCCATGGGATGTATATTCCTTTCCTGTATTCACATCAGTCGTTAGCCGCAAATTGACTTGCTCGTATCTCATACTGTCTATGCGACGTGATTGAAGTATTCTGTCATCAATACAAGAATTATTCGGTGGATACCATGCCGTCTACACTCTGTGTACCTGATGAGGGATACACCAGCCACTTGGGGCTGCCAGTGTGGACGTGTTTGGCCACCAAGTGTTGATTACATCTGTCTACTCTTCGGTCTACGTGTCATAATCAATGTGTATCCATGAGTCGTACACACAAAGTTTCTATGACTGTGTCTACACCAGTTCCGAACTGTATCTGTTGTGTATCCTTGGCCTATCTACCTTCCCAAAAACACAGTGATTGCTACCAGAAGGGGATGCAAGGACTGGCACCTTGCTCCCCACAGAGTTCAGCCAAGTGTGTCTTCGTGTGCAGTCTGAGTGTGTCCTGTTCATGTCAAGAATCTCTCCTGCATCTGGATCACCAATATCTCCCACTGCTGCAGCCACTTGGATGATTGGTTGGACCAGATCTGGAGGTGATTTGGGCTCTAGTAACTCAAGTAACTCAAGTACGATTTGTTTCCACTGTCTGGCTTGAGCAAGATAATTATTTCAGAGATGTAATCGAGAATAAGCCTGAGTGAATGTACAGTATATGTGAGTTTGCTTGACTTGAAGGTGGCTTTGCCTGACTGTCACTGACTTGTATTTGATAGTACTGATGTGGCCAATGAACCGAAGCAGCCCAATATAGGCATTGACTTGCTGAATACAGACATGTCGAGCTCATGTTGAATCACCATTGGCAAGTCTTTGGGGTTGGTTTGACAGGCAAGATGAGTGGGGTGAAGCAACAGCTAGACATTGAAGTCTCTGGCTGTTGGGGTCTGAGGACTTTACCTGTTCTGCTCCCCACATCACCCACTGGCAACCCTCACTTGTTTCACTCCCTGCCTTGCTTGCTATACCACCCACAATCTGCTTGCTCACTAAGCTACACTTGCTGCCTCACTTTCTCCCTGCTTCACTCAATCGCTGCCTCACTCACTGCTCAACCCACCCCAGCATACATCCACACTTTATGATGCCTTCCAAAACCTTGAAGAAGCAAGTGGCTAGCCCAGACTCTGGCAGAGAAAATGAAAGGAAGGCTCTGAAGAAACACCAGAAAAGGGTCAAGGTCACAATCAAAGAGGCAAGTCTTGCCTTGAGCGTGCAAAGGATAATTGACGAATTGGATTGTTGTAGGACACTCCCAAGTCACTTCATGCCATAGAAAACGCAAACATTTACCACCAGTTGAGGAGGGAACATGAAAATGATAACGTACGTGATTCCTCTTTAAATGTAAAGGTTAGATTACTGACAAGAGCATATATATTATTCTCTGCAGAGCATACAGCCTATCAGGAGCATCCTTGTGAGTCTTGAATGGCTGACTCATTGTGGGGACTGTAATTCATCAGTCACAGGTCTCTCTTGATGCTGTAGATGGTACTGACTGAATCCAAAACCATAAGTGCAGTGCACTGAGCTCTTAATGAATGAGACTAATGAGATCACACCAGAGGAAGAGGGCTGTGTTGAACTCCGCTCAAGCAGAGTGTTGTCACCAAGAAGATAGCAGCTACTTGCAAAATTTGTCATTTGTCCTTCAAGGCTACCACCATCATCACTGAAGCAGTGTGTACCAAGACATGGTTTGCAGATGGGTTGTTGAGCCTCAGTTAGCACAGTTTGGACAATTGGGCTGAAAATTGAGTAATTACTGATTATAATTGATTACAATCCAATTAATTACTGATTCTGATTAAATACCCATTGAAAGTAATTTAATCAAATTGGTTGGAGCCCTAGCAAAAGCATGCCCACCAGCACCACATAGCTGCAACAAAGTTCTCGCCCATGGCTGTTGAAGAGTGGTCTTTGACTCTCGACTACTTGTTGGACTGTCATACAGTGTTAAGATCATTACTTCAACGAAGTATATGATGTAAGACTTGGATAATTCTCTGATGATACCTAGGCTACAGCCCCAGAAGTAGAACGATGAGAGGATGAGAGACTATCAGAGGTTTCCAGACAGATGATCAGACAGGGATCAAGTTAGAACAATGCGAATAGAGATAACAATCTATATTGACAAAGTGAACAAGATGGGGAATACTAGCGAATACAGGGAAGTATATATACTAGGATAAAGCACAGTCCGTAGTCCGTAGTAGTGATGAGTAAGACAATCAGTAAGACAGTTAGTAAGACAGTGGGAGGTATGAGTCGAAGTGAGTCAGAGGGAATAGGAGTCCATAGTTAGGGGTCCGTAGTCTGTAGTCCACAGTTGATGGTCTGATATGTGAGTCAGAGACATAGGAGTTCATAGTCCATGGCCTGGGTCGTGCTGGAAGATGGAGTGACAAGGTGACGAAGAGTCTGAGTGACGAAGATAAAGGATAGTGCACTAGAGACTGGATGTGCAGGAATGAGGACATGTCGAAGGGATGTCGAAGGGATAGGAACCCGTCCCTTGTGAACTGGAGGGATATGATTGTAACATTTGATGACCCATATATGGAAGGATCAGATATCCGTGAGGAGTGTTGAGATAACAAGAAAAATAAAAATAGGCATAGCACGGTGTGATTCTTAACATACAGAGAAGATTCTCGAGGCAGCCAAAGGAAGTGAGGAACCCATCTGTTCCCTTCTCACCTAGTTGAAGTCAATCATTGCTGTCATGTGCATGAACAACTCAGCTGCCCCTTTTAAAGATGACAATCCAGTTTGGATGAAAATTGAGCTGGTCATAGAGATGCTTCTGGACATCTTTGCAGACCCATTGCATTTTGATGTTGTGAAGTGGATTGGGGTAGGTACCATTGTTCCATCCTCAGAAGATATCTTCAAGGAGTATGATCTGGACAGAGAGGCTGAAACCTGGATGCTCTCTGAGTATTACATCTGCATAGCTCAGATCAAGATGTCTGACCTCCTGGTGTATGCGCTCGCCTACCCAGCGGACCTTGTCTTTCCTGTATATGCACTCATCTTTGACCTTGGCACCAACATCGACCAAGTTGAAACTCAAATCTATGATGTTCTCCAACCTATCGGTCACAGCAAGACAGTTGGGCAGTTCTTTCAGCATCTCCATTCTTGACTGCAGAATCTTCCTCAACCAAAGCCAAATCTCTCAAGTATCACTCTCCTCTACTGTGGAATGACTATTGCGAATAATCCCCTTGGTTGTCTTGTTGATGACCTTCTTGACAACTACTGTCAACTTACCAATTTCAATCTTGCCAATGCTAAAGCCATTCAATGGTATGATTTGTCAACTCCTGCACTCAAGATCATGGTACAAAGCACTCTCAACTGCAGCACCAACTGGACTCTTGAAGACATGGAGTCTGTCTTGATTGACACATTGTGTGGGTTATCTCTCAACTCTGCTTGTGGACGGTGGCTACCTGACTTTCAACCAACATCAGACTACATTGACATCGTTGAATACACACTAGAAGTCCCTGGGAACCCTCAAGCATGATATGATGAAGATCTTTCACTTGTCACTCGCATCTGGTCCAATATGGGTGATGAGGCAATTTTTTGGCAGGAGAAGACTGGAGGCAAGCCCATTTCATGGTGAGCTCTTAAATTGGCAAAGAAAAATGCCTCGGATGTGCTCCTGATTATCAATGATACAGTGTTGAGGGTGGTTGGAGCCAAGGACATCATCTCAGAGGGATTCTTGGGTTTTTCTGGAGCAATTTGTGACAAGGACTCAGGAAAGGCATTCCAGCTGGAACACCATATGCTTGGGCTCATATGGGGCGATCTTCTTCTTCAAGGTAACCTGGATATTGACGCCATTCAGGAGGGTTTTGGTGCCATGATTGATGTCTAGCTGCTGACACTTCAGCAAAAGTGGCCATTCCTTCATACACTACTCTTGAGTCACTACAATCAGATGACCAAACCTGCCTTCATCATTACCCTTGGTTGCCTTCCCTCCTCTCTTGTGCAATTTGGGAAGTTGGAGAGCTCATGGGGTGACCGCTCTCATCCTCAGTCACGATTCAAGTGGGAGGACCTCCTTTGTGGAAATATTGATCAGCTGGAGTTGTTTGATGAACAGGCACTGAAGCATGACTCCATTCGGTTGATGTCCAGCGACGAGTTCTTGGCTAGTCAAGGTGAACTTTCCCTGTCTCCATTTGGTCCCTTGCCTGCCAACTTTGCAATGCACAGTACTATATCCCATCCTGGTAGTGTCAAATATGACCCTGTTATTGCAAGACACCGACTCACCCTTTGCTGCCTGATCACTGCCAAGTTCGAGGTTGTCACTTGGGTTCTCAAGACATTCCTCACGTCCTCTCTGTTAAACTGGGACAACATAGACCTCTGTTCGCAACACCTCCAATCGTGTATCAATCAAGTCAACAAGATCTGTCAAGTCTCAGGCCTTCAAAGTGCCATCAATGCAGTCAAGGTGCAGCTCCAACAACAAGAACAAGTCTACACCCATCTCTGCTGCCTGCACTCTCGCCTCACTTGTGATGGTGTTGAGATGTTATCCTACTACCCACAGAAGAATAGCAATCCCTCCCTTCAAGCTAAGCCTTGAGGACCAGAGCACAAACACAACTACACAATTTTGTAGAACGAGCTCAAGACCTTGCATGTCAGGGACTTGATCCTGACCCAGACAAGATCTGCCCTTTTGGAATGGACCTCATATTGCCTGCATTCCAAGCAAAGTTTTTGGGTCTCAAGGACGGTCATGATCTTCAGTCTTTGGGTATAAGTATGGGAACAGACAAGAAGTTGCACAAGTGCTAGAGGCAGAACATTGACCTTCAAGGTGAATGGAAATGACAAGAAAAGCGGGAACATGGTGTTCAGCCTGCCATCGTGGACTTGGGTAAGTGCTTGACAATGGCTCTCAAACATCTGTCCAACCCAGACCATCACCAAGGTTTAAAATGGCAGATGAACAACAAACTTGGACTCTGCTGGTGATACGTTCAATGTGATACTTGTCACAAACACCTTCTCTGTTGGAACGCAGACCAGTAGCATCTTTGCCCCAGTGGTGTGGATGAGGAACCTGTCCCAATCAATGGAAACATATTCCCTCAAGTACAAAGACTGCTCTATATTCATGACATCCTCAGCAATTTTTCTCTCTTTCCACTTGTCCCCCAGAAAGCTCTCAGCAACCTTATCTTGCTCCCAGGAAAGGACATACTACTCTCAAACAAGTCAGAACTACCCAGTAAATTTGAGTATAGAAATAGAATTGCTGATGAGCTTTATAAGGGATCAGTGTTTTGGGATGTGGGAATGTGTGGGGCAGACTTGGTAAGGTCTGAAAGGATTTTGTCCAGTAATTGGAACACAAGGGAAACTTGACTCAACACAGTGGTAGTGGAGGAGCAGTCCTGAGGGGAGGTCGTGTTATGGCAAGCACTTGTGCAAGCATCTGAAACATCAGGAATTGGATCAGAATATTTGGAAATCAGAGGATGTGAGCTGATGGAGCTAACGGTAAAATACACAACAAAAACAAATAAAAACAAAGAAGTCAAATTGAAACAAACTAAAACTAATATGTCAGGATAGGAACAAAAGGGAAACACTAATCAGAACAAAATACAATCAGAACAAATCAAATGAAAGCTTCAGTGTAGAATGTAAAAGTTAGAAGAGGTCAACATAAGTCAAAAGCAAGAAAAGTTGAAAATCACAAAAACAAAGGAAGTCAGTTTCGAAACAGTCAGATTCTGAGGGGACACTAGAGAGCAACACAAGAACAAGCTTAGATTGAGAGCACAAAGATGAGCAACATTTGAGAGCGAGTCAAGACGAGGGAGGTTGTGAAAGGTTATTATTGGGAAAGTAGCTACAGACAAGTTTTTATACCTAAGTATATGAGGTAGCTATGAAAGAGGAAAGGACAAAGGATAGGGTGAATTTGGTGCAGCATGAGGGTGAATCAAGTGAAGGGGTGCACAACAAAAGAGGGGGACAAGTCAAAGGTCAAGAAACTGAGGTAAAACATACTGAGTATCCTCAGAAGCGAGTGAAGTCCTAGCAAAGGCATATTGGATTGAAAGGGGAAGTGCACAGACATGAGGTGGAGAAGTCAAGCAGTGATGTGTGTGGAGAGTGATGTAAGTGTTTTGTAAATCCTGGAGTATCGGACCATAGGAATGTGTTGTGGCAGTGTATTGGGACTTGGAACATTGAGATAAGGAGCTTTCTGATAAGATTATTGAGTTTTCAGAGATGTGGAAAGTGGTAAGTCTGAAATGGTGAAGGAGGAGGTTTGAGTTGAATTCTGGTGTTTCAGACTCCTAGAATTGTTGGCATCAGGTGTATCGGAATTGTATTGTTGTTTCAAATATGGTCCTGATCATAGAACATCAGAATTCCTGATACTGAGCAATGTGGAGATGAAACAGTGGACATCTGGTCTTGGGAGGAATCTCAGAGTTGGAGCAAATATGAAATTCTGACATCACCTGGAATACAATCGATTCTGTAGGAGGATTGGGAATGCCCTTGGATGTTTACATATTTCTGAGTTTGGGATGATGAGGAAGTGGATTACTGTAAGTTGAGTTTTGTTTGAGATGGAACTGAGTGTTGTGTCATTGTCAGGAGTGAGGGAATGGGTTGTCAGGTCCGAAATTGTATGAAACTAGCAAGTTTGACTTGATCTGAAGAGAGGGGATACTGTCTGCTTGATTCAATGGAGATATGGTTGAAATAGGTGTGATTCCACGTGTAGGCAGATTGGGTTCCACACAGTGCCACATACACAAACAATGCATCTGCAGAAGATGCCAGTGCAACAAAAAGTGCTCATGAATTATGGGAGTGGTAGAAACCCTTAAAGGAGGGGCATTTAGGTAAGTATGATGACGGCTCTTGAACATCTGTCCAACCCAGACCATTGCCAAGGTTTACAATGGCAGATGAACAAGGAGCTTGGACTCTGCTAGTGATATGTTCAATGTGATACTTGTCACAAACACCTTCTCTGCTGGAACACAGACCAGAAGCATCTTTGCCCTGGCAGTGCAGACAAGGAACCTGTCCCAATCAACAGGAACATATTTCCTCAAGTCTTATCTCACTTCCAGCAAAGAATATACTACTCTTATGGTGCGTTTCGCATAGACACCACCACTTTGGTACTAAATTATAATAAAATTGAATAAAAGCCTGAATATTATTCTGTCTTGCCAAATGACTCCTTTTTGCTGGCCAGAGAGATTGGCAAGACGGATTTTGGATTCCGTTAGTATTGAGGGAGATTATGATTTTGTTTGGAATCAAATTGGCTGGCCGTTGCAGGCTGATACTATCATCACTGCAAACAGCTCCTTGTGGAGGTTGGGATATGCTGAGGTGATGGACAATACACACAATAAAAATCTCCTCCATAATTTCACCAATCTCGCCTCTAATTCCCAAATTTTGCCCTCGATTTTGCTCAATGAGAAAATTTGCACCACAGCAGCGCTGTTGTGGGGGGTCTGAACAGCAATTCAACTGAGAAAAGGGAGTCTCGAGAGAAGGTACAGGTGATAAGTGTCAAAACAACGACCTAGAGGGCTGTCAGAGGTACATAACGGAAAAAATTTTCGACCTTTGGTCGATTTGGCGGTTGTACAAAGCTAGCGGTGTCCAAGCGAACCGCACCATAAACAAGTTGGAACTACCCTCTGGCTGATTATGGATCCATGACTGGTCTCCTCTGGTTTCATCAAGATGACTTGCCCAAATTCCAGCTCACTCTTGCTTTTGATGTTGCTCTCCAAGAACTCTGTATTTGTCCAGAAATCTATTTGCCCAGGACATCTGTGACTTGGTACCAACTTTACAAAGAGAAGTTCCTCAAGGTGTTTCTTTGTTATGTAGATTGCAGCTAATGTCTCTATGTGGCCAAGAGCAACTTTGACTGGGATTACTCTGCTCAATATATCAAAGAAGATGAGGTACTTGCTCATGTTCGGCATATGTGTGGTTTTGGCAGGTGCTGCAGGACATTCAAAGGTCATCTGGCAAGGACAATCTTTGATTTCCCCCATGAGATATCACATTGTTTGTGGTCATTGGGGAGACTTGAAGGAGGTTTCAGGATGTCAAATTGAAGGGCTACCTATGCCTGACTGAACTGTGAGTCTTCTCATCTGGAGTATCCTCTGAACTTGAGGGCATCATCTTACATGAACTGACAGATTAGTACATATTCCATTGTTCTGTGCTTTTGACAACTTCAATTTTCTATAATAACCTTATTGCTACAAGGCTTTTTTGCCTTCTTTGTGTTGTACTTAAAATCTGTCTTCAAAAATGTTTCAAGTCTGCATCACCCCAGATTGGGTAGTAATATATGACATGCATGTCAACTCCAAATTGCTGGTACACTGCAACTGAGTTTCTAGGGGGAGAGCAACCCAGAAGACCCTAAGTAGCCTGAGGACAAGGGAGGACAAGAGGAGAGTTGGGCATCAAGAGTGAGAGGGAGGGAGCAGACTTGTGAAGAAAAGGGAGTGATCAGAGAATTTCAAAGTTGAAAAGCACTCTGTGTAATGGGTGTTTCCTGGGGATTACTTACTCTCCAGAACCACTCTGCATTGAGTGTGGGAATAAGCAATTCAGAGTTTGAATCTCTTGATGTATTTGTAGAGTTACACTTTCAGAATTGATTCATCATTACCTGCCTATTCACCTTCAGCCTTCTCAGAAAGTGCACCAACTGCATGAAGTAGGCGATCTTTTAAACTTACAAGTCTTCTTAAGACTCTTTCTCTCTTGGAATGTGACTAGGTTGTGTTCCTCCTCACTTAGGGTGTACACAAAGGTGTGCATGCCAAGTTGTTGTTCACCTTCTGAGACTGTAGACAGCTGTGTGCTTGGTACATGTTAGTAACTACAGGCTACCTACAAGACAACCAAGGTCCTCACACCTCAGTTCCAGGCTCTAGGCTTACCAGCCTCTCTAACAACACCATGACCTCCCCTTGTGGCATGGCAAGATGCTCCTTGCCCATCACAAAGATGAGAGCAACAACCAGACATCAAAGCCTCTGGCCAATAGAGTGTGAGAACTTTACCCTGTCTGCTCCCCTCATCAGGATATTGTCATTTTTAGCTAATTCACTATTTTTGCTTTTCAGATCCCTCTGTGACAGGTAGGGATTGACCTGTGTTGCCACAATGAGAGGAATGAGCATCATCAGATAGGCTGGTGAGCCCTGTGCCTAGGCACTGAGGTGTAAAGACCTTAGTTGCCTTGTAAGTAACCTATAGTTGATCACACATGTAAAAGTGTGCCTCTGGAGCTGCAGCTTTCTACAACTACCAGAGAGTATCAACCATAGGCACGTACACCAGTATGCATGTCCTAGAGAAAGAGAACATGACCTAGCCACATTCTCAAGCAGGAAACCAGAACAGGTCTTGCTACTCAGCCCTTCCTTAGGGGCTGAGTCTTAACAACAGTAATAAACTAAGAATTAGCCTACTTTATGCAATCAGCACACTCACTGTGGAGGCTAAAGGTGAATAGGCTGGTAATTGATAATTGAATGTAGGAAGAGCAACTACACAAATACATGAAGAGATTTAAACTCTGCTCAACTCATTCCCACACTTAATACAGAGTGGCCCTGGAGAGTAATCCCCAGTAAACACCTGTCACACCCTCTACCAGCTCAACAACCCCAAAAAACCACTTTCTACCTCTATCAACTACTCCAGCATAGTACAATACCACATCATTGCCTGGCCACTTGCTCCCAAAGCATAAATCAGCCTAACACCACATCCATCCCACCTCCTCCCACAAAACAAGTCATGCAGCTGCATGAGCTGTATGAGTTATTCCTAACCAACACCCTCTATCTCCTACCACCCAAACACCACAGATGCAGCCATAGAAGCATTCTATCTGGCTGTATCTTTGGTACCTGCCCTGCTACTCCTAAACACCCTCTCAACCAGTTAGGATTATAACAAGAGTGGTCCCAGTGGTTTTTGTTGGTTATCTGGGAAGATACCCACCTCATTTGAGACCAACACATTCACCTTGTCTGCCTTGTTAAATTTCTTTGACTTTGCACCTCAAGTACACCCAATACCCTCTGTTTCAGTCAAGACTGATGACACAGCTGCCTCAATAGCAACTCCATCAGTTTTCATTTATTTCATTTAGCTATGGCAAGTCCTTGAACATCACCACATGATGTTCCTTCTGTCTTGATTGTCAACCATGCTGACTTATTGTCTTGCTTGTTTCAGACTATGCCCACACCCTACCTACCACCCACTTCCCTTCCTGCCACCACACATGGTCAGATTAAAGTAGGGCTTTGGCCTTGGACTACCATTCTTAATTTCATCTCCCATCTCAGTGAAGTTGGAGTCACCTTGTGCCCTATTGCTGACTGAGTTACCATGTGAGGTATTCTTTTTTTTGTGATACTTTTCTGGAATGTTGCTATATAGTAGACTATCTCATAATGCATGAGGTCATGATGCATAATGCCTCATAACTCATGGGACTGAGCAGGAACCAAACATCATCTGCCAGCCAAATACATACCCCATAATGCATAAGAAAATAGGGGGACCAATGCTATGCACTATGAGATAGTCTACTGTATATCTATTCTGTCTCTATAGGTAGAATACTATAAAATATCTTCTGGGTTTTACTTGTGCTTACAAAACAGCACAAGTCCATTAGTAAGAAGTGTACTTGAAAAATGTTAGAATATGGTCAAATGGAAATTGTACCTGCCACTTTCTGACTAGTTCTACAGACACACCAAATAGATTTTGTGCAAAGTATGTCTGGTACTCACAATTCATACACATCTCTATATGGAGAACTTCCTGTCATTGTACAATAGTTTACTAAGACCTCTTATACCTTAGAAAACAATCATAACAATCATAAAATGAATTAGTGTGAAACATGGTTTGAAGTGAGGAGAACTAAGAAAATACAACAGTTGTAAGAAAAATGAGACAAGTAAAAGTGGAAATATTCAGATACAAAGAAGCCTCTTAACATCTGCAAAATAATCCTCCATATGATGTAAATCAACTAGACTGATCAGTATAAACCCAACCAAATCAGAATAGATAGAGAATTGCAGTGCCTGTCCTTAACACAGTAATCTCCCTAGTGTTCCAGGGATACTAGTAGCAGATCCAAACAACCTGTTCCTTCTCACAAGTCAACAGATGTAGAAGGCAGCAAGAGCTAAGAAGCAGTTTGAGAAATATACAAGTATCAGTAAGGGAGTTGGCTTGAAAGTAACAGAAATAGTGGCTTGACACAGAATGACTAGAGAGTTTCAGCTAAGCAGGACCAGAAATTCACTCAGACAGATTTAGAGTGATAGTAGAAGTGTAAGAAGGGGCTCTCCATTCCCTAAGTCTGTACAAGCTCATATAGTTTACAAACAAATCCTGATACAAATGTTTATCAAAGAAAGATAGAATGTGAGTCAGAGAAAGTTAGTACAACCAATCAGAGTTGTCTAAGCTATAAAAAATAATAGGCTTTGATAGATCTTTTAGTTGCTGTTCTTCTGTGAACCATGAGAAGAAGGAAAGTTGAGAGCAACTAAGGTGAAGAAATTTGAGGTCATGAATGATTTGAGTTCAAGAAAGATAGGAATCTGACTACAGAATAGAGTAATGTCTAGAAGTAAGACTGACAATAAAGAAACAACATCACAGAAAACATAACTAATACAATAATGTAGCAGTTGAATGATGCAAGGAAGAGATAGAGTTGAAGAACAATGATGACAAGGAAATAAAATAGAATGGAACATAGAGCAGGCTTAGACATAAATCTGTCATGTCTTCTGACAACGTGAGATATTATCTAAATATTGAAGGCACTGGGTAGCCCCTAACTTGTTTTCAATCATGTCAAACTGTGCTTTAGCCTGTCCTAGCATATCTTTGGCCTCTGCATAATTATTCTCTATGTATAGTGTGATACCCAACCTCTGAAGGCATTGGGCAGCTCCTAACTTGTCTCCAACCATGTCAAACTGTGCCTTGGCCTGGCATAGTATGTCTTTGGTATCTGCATACTTATTCTCCATGTATAGAATGTTGCTCAGACTCTTAAGGCAGCGGGCAGCTCCCAACTTATTTCCAATGGTGTCAAACTGTACTTTAGCCTGGCCTAGCACATCTTTGGCTTCTCTATACTGCCTCTCCATATATAGAATGTCACCCAAACTCCAAAGGCACTGGGCAGTCCCCAACTTGTCTCCAACCATATCAAACTGTGCTTTAGCCTGGCCTATCATTTCTTTAGCATCTGCATGCTTGTCCTCCATATGTAAAATGTTGCCCAAACTCTGAAGGCACTGGGCAGCCCCTAACTTATCTGCAATCAGGTCAAACTGTGCTTTAGCCTGGCCTAGTATATCTTTGGCATTTGTATACTTATTCTCCAGATACAAAATGTTACCCAAACTTTGAAGGCATTGAGCAGCTCCTAACTTGTTTCCAACCATGTCAAACTGTGCCTTGGCCTGGCCTAGTATATCTTTGGCATCTGTATACTTGTTCTCCATGTATAGAATGTTGCTCAGACTTCTAAGGCACTGGGCAGCCTTCAACTTGCTCCCAATCATATCAAACTGTGCTTTAGCCTGGCCTAGCATATCTTTGGCATCTGCATACTTACTCTCCATATTTAGAACATTGCCCAAATTTTCAAGACACTGGGCAGCCCCTAACTTGTCTCCAATCCTGTCAAACTGTTCTTTAGCCTGACTGAGCATATCTTTGGCATCTGCATACTCGTTCTCCATGTATGGTACATTGCCCAAACTTTGAAGGCACTGGGCAGCCCCTAGCTTAGTTCCAATCATGTCAAACTGTGCTTTAGCCTGACTCAGCACATTTTTGGCATCTGCATACTTATTCTCCATGCATAGAATGTCACCCAGACTCCGAAGGCACTGTGCAGCATTCCACTTGCTTTCAATCATATCAAATTGTGCTTTAGCCTGGCCCAGCATATCTTTGGCATCTGCATAGTTAGCCTCCATTTATAGAATTTCACCCAAATTCTGAAGGCATTGTCCAGCCTCCAACTTGTTTCCACTCATGTCAAACTGTGCTTTAACCTGGCCAAGCATATCTTTGGCATCTGCCCACTTGTTCTCTATGCATAGAATGTTACCCAAAATCCAAAGGCAGTATGCAGCCCCTAACTTATCAGTTATTATGTCAAACTGTGTCTTAGCCTGGCCTAGTATACCTTTGGCATCTGCATAGTTGCTCTCCATATACAGAATCTTACCCAAACTCTGAAGGCACTGAGCACTCTCTCTTATCTTTCTAGCCTCTTGATATATGGATTTTGCTAATTGGATATAATTTCTAGCCTCCACATACTGGTTTATGATACATAGTGTGTTTTCCATCTCAAAATATACTGCTTCTTGTTGTTCAGCCAGGTCTGAGGTTGCTAATTGTAGCAACAGTGCCTCCAGTAGCTTTATTGATGGACAGCAGGTATTCATGAATGACACCATAGCAATAATCATATCAATAATTTCTAAGCTTAGATGAGACTGAACAGCATTCAAAAAAACTGATGTGATATTTCCAATTTCAGGAAATAGGTCTTTATATATGTCTTGATAAGTTCCATCGTTCCATGACCATCTATGATGCTTTTTCACTAACTCAATATAGAACTTCTCTATTCCTGAAACATCATCAGAACTAGGACTATGAGAGTGTAGAATGTAGTATCGGATTGGTGAGAGCACCTTAAGGTTCCCCTCTTAAACATAGACCAAGGCTGCTTGTAAAAGATCTTTCCAGGCAGAGGAAACATTTTCATTTGGTACCAGCTTGTCTATCCTGTCTTCCCATTGATAGATACCATCAGGAATGTAGCAAAGAATTGACAAAAGCCTGAGTGAATCTGATGAAAGATATGACAAGGAAAGGTCAATTGATCTCTCAATATTTGTCAAGTGATTACCTCCTTCTCAACTCAACAACTGTGTTTTCTCCTGTTTCCACCTTCTTAACAGCTCTTCTAAAGCTTCATACCTTGCCAGCTGAGCTATCAAATGAATTGCCAATGGCACACAGTCTAATTCCTTGAGAAGTTCATCAAGGACATTAAACTGATTGACATCTGGGTTAACAGCAAGGAATGCAGTGTGAGAAGCCTCAAGAGACAGTGATGGAAGTGGTGGTATCATTGTTGGGTCTGACCACTGTATACTATATGGGCTCTGGGCTCCTCGCATGGTGATTATCAAAGTAATCTGACTATATACAACAATTCTTTACAGAATCTCCACTACTATTGTTGTTTGCATAAATCGTGAGAATCTCAGTTTCCACGAGAGAAATGCGAAAGGGAAATTCGTTGCAAGAATCACTTCCTGAACACTCACTACACTACCTACTTCTACTTTCTATACTGTGTTCAACTTGTAAAATATGCCTGAGCCACCCTGCAAAGCAATGGCAGCAAACAGACTCACCAAACCCGACTTGTCAATTCTCCCAAACCTCGACAATCAACATCATATGGGCTGATTCTCCAACCACTCATGGCTTGCGGGGGCTTTGTATTGGGCTTGTTTCGCGCCATGCACCTTCGAGATCTTTTGTCACCACAATTTCTGGAGTGTAGGGTCTTGTGGATGTGGGGGCAGAGTTGTGGCACGAGTTTCTCCATCACATCAGATGTTTCTTGTGTGAGTGATTTACCACGTACTCATACTAACTGTATGATGGTGACAAAGCCTGGTTTGACCAGGCTGCAGAGTTGTGTTCTGAGATATGAAGGGTGGGGAGTTGAGAATTGAACCATGCCGTGCTTTTCCCGCCATGGTTCAACCTTGGAGTAGGGTATGGGGGCTATTTTACTGAGTAGAATACAAGTTGAATTGTGTCTATACCTTTGCTTGTACGGTCTCTGTAAACATGTCTTCCGCCAAATTTCTGCACCACCTTTCTCTCGCAGAATCTGAGATTCTCACGATTTATGCAAACAACAATAAATGCTGATCGGCACCTAGGTATGCAGTTTCAAGGTTATCCAGAACTAGTAAAGTAGAAGATGCACCCTGTAAAAATGTTTCCAAGACTAGAAGACCATCTTGGTTTGACCTAGAAACCTGAAAAACTGCTAGAATACAATCCAAAAGAAGTTCTGCTGAGGTAGCTGTATTGTAAGCTACAAAAAATCTCTGATCTTTGAACTGATCCATAACCTGATTGTGGTGCAATATGGCACAAGCTAGAGTGGTTTTACCCATACCACCTCCACCTAATATAGCCAATCTAGTTGGCTCATGACTATGGAGAATAAGGTCAACAGCAGCCATAAGATACTGGTCTCAGCCAAAAAATATGGCTGGTGCTGGAGGTAGAGCTTGGGAAACAACAGGACTATACTTAGATGAGTTTACTATCAAAGTCACAGAGTAAAGTACATCTTACTTTAGATTTGGAGGTAAAACCTGTCAGACTGGTCAGACATAGAAAAGATGAAGTATCCAGGTATTACACATACAACTCCTTGCTGGGTGTCCATTGCTTGTTGAGGAGTATTGATTGCAAATAACCTTCCCCCAATCTCCAATTGAATCTACAGTTAGCTGGATTCAAATTGCAAAAGCTATTGATATGAAGTAGAAATCCAAACCTGGAACATCTTATGAGCATGATCCAAACATTCTTTCCATTGGATGATGTCTTGAGCATCTTCAGTGCAGTCCACTGTGCAAGAAAGAGTCTTGCGAGATGCCATCTTGTACATCTCAGTTTGGATCTTCTCGAGTTGTCTACAGATCCACCACGATGTTACAAGGTACTCACATCAGCAAAACGCGCACTCACTGACACACTGACAGCAGTGAAATAAAGAGTCAGCATTGTCAGCATTGCCAGCACTTCCACAAAAAAAAGATAATGATTTAAAGCCTTTCAGTTGTTTCAGTGTGTCAGTTTGTCAGCTCTTCAGACTGTCCCATCTATCTAAGAACAAAGTAACAGCTACCCACTAAGTAATTAATGAATGTGAACTAGTCAGGGAGTGGGCCACCAAGTGGCAGGTACGATTCCCATTTAATCACATTTTGATATGTGTAAAGTATTCTTCAAGTCCCCAGTTATAGACATCAATACACTACTGGTGACTGTATCAATTCGACCAAAGTGGCATGATTTTGAAAATTTTGCCACTTTCTGGAAGCTCAGAAAATCTGAAAAATTGAGAAAATATTATTTCAAGTGTTGAGTGCACATTTTCTTGAGTTGATCACTTAACAAATTTGACATGACATATAAGCAAGCCAATAAAGAGAGAGGAACTAGACAGAGAAAAGAGAACAAGGAGTGTAAAGAGTAAACAAGGTATTGTAGTTGAGCCAGAGGCAGGTGGAGATAGTGACAGTGACAGTGTGCTGATGACTACAATGAATTCTCAATAGTTGTTGCATGTGTTACTTTCTTTTGTGCACCAATTTCCCCACTTCATATACAAATCAGTTATAGCACAAGAGTGCTGGAGTCCCCAACTCCAATTTATGTTTGAATCAAAACAAATATCAAGGACACTCTGTGTGATTGTATGATAGTTGTTGTGAACATCTTTGGATCTGTATATTTTTATTTGTATTGTATGTATTTTACTCTCATTTATTGAACTTCACTTGCCTTAGTATCATTTCACTTGTCCATAATACCTAGCATGTCCTATCTCTGTCTTATCTTTTATCTTGAACTCTGTACTATTATTAGCATGCAATGACTCAGACTACACAGCCCTAACACAGCCTTGTCATTGTTCTCAATTCTCATTGTTTGACTCTTCATTGTTCTTTGAACCTTATTCCACTTTCCATTGTTTAAAGCTTATTGTCTTGTTCCCATTGTCTTTAGTCCATAAGGACACCTAGTTACTCTGTATTTGGTAGCTTGTCCACTTGAACAATACAACACCTTAGTTGTATCCTTCAACCAGTTTGCTCTCTATTGTCATCCTCTATTGCCTCAAGATTGTAGCCTGAGTACTAGTTGCTAAGGTGCTCCTAAGACTTGGACAAGCTCTTACCAACCCTACTCACTCTACAATACCGACACAGTCAGGATCTGCAATCATTCCACCCACACGACTCATACACATCCAGTTCATCATTCTATTCCTACAATTTCTCGGCAACATATTCATTGACTTCATATCACAGCTCAATTGATACATATGAGAAGTCCGCTGAAAGTACGATGAACACCGAGACCACTAAAACTGGCCTCACTCAAAGCCACGCTCACCACAACACTCATCTACCTAGTAGAAATCTTCTATCAAGTATCAACTAGTAGAGAAGCTACAGCCCCAATCACATATAGTATATCCAAATCAACCCCATCCAAATACCTACCAATTGCAAGATTCCTTGTCACAGATCAATTAAACTGGCTGAAACAAGAATCCACATTAACATGTTCATTGCTGCATTCCTCGCCATCACATGTGACCCAGACCCAATCCACAACCACATCAATCTCATTACAGGAGATCTAGACTTACTCTGTACATGTGTAAGCAATATCATCAAACAAATAAGAAATCAA
Organism: Jaapia argillacea MUCL 33604; assembly: GCA_000697665.1. NCBI lineage: Eukaryota > Fungi > Basidiomycota > Agaricomycetes > Jaapiales > Jaapiaceae > Jaapia > Jaapia argillacea. The sequence continues at coordinate 640,345 of KL197726.1, forward strand.
GCTGACAAAGTAGAACATCTTCACCAGCAGAACATTGAAGCAACAAGGACTACACACTGACAAGACTAAATCCACCACAACATCTCCACATAACAACAGAAGTCCCAGATGTTGAGCACACCCAACTTGTAGAAATCCATGCTGTAACTACGCTGGTCATCACCCTCATTGCACTAACCACCCTCACAATGAACCACCAGCCTACGGAGCCCCACACATAAATATCAACCAAACTCCAAGACTAGTACCAATACCACCACACACCCTGCTCAACTTCACCAAATTCCTGATTGAGCTTCATCACATAATCCTCACTGCTATCCAATACCTTGCAACTGAGTACCTTACCATCAGCCAATGGCTACTAGCTCCAAAACCCTAATTATTCTGTATTCACTTGTCTATACCATACTATCAGAACTCCTTGATATAATAATCACCCTCTTGATTGGACTCCATAATATGCTTGCAATCTTACATGAATACTCCTAATCAGTCACCATCACAGAACCACTGCAAGTACACCTCAGAGAAGGATATCAAGCAGCAATGGCTGAGAAACTTCATCAATTAGGAGGAGCAGATTTCAACCAACTACAATGCAATCCCACTACTCATCTACTCTATTACAGCAAAAAGTTATTAGTTTGGCAATATTCCCCAAATCCCGAAACACTCGAAGTTACAAGAGAACTCCAAGTTAGCCAGAACAGACAACATCAGTAATCCCAAAGCAACTTGAGAGACCTTGAGCAGGCTAGCAAGTGCCACAAGCACACCAAGCATAACTGGCTACCCCACATTTGGCAAGCTGCCACCAAGTTTCTGTGTTGCTAACAAGTGCTTGCCTAGTACTCTCAAGGAAACCTAGCATCTGTCAAGTGGACCCAGCCACCTTGCAAGCATCCACTGAGCACTGTTAAATTGGGCTGTGATGGTGTAGTCTCACCCTAGCCACTCTAGGTGCATTGGGTTCATCGCTTCGTTGCCCAAGTATCACAGAGGTTTCACAGAAAAAACAAATGTATTCATGAAAATAATGAGACCAATACATAAAGGATTGACAAGGACAACAGTGTGCAACAACTGACACCTGCATCCGCCAAGACAAACTGATGAAAACACAGCTGTGAATAAAGGGTAGGCAGCGAATAGCTTTGAGCACACCTCATGGGCTTTGCAGAGATAACAAGAGGGAAAGATGGGAGCTTGCACAGTGTCTACCTTGGAGACAGATGTGGTTGATGAGCATGTCATATTGGGGTACTGGTGGGATATGGCAAGAGAGGTGGAGAACATTGAGAGACTTTGGGCAACATTGGGTGGAAGCAGCAATATGAAGCTAACCGAGTATTGAAACCCCGTCGGTCACAACTGACAGAACATGGTTGGAGGTGTAAGATTTATGCTCTGAACAGAAAAAGTTTCATGATGATTTGAAGCCTAAAGGATGCGAAGAGCTAAGGAGAAGATATGACTTATCCACAAGAGAGTGGTGTGGTGTCCATCATCAAGAAATAGCCTATACTTGGTGGTGGCGCTATAGAAGCTACTGTGCAAGCCTGAGCACTGAACACACTGTTATGAGGATGAGCAAGCCACCTGTGATGGACCTTGGAGGAGATGCCAGGGTTGTCGTCAAAGCGCCATCAGAGTGCACCATGAGATCCAGTTGCTGGGGTGGCCAAGACACAGTACTTGTGTTCTTGGAATAGGTAGAGGATTTGGAAAGTTGAGAGTTCAGTGGGAACTGTGGGTGACACATGACGGTGTGTGACGCTGCCGTGAACAACATACATGGCAAAATGCAGGCATATGTGGGCCATGAAAAGTGGAAGGCGAGCAAAGGATGATGCTGTCACAAAAAACCAGGAATATTGAATGGTGGGCAGTTGTTTGGAGTACGTATGACCAGAAATGAAAAGGACAGCGAAAGAGCTGTGGTGGAGACAACAGAGTGGCAATGAAAGGTAACAAGCACAAACTGTTCAAACTCTGCTGATGTTGAACTTCAAGCTGTTACACCTGTACCCATTGTCTATTCTGTTGTGCTCAGCACCGACAACACAACCACTTAGCTTTGTTGGCTTCACTCAAGACCACTGCCATTTCTCCTAATTCTGGTAGCTTAGCACAAGTGTGACATGATGGCAATAAGGACCACGGCACCTACATCAATGGAACGACAATCCTCAGTGCTCACTACCCCATCTGGTCCAACACTGCTTTTGGTAACCCAAACATGTTAGCAGGCCATTGAGATGAGTATTATCAAGATTGAGGGTGATTCTCATCTAGTCAATCATGGTATCAGAGTTGCTGAGTGACACAGTAATCGAATGAGGTGAGTCCTGTAATTATTTGGCTGATCGCTAATTTCAACTCTTGTTCATATTGTCTATGCAGCATCCATTGAGCTCTCTATGGCCTCTTAATCTGTTGTCACCAAGGTGGTGTCTTGTGGCTACAAGCTTCCCTCGTCACCATACCATTTGATATGTGGCCATGTATATGTGATACCAGCTACTTTCCCCTCTTCTCACACCTGTTCACCATCCCATTTCCTAATACCATCCCTCCAAGTACTATTTCTGTAAATACCACACTGTTTGTATTCCCAGAATACCAGTGAAACCATTTGGGTGGTTGGAATATCATCCTTGTTTCTCTTTGTTGTCTTGAGGTCATTCTCGAGCCATGCTAGAGCCTGAAATATAATCAACCCTCCTCTCTTATCATGAAGTTTTTGGGAAGTAATATAAAGTTCATTGATGGCTAGAGATTTCTGTCAAGCTAGCTCAATTCTTGAAGGATACCAACAAGGTGAGGGTGCTCACTCAAGAACTTGACAGAAGCACATCTTGCTTGAGAGAGCTAGTGTTGCTAGGCGAGAGCTTGGACACACTTGGGATTTTTTTGCATTGCTTGGATCTCTTGGTCGAAAATGTGGTTTTGCTGATAAATATCCATTTTGAAAGAACTTCCCCACATATGCTGAGTGGGAAGAAAAACAATTATGCACCCTATCCTCCAGGGAACCAGAACCTATATCAATCTCTCACAGATCTCAAGTTGTATTTGTACAACAGGAATCATCCAGTTCTGTATTGGAGGCATTACCTTATCACAATCCGTATTCAAAACCAGGAACTCTGAAAACTCCTTGGATACAATCAAAACCATCTTCTTGTCTTCCTTTGTAGGCTCCATCCTGACAACACACTACAGAACCAATCAACTATATTACCACAACTCCAGCACAAGCTCTGCAAGCTATTGCACTGAGTCGATCATTTAAAGCGCCAAGTAATACAGAAGAAGATCACACTGTACCAACTGAAACACAGAACCTTGAAACCAAAAAAATTGATACTCAAGAAGATGAACCAATAGAAACTGAACATCCCTTTGTCAACCCATCCAACCCTCTAGATCAATCCACATTCCAGCCTCCACAACGACGGCCATCTCCACCCACACCACAACCAAATCCTCAACCACCACCAGCTGTAACCACGGCCACTGGCAGTAACAAAGAACCCAAACTTGCCACACCAACACCCTTCATAGGAGATCACTGAAAGACTGATAAATTTCTATTGGAAATCAAACTCATACTTGGAGAGATTCATGTTTCAGGATGTGTAAATGTGTGGGACAGACTTGGTTTAATTCAAAAGAATGTGTTCAATAAATGGAATATAAGGGAAACTCAACTTGACACAGCAATAGCAGAGGAGCAGTTCTGAGAGGATGGAGTGTTGGAATTACAAGTCCATATGACATCTTCTCAATATCATGTTTCCTTTCCTGGCTATCTTCAGCTAATATCTCCTTTTGTTATACCTCCCATCTCTGACTGATATCCATTCCTTCCATGCCCCTTTCCATTCTTTACCTTACTTTACTTGGTATTCCCTTCTCCATAGTATAACTTACTGTCTTTTCTTGTTCCAAGAGGCTCCCCTGGGTATTGTATCAATGATGTGAGCCTCTGGTGAGCCATATACCTTAGTCATGACTAATTGTACCTTACTCATTTACTTATAGATAGACTTGTGCATGCACAGGTGAATATCATACCTTTTGTTTCATATCATCAACGGCGGCCTTTGATAGACTCATGTCTTGCACAGAGTCTTGTCAATACCTTAAGGTCAATATATTATTCTACACAGAGCACAACAACAAGTAAGTACTTGTGTGTGTATGCAGAATATCAGGATGGGGCTGACTGGTAGAAAATTGAAGGGCACAATACAATAAAGCTAACTGTAGAATATGTGATGAAAACTAACAAAAACCAAAGCATACTAAAGAAAATCTGAATTGAAATGGTCTAAAACTGGAGCATTGACGCGGAGTGATCTGTGGAGTAGGAGTTCTAGCTATCAAAGACCACATACAACCACATAATCCACAAGATAGCCAGCTCCAGATTTGTCATTAAATCAGGTTAGTATTTTGGAAGCTCAATTCCTCAAAGTCTTTAGGCTTCCTCTTTCTGTTGTCTCAGTTCTGGATTCTTGTTCTTGGTGACTTTGTCTTGTTGCTTGTAGCAACAGGCCCTTTTTGATTGGTAGACTTGTGGGTGATCCTCTGGGGATCTACTAAAATTCTTACTTGCACCTAGAGGGTCAAGGTAAAGGGGTTGGAAAGTTTTTTGTCACAGCCTTGCATAGCCATCTTAGGCTAGTCCAGAATTCTTCAGCCACTGGATGAGTTGTTCCTGCTTACACCATAAATAGAACCAACTTTGTGATGGTGGCAAATCCTCAATGTGAGATGTCACATTGCCTCCATAAGTTGTGTAAGCATGTTGTGGTCACACAGCCATCACAGAGTCTAAGTGCAGCCACAACTTTGTCAAGGGCTCAAATCCTTATGCACAAATTCTAAGTTTATTGACTAGCCCAAATATAGAGTGCAGGCTTTGGATAAGTGACCAACATAAAGGCAAGGCTACAAGATACTGTTAGAAGCACTTTAGCGACTAGTACTCAGGCTACGACTTGAAGCTGTAGAGGATGATGAATGAGAGCAGACCAGTTGAAGGGTATGGCTAAAGAGCTGTATTATTCAAGTGGACAAGCTTAAGGAATACAGGGGAGCAAGAGTGCCTTATATACTAGGGCCAGACAGGTAGAACATAGTAGATTGGTATAGAAGGCGCTAAGAATAGCATTCAAGGGAGACAAGAGAACGTGATAGAAAGGTAGAGAATAAGGTGGAACGTCCAGAGAATTGGTAACCAGCTGAATGGGGTATAGAATGAGAAGCCAAGTTAATAATAGTACAACAAGATATAAATAGAATGAGTCCAAGACAAGGCGCAATAAGATGAGATAAGATGTCTGAGATAAGATAAGATAACAAAAAATGAAATGGGTATACAGAGTCATAACACTACCTCTCTTCGCTCTCCATCCTTGTTGCATGCTTGTCCCAAAATTTCCAACAAATACAAATAAATATTGTCCTTCACTAGAGATGCTTTCCTTCTAATCTAAAGGTTCTGTGGAATAGAGAAATCACCTCAATGGACATCCTGGTGTTGTGTAATCAATTTCTCACACAAAGAAAGTCATTTGGGCTTGGCTACATTATAGTCTAAGGGAATTTGAAATGGTGGGATCTTTTATACTGTGTCTCTAAAGATTCTGAGATTGACCAAACATGTTTTGAAGCAAAAGTGGGTACTAGAAAAAAGTAGTAAAGGTTTGTGCTCTTTTGCTCTTCTTGGTCTTTGATGAGTCTGTTGTATTGTTTGACAAGTGAATAAGTGACCAATTGCAGTCAGTGGGACCTTATACAGAGTTCAAAAGTGGTTGAGTAGGTACACACATAAAGGGAGAGTCAATCTGAGTACAAGTATAAGAAGGGCCGAACAGATGGGAAGAATTCAAAACAATAGACAAGAAGATAATGGTAAGGATAGTGAAAATAAATGCTCAGACCAGAGTGGTCATTTGACAGCATCATAATAGAAGTGGAGGTTAAGAGTGAATTGAAACAAAATAGAGTTGGAACAAGTTGAAAGAAAGTGTCAGAATATAATTAATTAGGTTGAAAAATATCAATACAAGTCAAAAAGGTAAGAAAGGTCTAAAATTGTAAAACCAATAAGCTTAAGTTAGAAATGGTCAGATTCCAATAGGATATAATAGAGCAATACAATGACAAACTTAGATTCTGATCAATGACAGGTCACCAGCTTGCTCACCAACCAAGGTCAACTTTCAAAGTGATCCCACCTCCTTTTGAATGATCTCACAAGGTGTTTAAGGTTGCACAGAGTTGAGGAGGGGGTAAAAAATAGAGAATATAAATAAAGAATTGATTTTTATACTTCTGCACCACTAAAAGCAAACTTATGGTGCCAACAGACTCTTGAGAGTCAGTCACCATGTTGATTCTGATCAATGACATGGTACCAGTTTGCTCACCGAGCAAGGTCCAATTTTGAAAGTGACCCCATCCCCTTTTGATTGATCTTGCAGGAGGGTTTGGGATGGGCAGAGTTGAGGATGGAGCAAACAATAGAGAAGATCAAATAAAGAATTGACTTTATACTTCTGCACCACTAAAAGCAAACTTATGGCTTGGACCAACTCTTGAGAGTCAGTCACCATGCCAATTCTGATCAATGACATGGTACCAGTTTGCTCACCGAGTGAGGTCAAATTTTGAAGGTGACCCCACCCCCTTTTGAATGATCTCCCAGGGGGATTTGGGATGTGCAGAGTCAAGGATGGATGGAGTAAACAATCAAGAAGATCAAGAAGATCAAATGAAGGATTGACTTTATAATTCTGCACCACTAAAAGCAAACTTATGGCACCGACAGGCTCTTGAGAGTTAGTTGCGATATTGATTCTGATCAATTCTGATCAATGACATGGTACCAGTTTGCTCACTGAGCAAGGTCAAATTTTGAAAGTGACCCCACCCCCTTTTGAATGATCTTACAGGGGGGTTTGGGATGAGCAGAATTGAGGATGGAGGAAAGATAGAGAATATAAAATAAAGAATTGATTTTTATACTTCTGCATCACTAAAAGCAAGTGTATGGCATGGACAGGCCCTTGAGAGTCAGTCTTCATGTCGATTCTGATCAGCGGTGTGTTACCTACTTGCTCACCAAACAAGGTCAACTTTTCAAAGTGACCCCACCCCCTTTTGAATGATCTTGCAGGGGGGTATGGGATGGGCAGGATTGAGGATGGAAGAAAAGATAGAGAAAATAAAATAAAGAATTGATTTTTATACTTCTGTATCACTAAAAGCAAGTGTATGGCACAGACAGGCCCTTGAGAGTCAGTCCTCATGTCAATTCTGATCAATGACGTGTTGCCTACTTGCTCACCGAACAAGGTCAACTTTTCAAAGTGACCCCACCCCCTTTCGAATGATCTCGCAGGGGGGTACAGGATGGGCAGGATTGAGGATGGAGGAAAAGATAGAGAATATAAAATAAAGAATTGATTTTTATGCTTCTACACCACTGAAAGCAAGTGTATGGCATGGACAGGCCCTTGAGGGTCAGTCCTCACATCGATTCTGATCAATGATGTGTTGCCTACTTGCTCACCAGACAAGGTCAACTTTTCAAAGTGACCCCACCCCCTTTCGAATGATCTTGCAGGGGGGTATGGGATGGGCAGGATTGAGGATGGAGGAAAAGATAGAGAACATAATATAAAGAATTGATTTTTATACTTCTGTATCACTAAAAGCAAGTGTATGGCATGGACAGGCCCTTGAGGGTCAGTCCTCACGTCGATTCTGATCAATGACATGTTGCCTACTTGCTCACCAAATGAGGTCAACTTTTCAAAGTGACCCCACCCCCTTTCGAATGATCTCGCAGGGGGTTTTGGGATGGGCAGAAGTGGAGATGAAAGAAATGAAAGATTTCAAAATTAAGGTGTTGCTTTTTCTACACCACTAAAAGCAAGCTTATGGTACTGACAGACTCTTCAGAGCCTGTCACTGTGTCAACTCTGATCAACCACACGATACCCCCTTGCTCACCAAATGAGATCACTTTTCAAAGTGACTCCACTCCATATCGAATGATCTCGCAGGGAGGTTTGGGATGGGTAGAAACACAGATCAAGAAAACAAAACATAATGAAGATACACACATAAAATTGCAAGTGGTCTGTATTTCTACAAGGTTACCAGCACCCAACAGCAAGGGTGTTAGTCTCACATGTTGGTGAGATCAGTGTGGTTTTGTGCTTGTTCATGTTCTGGGAATGACCCTGTGGTCCTGGAGCAGTAGATACAGATGGGGGTGAGGTTGCTGAGCTAGTGAAAAGACCTCAAAAGCCCAAAAAAACACAAATAAGTCGAATATAAAAAGGATATCAAACTATTTCACTCACCCAGAGGCTGTAACCTCATCCTCCCACTACTATAACTATCCACTACTTGCATATCTTGAACAACATTCGCAGAAGTCGAGGACAAGGGAGTTTGACGTGATATCAGAGAGGAGGTATCAATGTTCGCAAAGTCCAATATAAGAATGTAGCCAACATGCTCAGGAGTGCATCGCATTCGTGCGAGAACATGGATGGATGAAGACAAGACAATAAACCTGATCACAGACACTCTTGAAGTGTTCATGGTGGTTATGAGGAGAGTAAGTGGGGGAGGGGTGATCTTGTTCGAATGAGGTGATTTGGGGTTTTGAATGGGCTGGTGGGCAACAGGGCTGCCTTGCAGCATGGAGGAGTGGATATGGAAGGTGGGGATGAGGTGGTGGGGTGGGTAGAAAGGTCTGAAAGGGGAAAATTGCGAATTAATCAATGTGATATTTGGAATCGATTTTTTTACTTACATGGGACTGTGGACCTATCCTATGAACCCCATAGACCCTTCTCTACATCCTAATAGTGAACGCATGCCATTTTGACTGAGTGCGAGGACATTCGAGAGGAGGAGGGGTGGGGTTGGATGGTGGGGCACAAAGTTGAAAGTCAGAGTGAAACCGGCACCCTTGTTAGGGCGCCAGTTTGCATGATGGATATGGGGTTGTAGATGTCAGTGAATAACCCATCGCAATCGCTCTTGTAGCAATCGCGAGGGTGGCAGGTTGGGGAGGGAGTGGGTCTGCGTCAAGTGAACCGGCCCCAAAGTCAAAAGTAGGTACGAAACCAATGGCTATGAGCGCATTGGCTTCGTGCGAAGCATGGTAGATGTATATACAGCAATAAAACCAATTGCAAACACTCTTGAAGCGTCCGTGATGGTTTAAAGGAGAGTGAGGGGGGAGGGATGGTCTTGAATGATTTGGGATGCACCAGACGAAGCATCAGCTTTGCTTGGGTTGTCTACCGGTCCTCGGAGCTTGTTGGATGGTGTTCGACCACTTCCGATGTCGACGCCATCATGTTTTGTAAGGGGAAGTGGATGGTAGCCTGGGTTGACCGAAGCTGACTCTGCGAGGGGGTGAGAGGTAACTGGTGGTAGAATTGGGTTGGTGAGGCTCGCGAGACTGTTGTAGAGTTGATAAGAAACAATGCAGGCCGCCATGGAGGCAACCTGACATGTTCTTGTGAGAGAGGTGGTGTTGGGCAATGGAGGGTTGCGAGTTTATTTGGGTGTCTCGAATGGACTGGTGGGTGACAGTGCAGTCTCGCAGCATGTTATAGCGATTGGTGGAGGTGGGGATAAGGTGATGGGGTTGGTGGTTGGGCCTGAAAGTGAAAAAACAGCAAAATTAGTCAATATAATGATTAGAATCGATTTTTATGCTTACCTAGGACCCATTAACTTGTCCTGTGATACCCATGAACCCTTCCCTACATCCCTGGTATGAATGCGGCTCATTTTGGACGAGCACGCGGAAGTTCGAGGTGAACAGGGGTGGAGGTGAGTGGTGGTGCGCAAGGTTGGAAATACCAGCGAAAACGAAGGCTCGATGAGCTCACCAGTTCATACAAGGTGTCGGTAGTCGTGGATAACGAGAAATGATCCATTGTGATCAGCCAAATAGTGATCACAATGGGTGGCAGGTGGGAGTGGGTAGGGTGTGACTTGATGTTAATGGACACATGCCAGATGAAGCTGCTACTTTGTCTGGCTTTCTTGGTTGCTCGCGAATCATCCTTGGTGGTATTTAACTGCTGGTGAGGCCGGCGCTGCATTGGTTGGAGGAGGAAGTGGTTGTTGAGGGGTTTCGGTTGAGCCCAAGTTTGCAAGGTTGGTGATATGTGAGAGGTGGTGCAATAGCGTCGTTTGGAGTCGCTATAGTGATATCAAATCGATAAGAAACCAAACAGGCAGCCATAGCGGCTACCTGAATGGATCTCAGGGGGAGGTGGGGAGTGGTTGAGTGTTGGGTCAGTTTGGTTGTTCGGATCATAAAAGCGGGTGGTGGGGCGATGTCCTATCAATCATGAGATGCTGGGGGAGGTGTGGTTGGGTGGGTAGAGGCATTGGAAAGACTTGAAAATCGAAAATGAGCAAATTTGTATAAAAAACACAAGAAATTAGATATTTCACTCACCTCAGTCCCCAAGACCTCAATCTTAAGCCCAACTAATCCTCTGATACTTCTCCTAGCACATGCCAGCTTGTTTCTGGTGAAAATGAGGGTTGGAGGGAGAGTGCTTAGGCACTCGATCCCAGGGATGTGTTCATGGTGCCAGTTTGCTTGAAGGAGTCATTGGGTGTCATGTGGAGTCGTAAAAGTCGTATAAGGAATATGAATACAGAGCAGAAGTGAACAGAATGGAGAAAATCAAAGAGGGGATGGGTGGATCAAGTCTGCAGTCATCCGTTGTTGATGCTGCACTCAACGATGAAGCAATGTCACACTTGTGACACCCACAGAAAATCAAGAGGAGAACGACATGTGGCGCGAATTTGTGATCTTGACTGAGTGTGGGAATGGGCACCCTGACGTCAGCAATAATAAAGAACGGTCTCACAGTCAATCCAATTGAAACCATGAGACGAAGTATGTGAGAACTTTTGACACAGTAAGGTGTCGCGGCTCTCCACCAGGGAATAACGATTCTTTCCTTGTACCTCAGGAATCATAATGGTAATCGGCATATTTATTGACATAGAATGCGGTAAATGCATCTAATGAATATGAGAAGTGAAAATCGGGGGGGATTCGACAATCACGAAAAACAGGGAGGAGATGAACGGCACAGATGATACAATCGGTATGGACCAGTCCAATCGTCCGACAGCCATTATCAACCTCGGGTTTAACAACCCACATTCCGGTGACATCATCGGGGCTGTCACCCTCTGGCATGAACCACTCAACGAGAGCGCATGGATAGGATATGTCTTTGTGTGTGAAGGAGAGGAACATCATTACATGGCCCACCAACATCCCTCACATTCCATCTTGATCAGCATCACGGTCAATGAGCACGGTGTCATATCGTTCGTACTCGTTTTGCCATGAGGGATTGCTCTGGATAATCTCTCTGTGCATGCCTCCCAGACCAGAAAGTTTGTTTGGCGCATGGAAGGTTGCTCGTGCAGAGTGGAAAATCTTGACACAACCAGCGAAGGAAGGGCAATCGGCGAGGGGGACATCTGATGAGGGAAGATTTTCATTGGAGTAAAGTTGGTCATACAAGAAGCATTGTATGAGCTCGGGAAGGTCAGGCTGCTGGAGCTGGTCCACGATGACTTCAATGGGGCAGCTAAACTCTGCAGAGAAGCTCAGAGTATGGACAACGAATTGATGGATTTTAAGAGCATACCTTGCCTTGCCGTGAGTGTCACGGAGGAGCTCTCGGGTGGCCCCTCAATATCCATAACATCTAATTCATCCTCTGCAACCTCAACTTCAACTACTTGCCCAGCAGCTTGAAGGGCCTGACCCAGAACTGACCCCCAGAACATGTTTCGCTTTTTGAAGTCTGCACAAGCGGCCACAAGCTTATCAAGGTGTTGATTCGTGAGCAGCATCTGACCGATTGCATTATTCTTGCTGGAATGGTGCCATGGCTCCTTCACAGCTCGGATATGCTTCGACTCGGTGATTGAAGAGCAAATTCCATTCGGGGATCCAAAGTTGCAGATAGTGTCGATGTAATGATTGAGTGTGTGTTGTCTTGGTAAAGAAAATCCATCGGGGTGGATGCCAGTGTCTTCAAAAATTGTGCGGTGCTCGTGGAATCGAGTGAGGGCTTCTTGCATCTGGGATAGGGTGTCATTGTTGTGGGCAGACCGGTGAGCCAAGTAGCAAAAGTCTAGATAGGCCCCAAGACAGTGAACCATCTTGTCAGGAAGATAGACCTAAAATTTGCTCAGCAATTGGTGCCATCGCCAAACAAGGAAAAGAACAAACTCACTTTCATCAGTGCCTTGGAGTCATTCCCTGTCCACTGCTTAAATCTGCGACCTTCTGGAAACCTTCAGAGGCCAGGAAAAGCAGGTGCAGTGGCAATACTGACAAGGAAGATGATCGAGGTTAGCATGTGAATGGAAAAATAAGTTCAGGAGGTCTCCTACCAACAATCAATATCATCTAACCTCGCTTTGGCTTTGGCAGGGGGGTAAACTTTGTCAAGGTACTCTCCAACCCATGTTACTAGATGGTCTTTGAATGTCCCTTTGATGAGCTGATGCAGGAGGTCGGGCGTCAGCAACTCATATATTTTGGCATGAGGAAAGTGGCTTGTGAATGGCTAATGAGTTTTGTTGGCTTAGCTCAATCACAGAGGAGATAGCGAGGGCCAAGGTTGCGAAACTTATGGTGACATTTGCATCAATGCTGTATGTAGTCCAGGCCCAACCAGGGTCAAATCCATCAATCAACACATCGGTATGCGCTTCAAATCATGGTTCCCCTAACCCACCAAGCTGTTCAGGAGTTGCTTGACATCTGAGGGAATAATCAGCCCAGAATTTCAGCATGAACATGGAGGATACTGACCTTGGGCACCATCCCTGAACAATTCCTGCGAGGACAACTTGTTCAGGATAATCAGCAATGAACAGACCCAGTTCATAGATGGCGCAATGATAGTGTCCGTCAGGGCACCAAACGACCTCAGGAGTTGTCATTGCTGCTCGAAGAGGTGACAAAATCTTTGCCAATGAGGCATGGTAGACCTGTTTCTGGAAAATCCAGAACTCGTCTGTATCTTCTTCCTTCCTGCAAGCTAAGAAGAGTTAGGTCATCCTCAGGAAGGGTTCAAGGCTGACAAAAACTGTTTACCTTTGGGGATGGCCAAAAAGGCAATGGGTAGGAGAGCGTCACGATGCACACGCCGAACAGAGTTATGAACATTTCCAAGTGACATGTAAACAGGATGGAAATCATTTTGGCCAGTTGCAACAGAGACAGTTGTCTTGTCAGCGCCAAGGATGATAGGAACGAGCATAGACCTGTGCATAGCTTGATCAGCCTCTGCGATGGTAGTCTTTTCAGAGTTAAAGGCAGTCAGGTGGTGCATCTCTCATGAAGGAACATTGGACAAACTCACTGATTTATTCCATGCCCAGTCACCCAACATGAGATTGGAGTATTGACGTTGACCTGGGCCGGTGTACTCCTGAAACACCGTGTAGTCAATTTTTTTGTCAAAGTCAGGATTCTTGAGCATGTTGTGGGCGACTGTTCGAGTATTTCGATAGTAAACACGATAATTGGTCTGTTTCCATGTGGGAGAGTCTGCCACCACTGGACCGCTGTATCGAACCTCAAAACTCTCCCAAGGAGCGTCACCATGCTCAATCAAGTCAATGGTATTGTATAAGTCCTGTGCATCACGAAATGGAGCGCCATCCAGATCACTACTTGCTGAAACAGACCGAGCCGCCCAGAACTCGAGAAGGTTGTCAATATCGCCAGCAGACATTTGCACCTTCTTGAAGAGCAATTCTGCAATGTGAAATGTAGAGCGGTCTTCGAAGGGAAACCAATTGTCAGGCCCGCTGTCTTGTTGCGGAGGGGGAGGAGCTCCTGGGGGTAGATTGTTGCCATTCTCGTCACATTTTGAAGCTGGTGAGGGAGTGAGTTACATCCTGCAAACAAATTTCTGCAAACATACCAGTCAGTCGAGGGTGGAAACGAAATGTTGAGCGACACAGAGAGTCTTGAGAATGGTGAGTTCGAACATAGTGAGTTGCCAGATGTTTTTTCCTCTGGAAAGCAGCATCACATTTCAAGCAACGAAAGCAAAAAGTAGCCATTGAGCAAAAAGTGTTATAGCAAACAGCAAGAGTGAAGTGACTTCAAATTTTACCAGGACTTTCCTGACAGGAGACACAGTCCTTCACCTGTTGCCACATCACTCCACTCTGCCTCAACAACATTGACATTCCCCCAAACCAAAAGCCTATAGCACACATGGGTCGACAGACACACTCACAGAAGAAGAAAACCAATGCAATACTGGAGGAAGCTAGTGCCAGCATTGTAGCCCCCACGACACAAAAGAAGCGAGGATGGAAACTGAAGGCTGCGGCTACCACTCCTGGTCCACCAGCTGAGGATGGCAAAGTTCACAATTGCGAGCAAGACCCAACTCAGGGACCAGCAGCAGGAGATCCCCAGGATGACTCCAGCACCCCCATTCCACCACTGTCCATAGCTCCTCCACGACCCTATAGCACTCGACCTTCAAACAATCCACACCCCAGAACCACAGCAGGGATCAAAAAGCAAAGGATGGCTGATATATCAGCAGAGGCTGAGCGAAAGAGACAGGAGAAGGACAAGCTTGCAGAGAGAAGGAAACTGGAGATTGAGGAGAGGAGAAAGGAAGTTGAAGCCAAAATGAGGGTGCTGGCTAAGTTGGAGAATGACTATGCTAGGGATCATGATGATATTGAACCTGTTGGTAACGGAGCAGTGGGCGGCACCAGTGATGTTGTGGATCGTCCATCGGTTGCGGGTGTAGGTGATGTTGGGGCTCAACAAGAGCAGTTGGCAGCCGACCCTAAGCAACCGGCCAGAGGAAAGACAACAAAGAGTGACCAAGTAAGCTCTAATCTTTTTTCACATAGATTCGTGTTGACTTGTGGAGCAGAATCCCAAGGCAAGAAAGACTAAGAAAGACGAACGTGAAGAATCGCATTTGGTGATGGATGCTTTAAGGAAGGAAGTTGCAAAGTGGAAAGCTGCGTGAGTTTCATTATCTTGGAAAGTCTGATGGATGGGCTTATCTATCGACTCACAGACCGGCTGAATCCGAGAAACCCACAAAGAAAGGCAAGACTGTCCTGCCATCATTGCCTATGACTTGGAAGCAAAATGTTCATCCTCTCCTTGCAAAATCAGCTGCTGGGTCTCGGTCTGCCACTCCATCATCCCAATCTGCCATCCCTGCTACATCCAATCCCACTGTTGTCCAACATAGACTCCCAAAACCAAACCATTGAAGAACCGACTCTCACGAAACCATTGGTGGCTTCAATGATAATGATCTGGTGTTCAACCGGAAAGCTGCAATAATGCTTCCCCACAAGCACCATAACGTATGTGATTCCACTCTTGAAAATTCCCATCTAATTCATCAATAGATGGTGGAAATTTTATCTGGCACTGAAGACGCTGATCTCAACTCGCTGTCACCAGTGGAGACTGAAGTCCCTGAGCAGAAACATCGCGCCAAGACTTCTGTCCCAGAGGAGGACTCTAAATCTGTCGAAACACTTCCCAGTTGGGTGAAGAACGACTGGTGGACGACGGTTAAACCCACCCTGTGCGAGCTCATGGGGCAATTCCCAAACCCTTGGAACATCAATGGGGATGCATTCCTGAAGTTACTGCATGAAGCCTTCAATTTGGTATACCCAGAACTCCAGATCAACCTTGAGGATGAGGAAGATGGCTTGAAGATCATCTTGGTGGTATGTGGTATAATTTATTGTCATGTTACCTCCGAGATGTCTAATATATGCCCTTTTACATAGGCTAAACAGGGTCAAGCCAACTGGCGCCGTGGATTCTTGAGGGCCACCACAACCACGGTGAAGGCTGCTCTACAGAAGTACACCAACCCCACTGCAGTCAAGAAATATGTCGCCTCTGCTAGCAAAGTCAAATCCGGAGCAGCATTTTGGGGTGAGCCAGGTTCCGACAATCCGAAAAATCCCAAAGTGAGTCTTCAGCCAGTCAATCACATCAATGAATGCTCACGCAAATCACATACTCTCAGGCACCAACCAATGCACTCCATACGGAGTTTATTTTCAAAACTCTTGCGTATCACTTGACGTCAACCCAAGGATTGGCTTTCATCGCTTCCGAAGATGAACTGGAGCTGGCTTATCCGCGAGGTGCCATTGCGATGTCTGCTGCGGCGGTATGTATACTCCTTCTCTTTTCCTTCAATCTCTGATCACACTGTTACATAGGTTGAGTATGTATTCAAGTGCTAGTCCACCAGCAATTACAAAAAACCAACCCGACCTTTCGGTGGCCCAGAAATTACAAAGGCCACGGATAGTTGGAGCAAGAATGCCGTGATGCGATTGTGCGACAAGTCTCACCAGTTCAACAAATTCCTGGGAAGGGCTTACTCATATGTAAGCCTGCTGTCTCCGCAACTGGATGACGACAACAGGGCTCTCATCTTTGACCCCAGCAGCCCTCCCGTGGAAAACCAAGACCTGCAAATGGATGTCAACTGTGAGGAGGACGGTAACTGCAAGGATAATGGTGAGGATGGCGAGGACGAGGGCCTGAATTACGATGGGTAATGGATGGTGGTTCCCTTGCAATATAACCTATTAACAGTTGATTTTTTATACCCCAATCCCCCACTCAGTCTTTCCCAGTATCCGTTGACTAATCTGTGCCTGTGGTACTGTATCTAGAATAGACAATCTATTATTTTGGCATGATAATTCACCAAATGAAGCACAACTGCTGGCTTGAGTTGCTGAAGACTCTGACCAGGGTGACAATGCTGATAGCTACTGAACATGCTGACAAAATCGGTAGTAGTCTGCTGAAACCAAAATTCCATGTTGCTGACAGCTGGCCGCTGAACGTCAATCTGAAGCATCTGAAGCTGCTGATAGGCACTATCAGTGCTGTCAGCACGGTTTGCAGATTTGCTGATGCACGGGGCAATCTTTCATCGCGAAGGAAACATACCGTCCAAACTCGTCAATGTTTCCCTTCAGCTCCTCCTCGATCTCCTCTTGACACTTCCCCTCGAAGCACTTCACGAGAGTACCAACAAGATCACAAGCGCGAGTAGCAATGGTCATGCAGTCCTCCTTGTTAGATCTCACCTTCTACAAATTCATCACCGTCAATAAAAGCCTTCATCGGAGAACCAGTCCACTCACCTGGGCAACTTCGATCAACTGCTTCGCGACCTGAACCGTAGCTTCCAAACCTGGGACAGCAATCGCGCCGTCGGGGAGGTCGGCTAGAAAAGTCATTGCGAAATCGGAGTTATCCAACACCGCGTCGGCGACACCCTTATTCTTGCCTTGGCCTTTGAACATGGTCTTACTTGCTACTCGAAATTTGAGATGCTGGTGGTGGTGGGAGATAGAGAAGGGCAGCGCCGAATCTGGATTGGAGATTGGGTGCGATTAGCACGTGTGCGAGTCGAGCGAAAGTCGCGTGGTGTCCACCGAAAGGTCACGGTCAACTCAGCGCAACTCTATTACCCCCCGAGGACCACTGTCGCCAAGTTCAAGTACTGTTTCGACAGGGCCAAGATCAACATTCTCCCGGGACTAAATCTCAGGCGATCCATTTCTCTACTTCGACTTTGGCGACTGGTCGACCAAGTACTCAAGCAAGATTGATATATTTCAATATGCTCGGCCCCCCTCCCCTCCCCTCCCCACCACGTCCTCTTCACACCCATCTGTCGAAAAAAATGCTGTCAATTTGCCCCAGTCTCGTTACTCTCAGTATTTATGGTCCGTCGCTCATCTGTCTCTTGGTCTTGCCTTGTGATTCGTGTGGCGTCTCAAGTGCTAGTCCTCACCCTGGGCCATATGTTGTTGTGCCCCCTCAACTCCTGGCCAAACTGAGGAAATATATTAAGATATCCTGGCCTCTGACAAGTCTACTCCACGCTTTTACATTTGACCCTCCACTGGTCTATGGATACCAAGCTCTTCCTTTCAAAAGTTCCTTGGCTGAAAGTATTTTTATTACCCTGGAGGACGACACACTACCTCTGAAAACGAACCCAGGCGCTCGGCTGGGCATTTTCGATCTGTTAACGATACTTTCATTGTGCGATTTGTATTCGATCGTCTCTTCCTAACTTTCAATTCGCCGCCTGTAATGCTTATCTTGGCGTCGGCAGAGCTGGTGTTGCTTGGGACGATCCTCACTTCGCCTTGGACTCCCTCGCCTCTCAATCGACTTGTTTCTGACCGAGAGGGGTTATCAGTCCGCCTGCTGGTATTCTTTGGGTATTCTTACCACCTTCCCCCTCTGGAGTTGGGGTTGTGACGCCACTTCTACCCCAACTTCGGTGGTTCTCCCTTCTGTGGGAGACGATATTTTTATTTTTGTGATTCAGAAGGTTCTTTTGACCTCTCATTCGTTGGTTTTACCCACTCCAACCTATATCCGTCCCCAAGCAAACCGGTGACGGAGAGAACTGGGTCCGTCCACTCAGATCGTCAACTGTGCGCAGCCACGACTCGCCTGCTGTTTGATTCATGTCACCGTTCCTGTCTTGGCTCATTTATCATGGGGGTACTCGCTTCGTAATGTTTCAAAGCGGGTTTTGAATCCCTCCGAATGGTGAGAATAGATCCAAAAGCCGCCTTCCGGTTCAAGTGAGGATAACTGTATGGTGTGGTCAATTCCGCAAGGCTGGTTAGGTCCCTTCTCAATTCTCCTCCCTTCTCTCGATACTGTTGGGTTTATTGTACCTTGCGAACGGTATCCATTGTTTCCCCACCTGAGCAAAGTACAAAGGCCCAGGTTCTCCGAACAATAGCCTCCAGCTTATGTAAGCACCAATACCACGTTTTGGCTGCTCCACCGTTGGCGCTGGCTGTGTCTTCTGCACCTCCTCTGTCCAGCAGGCTACTAGGCAGTTCCTTAGCTTTCCCTTAATATCTCACCATCCTTTTCTATTACTGAACGATTCTCCGACGCTTTCCTGGTTTCTAGTCAACGTGCAAACCTGCGCGTGGTTCCCTGCCGATCTCTACACCAAACAATCTCAAGTTTAAACACTATCTATACCACCAATTTACGTCTACACACATGTCGAATGATTCAAGTCCTGACATTGGCACTATCATCGACCAAAATGCCAATCGGACGCTGGCGCCCAAAGCGGTTTTGTCCCAGGTGTTGTTGATGACAGCATTCTCGGTGAGTCGTGATCAGTGGCGAGGACAACCTGGACTTACGGTGGGGTAGGCTATTACGATCGTAGTGTTCAATATTCTGCGGCCAAGGAACAAGGCAAGTTTCAGGACGTAGCCGTCGTTACATGCGATTAACTTCTCACAGGTCATCTACGAGCCCAAAGTCAAGTACCATGTGGGCAACCAGAAGCCACCACCTATATCCCCCTCTGTTTTTGGATGGGTGTCACCCTTGGTCCGCTGCAAAGAAGCCGATCTCGTCGACAAGATTGGTCTGGATGCTATCACCTACCTCCGATTCCTCCGCCTCTCTCGATGGCTCTTCAGTGCTGTCGCTCTTCTCGTCTGCGCTGTCCTCGTCCCAATCAACATCACATTTAATCTCAAGCAAGTTACCGCGGCTAACCAACCGGATATCCTGACAATGATGACCATACGAAATGTTACCGGAAACCTCCTCTTCGCGCACATCACAGTGATGTGGGGTGTGACGGGTTTGGTGCTTGGTTTCGTTTACATTCATTGGAAGAATATGGTCCGGCTACGACAAGCATGGTTCCGATCACCAGAGTACCAGGAATCGTTTTACGCACGAACGCTCTTGGTCCTCCGTGTACCCCGGTCTCTCCAGTCGGACGAAGGCATTCGAGCTACGTTCCAGTCCGTCCAAGTGCCATATCCCACGACCTCAGTTCATATCGGTAGGAAGGTCGGGAGACTGCCGGAGTTGATTGAGTATCACAATAACACGGTTAGGGAGTTGGAGGAGGTTTTGGTTCGTTACTTGAAGGGAGGGAAGATCAGAAGTACCAGGCCCACTATCACATTGGGTGGATTCTTGGGATTCGGTGGACAGAAGAAGGATGCCATTGATTTCTACACGTACGTGGTGTCACCCCTAGGCCGCACATGGGTTTAGACTGATCAACTCTCAGCGCGAAATTGAAACGAACAGAAGCAGCTGTCGAGGAATACCGTATCCAGATCGATTCTCGCAAACCCGAGAATTACGGTTTCGCCTCCATGGCCGCAGTCCCGTATGCCCACATTGTCGCCAACATGCTGAAGAACAAGAAACCAAAAGGGACCACAGTCACTCTCGCCCCCAACCCGAAAGACATTATCTGGAGTAACATCACCAAATCACCCGCTGACGTTGCTCGACTCAAGATGACGGGTTTCATCATCCTCGCCGTTATCTGTTTCTTCAACACCGTCCCGCTCTTCGTCATTTCGATTTTGGCCAACTTGACAGCTATTGCGTCGTTTGTGCCGTTCTTGCAATCGTGGGCAAATGATTCGCCGACGTTCTTTGCTGTCGTTTCTGGTGTGCTGCCTCCGGCCGTTTCGGCTTTGTTTGGTTACTTCTTGCCTATCATCATGCGCAAGTGAGTTGTTTGTCGTATGCGGATTTGTGGAATACTTCTGACACGATCCATTTTTCTAGGACGAGTAAGTATCAGGGTGCCCATACTCACTCGAGGTTGGATCGAGCCGTCGTCGCGCGATACTTCGCGTTCTTGGTAATCTCTCAGTTGGTGATTTTCACTTTGATTGGTGTTATCTTTCGTGAGTCTTCTCTCCCTATACGCGTAGCTGCTCCATGTTGACACGATTGTGATAGATGCGGTCGAGGAAATTATCATTCAGATTGGTCAACATAATAACTTCCAGCAGATCCTCAATAACCTTGACAGTCAGTCGCATTGATGTAGTCCCAGTATCTTCATCCGTGACCCTGGTTTGTGCAGAGCTTCCTGGGACCATCAACCGCACCTACATCGATCAGTCTTCGTATTGGTTGACATTCTTCCCGTCCGTTACCTACTCACTCAACTCTCTGTTATCATATGCTCATACTCCTGCTTGAATTCCAGCCTCCGTGGATTCCTCGCCATCTTTGATCTAGCCCAGATCCTGAAACTAGCGTGGACATCTTTCAGGACCCGGTATGTGACACTCACCCCACACCTTTTTTTTCGCTTATTTGATGTATGGTTTGGCAGTGTATTTGGACGAACACCTCGAGATATTCGAGACTGGACTCAACCCCCCGATTTTGAGTATGCTATCTATTAGTCAGTACCCCTTTCTTTTTCATAGTCTATACGGGTCTCATCTGTGTCCTTGCATTAGTTCAAATATTGTAAGCATCTGCTAGTTAAAGCTGTGGGCGTTCTGAATCGATCGGTCCCCTCGATAGCTGTTTATGATCTGTGTCGGACTTATTTTCGCACCTCTCGCGCCTCTTGTCGCCGTTGCTGCTGCTGTGGTGCTCTGGGTGAGCTCATGGGTCTACAAGTACCAGCTCATGTTTGTGTTTGTATCTAAAGTTGAAACTGGTGGTGTGAGTGCCCCCTTCTTCATGTTGACTTTCTTGATTGACGAATTTCGTTCAACTAGCGATTATGGAATCCCGTCATTAATCGCTTGTTGGCTTCCTGTGTCCTCATGCAACTTCTCATGACTCTCAGTTCGTGTCTCACCTCCAATCCTTGTCGACCTATCTCATCACTTCTCAATAGCCATGGGTCTGCAGATGGGCTGGGGAACGTACCACTGGGTGGCCACCGTCCCGCCCATCTTCGTCGTATTCTTCTTCAAAGCCTACCTTAAGCGGACCTTTGACCGTCATTTCCGATACTACGTTCCTTCGGACGAGGAACTGCGTCGTGCGAAAATTCATTCTGAGCGTGCCGATCATAAGGGTAACCGGTTGGAGAAGCGCTTCGGCCACCCTGCACTCCATTCGGAATTGTTCACACCCATGTTGCACGCGAAGATGATGCCTTTGCTGAGAGAGGTGTATAGCGGGAAGATTAGTAACGATAAGGCTGTCCTGGGCGAGTATGGTGGGCAGAAGATGGAAACGCAGATCATGCCTGGTGGTATTCGCATTGCTGGTATTGACCAGGTATGTTCCATCCATAATCTGATTCAGCTCAATCTAGATTCTAACCCATTTTCCTTGTAGAATGACTTGGAATACGATCCCGCGTTGTATCAACGTGACAGGGGAGAGTTAGATTGGGATCAGCGGTCAATGGCGTCTACTGCTGCTCTCAATGACTTCAGCGACGGCGCATCGTTGCAACCTGCCAAATCTCAATACTATGCTAATGGACGAGCGTCTCCTGCGCCTTCTGGGCGTGGTGTACCCGCTGGATACGATCGATATATGGCCCAAGGACCTACTGGCCCTCAGAACGATATCGAGCTTTCAAGATTAGACTCGGACCAGCAGCCATTACTATATGCGCCTGGTTCACAAGGATATTTCGACCCGCGGGGTAATCCAAGCTCAAGCTCCATAACGCTCAATGGAACGCCACCCTTACCACAATATCCTCCCTCACAGCAGGGTAGCCCTGGTGAGGGCTATCGACAAGCACCCGTTCATCGACCGTACCCTAGCCGGCAGATGACCTCATACACCTCCGAGGTCGACCTCACTTACAATGCTGGCCATCAGCAGAGACCCAGTGAAAACTATGACCAAGCGCCTGGACAACGCTCTTATACGCCTACACGGCCGCCATCGGACTCAAGTAATAATGTTGCTGGGAGGGGAGCGTATGGACGTGGGCTGTAATTGTTGGATTTGGACGGTTCTGGTTTCATCATACTGTTAGGTTGTATTGGGACTTCGTTGTCCATATATCATTGGTCTCATACCTCTTTGCATTCATTTCCCTCGCATCTGGAGTTTTGATTTCCGGTTTCTGACACTGCATCGTAGAATTCATACAGTCAGGATCTCTGTACATTGTTGACCATTGGTGATTAGTTGGTCCCTTGACTATCCTATATGATGTATTTGTGCCGTAGTATTAGTATCGACCACCTTTCGTCGCACACAGAATGACCACTTTTGCGGCAAGCGTATCTGTGCAAGCTGTGTGTCTTGACTCTTACCATCATCATCTGTTTTTACTCCGCACGTTCTCGGGCGACGGTCTTTGTTCCTGTATCTTCAATGTCCACTCTAGATCCCTTTGTGAGATCATCTCGTTCTATACCCAAGGTCCTTGCCACCTCTCAAGAGATTCGTGACCGGAGTTCGACTTTCGTGGGGACTATTTATCGGGCAGCGACTGAGGCTGAGGCTCGCTCAATCGTAAAGCACCATAGGCATGTGGTTCATGGTGCAAAGCCAGCCAGCCACGAGATCACAGCATGGAGGTGTATGGTGCTAAAGGAAGGGAAGAGTGGGTTAGAAGGGCCGGATGACTTTGAAGTTAGGAGTGGCAGCGATGATGACGGTGAAAAGTATGGTGGGGCCAAGGTGCTCAAAGTCATGCAAACGGAAGGTGTCTTGGATGCTGTGGTCATCGTGAGTCGTTGGTAAGTACATTTCAGGCGTTTGACACCATCTTGAAAGTAAGAATATCCTAACATTTTCCTCACCCGAAACAGGTATGGGGGAATCATGTTGGGTCCTATTCGCTTCACCCACATTGAGACCTGCGCTCGCGAGGTTTGTCGAGCCTACAAGACAAAGGAAGAAATGGACGAGTGCCTCGCCATTTTGGCATCCCTCGACGAGGAACTCGCGAATCTTCGCCAGGAGCTTGCGCAGTTGTCACCAAAGCCAACGCCAGATCCTGTTTCCCAAGAGGCACAGCCGGTCCAGGTTGGCTCTGCACGTGGTCATTCGGCCAAACCTTCCTATGATGCCCTTACTGCCTCGTCGGATATCGCCAAGGGGCGCCGTCTCATCAATGCCAGAGAGAGTGCTATCAGATCCCTGAAAGCACTGATCGCCAAGAAGAGAGCCACAGATGTACCTTCGACCTGAGTTACCGCTAATTTCCATCGTGGCTGGTTCACCAATCATCTGCTCAGCGTAGCGGCACGGCACGGGATTTTCGTAACCCATGACCTGTACGCCCCCAAAATCGATTGGTCCAATCCTACTTTATGCATGTCAGTGACTTACTCGATGCCTCTGTGACTCATTTTACTGACTAATTTGTTCCAGCGGCTCTCATGTCCGTAATTTGGACAACGACCACCCTGGGACCAACCTTCAGACGTCATTTACGAAGCCTGCTCTTGCCCGAGGTTGTGTTAACTGGCGTCGTGAAGACAGATCAGCCCGCTGCTGCGTCTTTGTCTGTTATCTCGCTGTCCAAAGCGGCAATACTCCCAGGTGATGGTGAGCAGCCGGACCTTGTGGTGCGATTGTCAGGTAGTCGGAGAACATCTTTGTCCCATGTTACAGTATCGTCCTCCACAACTTATCACTGATGCATGTAATATCATTTTCACTGTTATAAATCCACGAGATTGTTTGAGGTTTGGCGCCTGGAAACTTGACGGAGTCCCGCCACACCGTGACCATCTTTCCTTCCTCCCACTCCCATAACCGATCTTGAAGCTTATCGTGTGCCCAACTCAGGCGACTGGCAAATCACCTTGCTGGCCCGTACACAACGCGTAACTGGCTATCTGAGCTTACGACCCCATTATGCATTATGGGCCGGGTTCGGCTGTTATGACGAATTCCAGGAGAACTTTGGCGCAAGAATGTGCAAGTCGCACAGTGTACAATTAGCCCACCTCTTGTGCACTTCCCACAAACTCCCAACAATTCGCAGAGGTTCAGAGCATGTCCCAAACCGCCATCCTGGACCTCCCGAGGGAGTTGTTCGATGCCGTCGTCGACGGTATTGACGACAGGGTGGATGTCCTGTCGCTCGCACTCACCTGCCGCCACGCTCACAGCTCTCTTGTCCCCGACGTGGTTGACTTCCGCGAGATCAGCGCCCCCGTCGGGTACCATGTCCTTTGGGACCATTTGGCCAGTCACCCCGAGCTAGCTCGCCATGTCCGTGTTCTGCGTATAGGTGCCGGTGAGCCTCAATTACCACGAGGATTTGCTGGCCCTTGGACCCCAAACATGATCAGGTCACCGGGTGGACACTGGAAGCTTTGTCAAGCGGTTCAGTGGATGTCTGGACTGACATATTTCCAGTGGGGACGCTTTGATATTGCGCCTTTGTGCAGGGAGGAGGTTTGGGTTGCCCTGAAGAAGTCGTGTGCTCGTTTGACCCACTTGGAAATCCACGATATCGCTTCTCCTTTCGACAATAGCTTTGATGGATGGTCCGAGGTCAGCCTCTCAGAAGTCAAGTCTCAAGCGAAGGTCCGCTACTCCCCTTTATATATCCACCCTGATCTGACTTGCCCTTCATTAGTTGTTCGAACTTGGCAGTCCTGAAATAACCAGCTTCAGGCTTTTAACAGCAGGATATGAATACGCCACGTTTCTACCCAACGTCGATGGCCTCAAGCGCTTCCTCCTCCAATGTCCCAATCTGACCACATTGGAATTGAGCTACGTCCTTCCGGACGATGCTCACGTCCCGTTCGACGACATTCTCACCGACGCCAACTGGCCTGATCTCCAAGAGTTAGGCCTTTCCTATCTTTCCTCGACACCTCAGGCCACGAAGACATTCTTCGACAGACACACTTCAATAGAGGTCCTGTATGCCAGGAACGCTCCCGCGGCTCCTCTCGCCATGAATAACATTCAGAAGGGAGCTCTTCCGCATCTGCGAATGTTTGGAGGTTCGCTGGAAGCTATTATCCAGCTTGCTTCCGCTGGGTGTCCCTTGGAAAGCATCAAGGATTTTGACATTGGATCGTTCTATCTTGGGCCAGCTGATTTTCGACAGTCACTAGCCAACGCACTCCAGCGTTTGCGTCCCACCCTTCGATTGATCCAGTTGGGATCCTTCAGCGGGTTTCCGACTAGTAATGTTGCTAGGTGGCTGCACTCTGTGGTGCCAGAAGCTAGAATCGAGCTTTGGAATGGGGGGTATTGGGTAGAAGGTCAGGGCTTTGTGCGACGATGAACGTCTCCGAGGTGCAGACTTCGCAGCATATCCTCATAAGGTCAGTCATTCCAATCTGCTTGCCGTGCATTTCTCTAACCCTCTCCTTCAAGTCCGCTTTCGCACTTCTGGCCTGCGGAAACTCCTTGAATCCTTAGTCTTTATTCGTAGCGCAGATTCTCTATTGTTTCTTCGAACCCCCTTTATTTCTACGTAGAATAGCGTCAATGCATTGATTGTGAAGATTTGCGGCGTGGTGACTGCGAACTTGAATCCGCCACAATGGCGCGGCTGTCAATGACCACCTCACTTCACCAGCTGGCTACAGCGACACCATCTCAACCACTGTCTTGCATGATATCTACTTAGTGTCTTTGCGTATCAACACTTCTGCGATCCACGATACCCTCTATACCCCGAATGTCCGACTTTCGCTAGACTGCACCACACGATGACCTCAGGCAAACTTCACATGAAGGAGACACCCTCCGAGCGAGCCGAGAAAGACCTGCGCAAAGCTAGAAAGGCCGCTCGTAGGGCAGCTAAAAAAGCCGAGCGATACAGAGGCGGCGATTCCATCTCTGACGAAGACTCGAGGGACAGTTATGACGGCTCAACTGGGACCTCTCGGAAGAGACGACGGACGGACCGCCACCACCCACCGAGTAACTCTTATCAATGGACAGAAAGTGATACGGAGTACGGACCACCTCCTCCCAGCACCTCGACATCTCAGGCGCAAAAACCAGACTATGAACCTATGAGGGCAGAACTTGAAGAGGAGCGTTTTAGGGAGAAGATATGGGATGCTGTGGAGGACGATGGTTTCTATGCAAGTTCAAGCAGGCTTGACTCAGTAGAGGCAGAGTTGAATTCGTACTCCCACGTCCCCAATCGATGGAGGACCAGCAGCGGCTCTGCGGGAGGTAAGGGCGTTGATGTTAATCCCGATCAAATGGATGACGAGGAGTACGCGGAGTGGATCAGGGCGGGGATGCACAGGTAAGCTTTCCATTCCATATGGCTCAACGATACCTGTTGTATTCACTGGGGCTGTCTCCAATTTAGGAAAAAGAACCCTGAATACTATGAAGAACAAGCCCGCAAACATGCTGAACGCCAGGCTCGGACTGCTAGGGATAAGGCCATAAGAGAAGAAACGAAACGCTTGGGAAGGGAGGCGGAGGAAGAAAGGAAGCGCAAGAGGGTCGAGAGGGAGTTAAGGAAGACTGATGACGCAAAGGAAAGATATGAGAACGGATGGAAGTCGCTTTTGGCGCAGACTAGAGGGGAGCGCCTGACTTTCTGCGACATCCCTTGGCCAGTGGTTCCGGCCAACACCAAATCGAAGGCGTCGCTCTCCACGGACGACTTGACCGCCGATCGCATTTCTTCATTCTTATTTTCTGCCCTCTTGAAGCCCGTCGGGGAAGAGCCGCCCAAGACGAAGAAGGAGATCTTAAGAGAGACTCTCCTTCGTTTCCACCCTGATAAGTTCGAAGGGAGAGTGCTGGGATGGGTGCTGGAGAGCGAGAGGGTGAAGGTCATGGAAGGAGTGGGCCAAGTTGCAAGGGCGTTGAACGGCCTCTCAGCCTCTACCTCCGCGGAGACTTGAGTGTTGGCTCCCGTAGCCCATTGACGATGCTGAATGACCAAGCTATTAATGTGCGCCACCACCCCTTTCACTTGGTCTTCTGAGTGCTCAACTTTTCGTCAGATATTGCACAGCTCTCACCACCACGATAGCTTCATCCTTCCCTCTTTTCAACATGGAGTTTCAGGGACTCTCAGACCCCTGAGCCTTGTCGAACTTGACTGTGCGATCTGGGAAGACGACTTCGAGTCCGAGTCACTCCATCCATTCCTCCAGGCAGTTGGTGGTATTCTTCAATCGTGACCTCAATGTCTACTTGGGTGTGCCATCTCGTAGTGCCATCGGTCAGTCTCCTTCGCATTCCTCAGACCCGGCGCTAGCGCCAAATTCGCTCAACGACCTTGGTCTTGCGCAGACATCGCTTACACTTTTTCTCGTGACCAATTCGACACGCTCACCCCACTATATCATTATTTCCCTTCGAGAACATTACCCCTCGACTCACCTGGACACTTCTGTCCCAATTTAAGTACAGTAGTCTTCGACGCCTCTCATTCCGCGGTTTTGGGTTCCACCAGAACTCCATGCTAATCGCTATTGGAAGCTGGGACCAGGTCAATCATATTCTCCTCCGGACCACATTTTAGTCGGGTACAAAAGCCTCGAACTCTCCCTCCTGCATGATATCGGCGCCATACATGAAGAACACCATTGAGATGCTCTGCGCTTCCGCATTTCAGGGTTCGCTGAACGGGAGGCGTTCAACTTTCAATTGGCTCCCGTGGGTTGCTATCTATTAATAATGAGGACTCGGGAGGGAGACCTTGGAGCCGTTGCTCAGTCAATGTATATCTCTGGCTTCGGAAAAATCTACTCTCCACACCAAGACACGCTTCCACGCATTGCCCTCTAAGGCTCCACGTCCTTCTCCCATTTTGTTTGAATTTTCGTTGGTCCCCATATTACCTTTCGCGTCTGAGCCTCTCGGCGAGAACAAACATGAAACGTCCCATACCGTCTCATCCAACTCTGTGTGTAACCCTTGGTGTAACCGTACACATGGCAAAGATTACTACCTGTGTATTCTGCCACGTGGTTGGAAATGATCATGGCAGTGAGTCGGGAGCTGACTTCAGCGCTTCACCTTCAACGACTCCTCCCGCATAGAAGTCGGATTCTGCTTTGGTGGACAAACCAGCGTGGTACTGAGTATTGCGAGTTACTGCTATTCGAGGTAAGTGTTTTAAACATCCGGTAAGCCGCTGTCGAGATTGAGTGTTAACCCCAGTATAGCCGTCGGGGTGAAGCCATGCCTCCGCTCCCACAAGAGCTTATCGACATCATCATCGACAACTTGGATGATGATCTTGAGGCGCTGTGCGCCTGCAGCTTGACCTGTCAAGCTTGGCTGCCGTCCAGTCGGAAGCATCTCTTCGATACTCTATCCCTGGACCACCTCGACTCCTGCCATCTACCGTATACATTCTCAATAACCCTCTTCTCGTGCAAAACGTTCGTAACCTGTGCTCGGAAATCCCGCACATCTACCCCCACTTCCAAGATAGCCGTCTCGGAGGTTTGACTCCTTATTTCAAGAATATCACCCAATTACGCCTGGTCAGGACTGTTTGGAATGAGCTAACCCAGGATACCAAAAGCGTTATCTACACTGAATTCCCCTCGGTGAAGGCATTGACTTTGCTCGATTGCCAATTCAGTTCGTTCGAGGAGTTGCTAGCCTTGGTTAGCGCGTATCCCCTTTTGCGAGACCTGTCGGTGGAATGCCTCACATTGGGCGATAGGGAGGATGAGGAGCCAGAAGCGTCTGAACATCTCAGAAAGGCCTTGACTCGAGAATCCTCACTCACTTCGCTTGCAGTTGATGCCACTTGTTTCCTTGGGTTCAGCAAAAGTTTTTCCCGAGAATTCACCTTGGTGAATCTCGTTGAACTAGACTGTTCGATGCCGGGAAGGGACGTCGGGGACGTCGAGCCTCTTCGGCTGCTCTTTCAGTCCGTTTCTACGGCGCTACGTCAGCTCAAGATCGCTTTTTCTGCTGCACCGTCCCAGACAATGATAGGTACGCCTGTCAGCTGCCATCATTTCTAATCAGGTTCCTAATATTAGACGGCTGGCACAGACGCAATCGACCGCTCACGACTGCTTTCACATCCCTTCCAACTAAAGGAACTAATAATATCAGCATCGATCTTCGACCACGTCCTGACACCTCGCCTCATCTGGACGCTTCTTTCTCAGCTGCAAGTCCCTACACTCGAAACCCTCGTTGTATGTGGTCATGTGTACAACATGGGGTCCACATTGCTCTACAGCGATGGGTCCATATTGGGGGACACTGAAACCTGGGATCAGGTCAATCATATCCTTGACCAGCCTCGTTTCAGCAAACTTCGAAAGCTGGAATTCTCCCTCCTCTACGCCTCGAGTCTTGTGGTTGGTGATGATATAGAAGCAGCACTGAGTAACTGCTTTCCAGGGTTTGCCGAGAAGGGTTGGTTGACCTTTAAGTGGGCTTGGGCGGTTTAGCGCTGGGGAGGAACAAACCCAATCTTCGGTGTTGGTTTTCGTGTTTAGAGTTTGTTCGGTCATCCCACCCTTGCTCGTTCGCTCACTTCCGTCTTTACTGTCGCAACTTCACCATCCCTGGGGGGGCATGTTCATTTGTTGATATCCACTATACCGCAGCTCAGTCACCACACTCGGGAAAAGCCTTCTTTCTCTTCTAACTCGTCGATATGTAGATAACGCGAACCCTTGTCACTCTCCCTCCCGTCACTCGCAACGCTGAAATCGGGACTTTTGTCCCATTTCGATTCCGCTTGTACCTGTTCATATGTTGTCCTGAAGACTACATGCTAGAAAACATGGGTGATTGGACGTTCGCCTAAAACTTCCTAGGATCACTCGGCTCTCAGGTGGCGGTTTTGGCGATGTAGATCTCTCGTTAGGCAGTGCATTGAGGTTGGTTGGAGCTGTTCGGCATTAAGTTCCGCCACCGAAAAAGTCCTCTCCACTGCGTCCACGGTTATATCTCTCGAACGTGAGAGGCAGGACATGAACGTTGTTCCGAGGACTGCTAGTCATCGCAGTGACAACTCGTGAAGTGGCGAATAGCAAGATTTTGCGATACAAACCCACGAATAATAACAATAGACAAGCAAAACTCTATGTTTGAATTAGCAGCAGTGAAACTCGGCAAAAGCGTTCAGTCGATCGTACACCGTCCATCCATTCTTCTTCTCAACAACTCATCCTCGTGGTATCTCCGGTCCCGCCGTACAAAGGGCGCCAACAAACCCAAGGCCGCGCATCTAGTAACCAGAACTGGCACTCTGTGCTTGCTTCCCTTTCTCGTCCGACTTTATTCTATCCCGCTCGGGAGAAGTAACGTGTCGCTGTCGATGGGGATGTCCAATCGAAGCTGGGCTGCTGACATTCTCGTCTTGATACAATCCGTGTTGTTCGATGTAATCGACCACGGGTGTAGGGAGGAGGTATCGCACAGAAAGGCCGCGACGGAGGAATAAGCGGACCTAGAGGGGAGAATCGTAGGATTGAGTGGGACTCCCCAGACAGTCTCGTAAATTGAAGGACGAACCTTGGTACTGCTAACGTCGTTTTGAATTAATTGACTGATTAAGAATATATTGTGCCGCCATCGGGCCAAGTTATCGGTTGCTTGGTCCATATCGGATCCGGCGCGTTCAATGATCAAGCACCCATAACGACCGAGGATATGATCCAGCTAAAGATCATCAACAACGCAAAGTTTAGCATCAAAAGTCAAATCAGAGATAAGATTCGATATGAGGACACGTACATCATCCTCGCTCCATACTCCCGGTTCGCTCATCGTACTGATCAGGTCGCTACCGGCGAGGAGCATTACCCGTACGTTCCGATGTTCGCCATCGATTGTTTGTACACCGCCCAACACTGTGTTAATCTCGTAGTCGAAGTGGTCGAGCACAACGGCTGTCCGCTATTAATCACGTGTCGGTGAGACATAGGAGTCAGCGGGATTTTGGCAGGCAGAACATCGGGGAGGGTAAGCACCTGGTACGACTGGAACGCTTCCCAAGGGTCGACCATGAGCCAGTGCGAGGTTTGCTCTGAGGCCAAGGTACACATCGTTACTCTGTTGGTACATAGTTTGAGAAAATCGCGAAAATCAGGAATATAATGTGGCGCTCACCGATGTTGGGCCGCTAACAGGCCAGGCTTTTTATACATGTCACTCACAGGACTGAGATAACCTCCAACGATCTCAAAATCCGTATTTTGTCGAACATAATCCACAGCCATCTCGAACATCCGAAGATGGAGATACGTAACGGGGCTGAAGGACCCACATGCTACTAGGACTATAGGTTGTTTCGCTGGGTTTCGAAGGGTGCGACTCAGGCGATGATGAGGAAAACTGTAATTAGGCGGATTTGTAAACGGGCCATGAGAGTCGGTGATGGGGGGTGATGGGCTGTCTGATTCCATCCTGGTTGTCGTATGGATTATCGGGGAATAGACGACGGGAAAATGAAATGGATTGGAGAGGGAGGGATTGTGAGATAAAGAGCGAGGGGCAAAGTAAGATTGCGAGGAAAGTTGTTAGATGAGCATCATTTGTAGTCAGCCTCCACCCGCTCATCCATTACCGGAGGTATGGGTTTCCCACGGGGGAGGAGTGGCGCAGGGATGATCCAATCACATAGCCCAGTCAGCGCTACTCCGCACGGTTTTGGCTCATTTCGCCGTGCACGAAACAGTGTAAATATCACGAACGAGGGTCCAAGGTTCATCAGGTGCAGTGGTAGGAACCATCCTTGGATTAATTTGTTAAGGCCACGCCGCTGTGCTCACACCATCACTCGGAATTGAGCGTTGAGGAACCGGCTTGGAAGGGAACGTGAGGCAAATTTAGCGGAGATTGGTAAAGAAAGCAGATCACAAGAGCAATTTGGTGGTTTCGTAGACGCTGAACTTCTGGCCTTTGCATGGGCTGATCATTTTTCGGGAGCCTAAGTAAATAAGAAGGCTGCAACGGTCCGAGTCCCAGGAGAGTGTGTGGAATGGGCGAAGCGCGGACATGAAATATTTTAGTCGTCCATGCGTCCTCATACTGCGTCTCCAGCACTGCGGATCGCCTTGCCCAAGTTGGAACAGAGTTGTATGAAAAGGGGACGTCATTGACGGAGCCTCTCGCAGACAAGGTGGGAAAGAGTGTGGTATACAATGTCCGAGCGATTTCCGGCTGCGACTGGTACAGATGAGGTGCTCTGAAGGCAAGGAATAAAACGAGAGATTCACGAACGAATAAGCTCTATTGGCCGGGAGGTCGGGTGCGGAGGAAGGGACGAAGGAAAGTGCGTCGCACAGGATCGACAACCCGTCGAGAAAATGCCGGCGAAAGATACATCGACAAAGGAAGTCGTATGGGCATCAATGCCTATATAAACTACAGGTCAGCACGTACAAATCGTGGGGAAGAGCAAAATGAATGACCTTGGTGATTCCATAGGCCACAACAGCATTAGCGACATCGCCGGCGATTCTCTTCGACATCTGTGAGCGAAGCTGCCCTTCTATTTCTTCACTGGCGGCCGGGTTACTACCCTTTTCGAACCCAAACCAACCGTACCTTCTCCCCACCCTCTCAGCCTTCTTCTCCCCTTCATCCACCCACGTTCTCCACTTCTCCTTGACCCAGCTGTCCTGTGCATCACCAGGTAAAGGATCTGAATCTTTACGCGCCAGGTCAACAAGAGTCTCTCCAAGACTAAGCGCCCGGGCGCCATAAAACAGTCCAACCATCGAGGCGATTGCAGTCAATTCATGTAGAACGACGAAAGAAAAGACTAGAGATGGTAAGGGTGTTCCAGTTCGGGCTGAAAGGGCGCGTAAGGCCTCCCGATATCGACCAGGTTTCTTTCCCCCGTTCGCTGGACCTTGAACGTCAGACATAGTGGGATACAAGCTGTATTTCTGCGGACCAGATATTTCGAGATCAATCCCCGTGTATGATCCCAAATGTGGCAATGACCAGGACGATATGTCTTTTCTCACGGCGTATGTTTTTGACGCAAACGCGTTCAGCCATCGGGTTCGCGGTTTTGACCATTCCTCCATGCTGGTAAAGGCTCGGGCGACAACCTCTCTGTATCGTCAATGTCTTTGGCGATACGCCTCCACTCAGCACCAGGCTGGGACTGGTCAACAACCTGCGCTCGCTGATGGAACTCCAACGCCAGTACAAGTTGTACGGAGGCGTCAAACGAGGAAATTTCGAGTCGAAAATGACACCATTCGTGTTCGACCATGGGATACGATATCTACAATGCCAGAGATGCTTGCCATTATTCGAGGGGTAGAATCCAAATTTGGTAGATTCCGGGACTATGCTCTGACTAGGGTACGTGTCATGATCCTTGCAAACATGGCTTTCCATCTCACATTGATTGCTTGTGCTAGGAATATGAGCTCCCAGATTCATACTCTACCTTCTTTTTTGCTGCGTTCGCCTCTGCGGAGTCCTTACATTCAATACCTGCATCGGGCGTAACGATTCAGGTCCCAATCCCGAGGTATGACTTCAACCAACCCGGAGGGCCCGGACTAGACGACATTGTCCCATACCTAAAGACCCAAACCCCCGAAAAGACATTACAGCTTCCCGGATTCTCAAGTCTAGCAGGAGATTTGGAGAACAACCATAAATTCAAGATGGTCGAAGTCAGGATTGATCACGCCAGTATGTAAACCCCCCCCCCCCCCCTCCCCATAGCCACTCTCATCTCGACCACTCAAAACCACCATTTTTCCCTCCAGCAAATAACCTCAAACCCCGCTTCGACCCGAGCCGTTACGTCCAAACCGGGTCTTATGGTTGGTCAATGAAGAAAAAGACAGCCTACGGCCTCGCTTTCGCCAACTGGGGTGGTTTCTACACCGATCCAGACACAAAGTCAGGGACGCCATTAATGGAACGTGCCATCCGGAGATGGGCTGATATCGGAGGTTTCGATCCTACTTCCACGCTCAAGAAGAGGGGTGACGTCCCACACAACAAAATCACATTCGGTCCCAAGAAGGAGGAGGAGCCTGTGCCTTCACCGCCAGCACAGAAGACGGAGGAGGAAATCACTCCACCCCCTCCTCAGGTTGAGGAACCTATCGAAGCATCGATCTCCACTTCATCCACAACCGACTCGCCCGCCCCACCACCTCCAACACAGAAACAAAAACCGGAAATCAAATGGGAGCCTCTGCCTCCAATCCCCCGTACACTCCCCAAACCCTCCGCGCCCGCCCCTTCACCACGAAAACAACCTCAAACCGCCTCCCAACCCAAACCTCCAAAACAGAATAAACGCCATCCCAACTCCACCCGCCGCCAGCTCACCCTCCAACAAGCAGCTGAAATCTCTCGCGCAGCGTTACCTACACAGGCGGAGCAGGAAGAAGCAAGACGGAGAGTGGAAGAGGAGAAGCAGAGGAAGGTGGATGAGAAGAAGTCCATGTCGGATCGGTTATGGACGTTGATGGGGGGGAAGTGGTGGTGAGAGTGTGTGGGAGGCATGGTGGGTTGTGGACCTTTCCTTTTCTATACGCAAGGGTTGATGTTGGAAGTATCTTATTAATATAATCGCCCGTGCTCCTGACGGGTGCCTTCACACCACTCGACGCTCTCCAGTCCCCGACCAAGACCTCAAGCCTTTTCTGCCAACGCGTACCCATACTCGATGAGCATCAGACTTTAGGCCATTCTCCCTTTACACCCACGATGCACTTGGTGGTGATCCCTGATACGACCTATGTTCCTTTCCACGTCCATCAACCCCTACGAAACCACCGCCCCACCACTCGGCTAGCACGTGAAAACGTCCGAGTCCAGCCTAGTCCCCCACATTCATCGGCTTATTTGTTTCTCGAACGTTCATCTACGGTCGTTCGCCGTAGTTGCCTCGCATCAAAGTCCATATCAATCCACTCCCCCAATTCCCCATTCTCCCCTACTCAACCTCACCGTCAATCAGAAAAAGAACCCCTGGACCCCGAATTATACCAACCAACCTCGCTACCGCGGCAATGTCCATCCCCGTCGTTTCACCGAACCATCCCCATCCCCCCAACTCAAAATCCAATTTGCGCCCATCACGACAAGTATCTCCGCATAACCCCAGAGTACCAGTCAGGAACATCTAAATGAACAAAGCTGCAAATTCATTCTCTATTGCACCCCCAATAAATATCTAAAACCTACACCGGCACCATCCAAAAACGATATATACACAATAAAACCAACACCAACAGCCAAGGGGGGTGGGGGGGCCAGCAAACTCAACATAGCGTACTTTTTTGAACAAAAAAGTCAGAGGACGGAACATCGACAAACACGAACGAGATGAGGTGTGGAGAGGGTAATGACAAAAGCCAAAAGTACAAAATAAACGAAATACGGATATCGTATTATTGTAACGAGGAGCGAGTATATAGCGACGACTGTAACGTATTGGGGATGTTTAAAACGAGTGAAGTGCATGCGTGAAAGCAACGACGGGGTCCAAGAGGTGATTGAGGCGGGGGAAACAAAAGGATGCATCAAGCATAAAGAAGAAGGGTGAAGGTGAGACATAAATCGAAAAACCAGGTCCAAGACGAATTCAAGGAGTAAAGAGAACCGAAAGTACCAACCAACCAAACCAGATATACCACACCAACCAACCAACCAAACCAAAACACCCTGAACGATCAACAAAGCTCAACCTCCCACTCCCCACCTTCCCCACTCCCCTTCGGCAAACTCTTCAACGCAATCCTGACTCGTCTCTTCGTCCCTGAGCTCTGAGTACTGGCAGCAGCAGCACCACCCATGAAGAAATCCGACTGTTCAAGATCCATCATCGACGAATCCTTGAACCCATCAAGCAACGACAGCGGTTCATGTGCGAGCGAGAGCGAGTCAGCTGCATGGCCTATTCCCAAGAATGGTGATGTCGAAGACGAGGACGGGTACGAGAGCGTGTCGA
This sequence comes from Jaapia argillacea MUCL 33604, assembly GCA_000697665.1. NCBI lineage: Eukaryota > Fungi > Basidiomycota > Agaricomycetes > Jaapiales > Jaapiaceae > Jaapia > Jaapia argillacea. The sequence goes on from KL197726.1 coordinate 677,124, forward strand.
ATGCCGATTCTGAAGGTGGGGACCATGGATCTGCAGTTGAGGACGACGACGACGAGGTGGAGGCGGAGGAGGACGAGGAGGAAGAAGAAGGTGGATGAATCCGAACCCTAATCTTCCCATCTTCACTAGGAGTAGCATCAAACGAAATATCCAACCCTTTCAACCCCAACCCCAACTCTTCCCCAGCAGCTCCCAAATCCAAATCCAATTTCCTAGTAACACCAGTAGCAGCCCTCTCCACCCCTCCCGAACTCCCAACAATATCCCCGTTACCACCCAGATCCCAATCCAAGTCCATCAACGAGTTCCCAAGTCCGAGTCCACCGGCTGAAGAAGCCCGAGTCCAGTCGTATTCGTATTCGTAGTCACCTGCTAAGTTGAAACTGCCGAGGTTGTCGAAACTTGATAGTGGGATCGACGAGGACGAGGACGAAGACGATGATGAACCAGGGAAAGAGTAGGTGGTGGGCAAATGTTGTTGCGTCGGACCCGAATGCGCAGGCATAGACAACAAAGTCGGTAACGCACACAAAAGCACCATCAACCCCAAACTCGCGCCCCTATTATGCGTAGGCTGGGACGACGACGCCCGTGAAGGCGTCGAAGGGGTCGTAACAGAAGGTACCCGATGATCAACGGATTCTGATTTGACTTTGACTATGGGTACGGGTGTAGGAGGGAGTGATGATTGGAGTTGAGCGGAGAGTTGGAGTGAACGTTGTTCGGCTGCTGCTAATTGAGCTCGCAGTTGTTCGACTTCGGAGAGGAGGGAGGGAGGAGGGGGCGTTGGTTGAGCGGGTGTATGCGCTTGGGGTTGTTGGGAGAGAGCGAGGAGACGGGCGTTCTCTTGTTCGAGCTCGGCTACGCGGCTGAGAAGAAAGATATCAGCATGAAATTCGAATGTTCCGGGGAAATGCAAGAAGAAGGGATCATGGCGACGAGTGCACCCGGGAGGAAAAATCTGCGGAACATCGCAGGTCGCCGCTCACTGTTCGTTGTGTTCCCCGAGAAATGGGACAGCAGACGACGCGGTGTCGACAGACGGTGCGGAGAAAGCGAAGACACTCACACTTCCATCAGCTCAAACTCTTCCCTCTTCCGCTGCCGACTAAGGAAAGCAGCCGCCCTGTTCTTGACCAACCGCGCCTCACGTTTGCTAAGGCCGGAAACATCGGGTGGCACAAAGTCCTTCACACTGATCCTCGAAGCCGAAGCCCTCGGCTTCTTCGATTCTCCAGGAATGGGTATCGAAGGACGTTTCGACCCGGTGCTGACCGACATTTCGTCAGGCAGCGAATGATTGCCCATCGCAGGCGACGAAGGTGCGGGTGAGAAAGCCTCGGGCGACGACGGTGAAGGCGAATCACCGCTATCCGTCTGCGTCTCTCCCGCAACTGGAAAGTCAAAGAGTTGGTGCGTGGGTAGACAGAGTTGTTGGTTGTCAGAGTCGGAGCTCGAGTCTGGCGAGGTCAGACGCGTTTTGAGCATGCGGCTCGTGGGCGTGGGCGAGTCGGCGCAGCTGGGTATTGAGTGGACGGACATTGGCGGCGAGGGCGGCATTGCGTACTGTGCATAGTTGAGGTTCATGGCTAGAGGATCCCAAGCGGTCGCTGTGGGAGACTGTTGCTGTTGCTGTTGGCCCCATGAAAATTCCGAAGACACGGGCGACAGGAGTGGGGCGTCGTGGGCGATTATTTGGGACATGGGCAGGACGGGGAGTATCTGTTTCGGCATCTTGACGGTTCTTGTTCGACTTTATAAACCAAGAAAAAGGCCCAGGAAGTTGAAAGGTAGTTTTTCGGTAGGAGGAGTAGAGACAGAAAATGAAGAAAGGGTCAAATGATGGGAAGTTCGGATTTATATCGCCTGTAACGAGATCCCCTTCGCATAAAGTTCTACGCTGCGCCCTATGCGAAAAAACCGTCCCTCGCGGCGTCCGACCAAATCTGGCCGTCCTTCACACAGACCCTATGAATCTTTGCACCCATACACCCATCATCTCAGGTTTTCTATCTCTTAGTAAAAGATCTATCGACTACTTGTCCACCGTTTACAGTCCCTGGATGACGCCAAAATCGCCCACATACCAGGCTATGCAACGCACCGCAAGACCTGTGCACCGTGCAGCGTGCTCCGACCCAACTCTATCTCCCTATAGTCTAATCTTCAACACGCCCTCGCAGCCGAGTCCGCCGGTATTAGACAGGAGTTGATGAACTTGTGACTTACAAACTCCGTTCCTCGCTAAACTTGATTTGCGTCCAAAGGGATCTCTTGAGCGAGCACACAAGGTCTTGTCTCTCCTCCGAGGACAGTCCGAGCTTCCGATGATATGCTTTAACCCCCTTCGCTCCTTGATTCCCTTTTCTGAACCAACATAATTTCATCTCCCCAACTTGTCGCCGAGATCAATGAAAAAGTCTGGCACGTTCGACGTAAATCACCTGGCTCCGTCTTCCATTCATGGCTGTCTCCTTGCCTTTCCCCCTGTTTTTCTCGAAGAATGAGAATGAAACTGGAACAACCCTTATCGTCTCTAAAAGCTAGCCCTTACACCCAATTAACGGGCCTTCGATTATAGAACAACAACTTTACCACCCAAATTTCCTGTCCAACTGACTTCAATCCACGCCCTATGATTGCGCAACCACATCTTCCCGTTCGTAATCTCCCCCTCCTCGTTCGTCATAATCTCGAAACCACCATCATTCGTGCGGTTCCACGCTGTGCATGGATGCTTTTACTCATGATACATCCTCTTGCCGGATCTAGGTCCCTCGGAGACTTTGACGCTCACATGGCTTCATGCGTCGATCATTTGGACCCGCCAAGCGCCTCTCAACCACATCCATATCGTTTGGAGCACATATGTAGGACCTCAAGCAGTACTACCTCAAGGCACTCTCAGACGTCCCCCGATCTCGTCGCTCGTCTCAATCACACTGCACTCTCAGCGAACAACATTTCCCTCAAACCTTCTCGAGCGAAAGCAAACATATCCCACACCCTATCCCAAAAGCCTTGATGACTTTCACAGGACCCTCACCAGAAAAACCCACGGCGCTTACGAGAAAAAACCAGACCTTTCGAAACCCCCCTTAAAGCTCACGAAATCCTCTCTCTCATCCATCGGGGTAAACCGTCGATCATATGTACCCAACACTCGATTGGTCAGAATTCATCTTTCTTTCAAAAGAGTTCTCAGCGTACCCCCGGTCCTCTCCCCAGATATGCCGGCAAGGTATCTCAGGTTTGTCGTAAAAGGAAGCGCTTCTGTATTTTACCCCAGATTTTGCTCACCTGCACCTCTAGTTCCCCAGGTATCAGAGGAGTTGTACAATCGAGCAACAACGTCCTTCAAGTTTGGCGGAAGCCACCCCCCATCAAACCTTTCTTCTGTTTCTCTTCCTCCAACCGGACCTCAAGCGCCAATACGAGGGAGCCATCCTCACTTCCCTCCCCAGGTCGCGGGATCAATCCAATGAAACCCACTCCATGTTCATCCGGACCCCTCACAAAAGCACCGTCATTGACATGGGTCCTCCAACCCTCGCTCTACCCCCATGAACCTCTCACAAGTCAAATTAAAGTGGCGGACCCGATACCTACACCCCCAACTCGTTAACATTGATGCATTTCTATAATCTTGGAATCTTGACGCATCAAATTAATGTGCGATGCATCATCGGTGCTATCAGGAGGCAGTGACGGATGTACTTGCTGAAACCCCACACGCGATGTCTTTAACTCCACTAAATAAGGTACTTGTGGTGCATATGATGGCGGACGCGCCCCCGAGCCAAGAAACAAGGCGTTGATATTGATACAAGACATCACAAGAACGTACACACCAAGACCTGATCCAAGCACCACAAACCCATTCCCAGCCCAACCAAAGTACAAAATGTCCGACGAAAATACCAACATGAACCAGACCCACAAGTCCGAGCGAATAGGATACGAAAAGATACTTCATGCATCCGCATTCCTCAAAGTCGGATCGATCCATTCAAGGTCGAGTAAATCAAATATCTCCTTCTCTGTCTTGGGGAAGAGCAGCTTCGAGTCGTGACGGCGTGTCCTAAACCAACGATCTCCGTTATTCGCGCAGAGCCAGCGAGTGAAAGTGTATCAACTCACATTCCCGAGCTGTCGAATTTCATACCTCTGTAAAGCCATGTGAGGACGAGGATACCATACGTCTTTGTCAAAGAAAGCCTACTTTTTATCCTTTGCCCACTGTCTGATATCTCGTTGAAACATGATCGATCCCGTCCTACCACAATCATCAACTACCTGCCCACACAAAACGAACGAAAGAGACTCACCACCCAAGAACAGCAGTCCAATAAACCTCAGGCATAGCGAAAATCAAATCCAACCTCCTTCTAACCCCTCTCCGCTTCCCATCAGGTTGATTGGCAGCGAACTCAGAATCGGAAGGTAGGATGAAGACTGTTAGGGCTTTTTCGAGGGAATCCCAATGTCCGGTCCGGAGGGCGTTGTGTTCGTGGAAACCTGATAGGTCTGGTGGTATTGATGGGAGATTAGATCTGTGATAAGGGCGGAAGGGATAGACGTACGCATGACGTGAGTTACTAGACCTGCTCGCCAGATTGTAAGAGAGGAGTGTCGAGTCGTTCAATAAACGTCGAGAATGGATTAATGAGAGACGAACCCCGCGCATACAACCTCTCCACGAACTTCCCACATAATCCCTTCACCTTCTCTCGATCTGGATGAGTGAACACGATATCCACATCGTTACTCATCGGTTTTCCTCTCCGATACCTACCGCGTTCGAAGGAGTTGCATCAACACCCCAGGACCCAGTAATAAAGATATGTGCCAAGACTTACCCGCCAACGACAGTAGACACACAACCACTTTGCACCTGATCTAATTCGTTCATCACAACTCTCCCAATCTCCTCAACTTCATTTCTATGAATCCTGTCGACGAAAACCACCACAAATGATTAATCATGAAGGTACGATCAGGACAAAGGGAACGTACTTGAGTTCCAACTCCGCTCGTAAACCCAGAGCAACCTTCAGCCACCCTTCATGAGTGACTTCCCTCCCCTCTTCAACATCTTCACTCTTCCCCTTGCCCTTCCCAATCCCCCTACGTCCCTTTCTCTGATCAGAACCGACTTTAACGATACCACCAGCCAACTCGAACCCATGTCCTCGTGGATGACTGATCACACTCCCCTCTCCACCCTTGGAAGGTGAGTCGTGCATGGGGCCGGCGGGTTGAACATCATACCACTTTTCCAAATCTTCCAATGTTCGCAAGCCTGCGGCGTAGAGACTTCGAGCGGTTTGAGGGCCGATACCGTATATGGATGTAAAAGTGGATAGCGAGGCGAAACGAGGAGATGAGGCTATTGTCCCTGTGATTAAAGTGCGTTAGTACGGGGTCTGAATGAATTGGAGCGGGGGTGGAGGTAGGGAGAGAGACAAGAGGCGACGTACGAGCTTCTTCAATCTTGTCGGTATTCAAGAATTCCTCCACCTTGGGATACGAAACTATTCAAAACATCGTGAAGCCAGAATTGAACACTGGAGCTCACCATAGTGGTGAGCTTAGTCCCGATATAAGGCAACCCGTTAACCTGAGCTATTGAAGTTATCCGACGGGGGTACGCTTCGGGACACGTAGCGTCAAGCGGAGGAACAAACCAACACAGGTCGTAAGAAGGAGGAGCGGACCTTTTATCATCTACATTGGGTATGCGCTTAGGAATTTGAGAAGAGCGGGTAGGAGAAGAGACGTACGCTAATAGCTCTCTCATAACTCAAAGCGCTCCTCATCTCACCCTCTACTTCCCTAGATTTCCTCACGATATTGAGCTCCTACGACGTGCATATTAGTGGGGCGTCTGGGGCGAAATAATCTCTGCGCCGAAGATATCCACAACCAGGATCCGACTCAAAAATGATCAGAGAACGACTCACATCACATAACTTCTGGTTGGGACAAATGAGTGGCGAAGCTCGACAACATGAATATTTGATCTTGTGATCCAGTTTCTTGAGGTTGGTGGGGATGGGTGGGTTTGGAGGGAGCAGGTAAGACGGGATGCTCGATGTTGGATCTACATTGAAAGAGGTGGATGCTTCGGGGTGTAATGATTGTTTAGTGGCAGCGACTGAAAATTTGGGATGATGTTGTGGATGGAAATACTGATCCAAAGGTCCGACATTCTGGGTATAACTGGGACCAGCTTGCCCAGACGAAGATGACTGTGATTGGGTGTGGAAATATTTGTCCAGAGGTCCGATATTGTGACCGAGACTCGAATTTCCTGGTGAGGATGGAGGTGATGGAAGGTGTGCGCCAGGAGGAAGGTGGTTCTGGGACGGGGAAGTAGATGTAGGATGAGAACTGGAAACCGATGGTGAAGCAGGCGCGGGGGGAGCTTGTGGGCAGTTCTCAACTGTCTGGTCATGTAGATCCGAGAGTGCAGCGTAGTCCCCACATGGCATCTCCCTCCCGTTCTTGACTGAATCTCTCAACCACTCCGGTGTCACCAACGCTCTTTCTTGCTATCAATACGATCAAAACGTGAGATGTGGGCTGTAACTGTAAGTGAAGGGGTACTTACAGCATCGGTCCACTTCAGATGTCTCTCCAACCTCTTCCTCATCCCAATAGCCGTAATGACCACATCTGCCTCCTCAGCGTGACTGCACAATTTCGCTCCGGAGCTTTCCACGAGATGAAAGAGTTCAGATATAACCGAACCATCAAGCTTGACCTGAACAATATAGATTTTGACCCCCTTGAGTGGGCGGGCTGAAGTAGAAGAATCTGTCGAGTACTTTAGGTGTTTTGGGCTGGGTTCGGGTGTTGAGGAGGAAGAGTTTGCGTGCTCTGGGGGTGCTGGGCGCTTGAAAGGCATTAAAGAACAAGCAGGTCTCTGGAGTTAACCAGACAGACTCGCTGGGAGATCTGCCGCAGTACGGGCGTTGAAGCTTTCAAGGTTTGATGATGTCAGTTGAAGCATCCAGCTTCGGGAAGGAATCGGCAGTTACTGCTGAAGCCAGTACTCAAGAGTTTACTTGATGTCTTGGACCGTTCGAACTGACATGATTTTGTTGTTGGCAACAGGAGGGGTAGGCCATGAGCCAAGCAAAGGGATGAGAGGCGTTCGTCAAGGTATGAATCGATGGCCGATCACAACATGTACACTTTGCATTGCACTCCCACAACCCACGAGAGTCAAGTAGCATTGGATAAATCGGGATTGAACGTCGGTTTTCATCCACAATCGTATAGTGCGACAGCGCCATACCCATACTAAGGCAACCCCAACTTCAAGCTCAAATCACGACCGACCCTCAGAGATCACAAGGAACCAGATCATTCCTTGAAACGCCCCCCTCCGTACACCGCAACATACCCACCTTCGTCCTACTTGAGTTTCAGAACGGGGATAACAGAGACGTGGTTTATAAGGATGCTGATAACGCCCAGAGAAGTACCAGTGAGTCTTCTGTGCGTAAACGGGTAAGGGCCAGCTCACCTGCCATTGTTGGGACCAAGCGCTCATGAAACTTCGTGACCGAATGCCAGACGACGTGGGTTCACGAAGCATACGTACCCATATGATCCACGATGGATGGGTGGGGCCAAGAAGGAACGAATACGCGCCAAACATTTCTCCCGACCTTCACACTCGAACGCGACAAGATGTCGTAGGGAAAGCGGCCCACCAGGTACCAAACAACCTCGTCCCTGAGTGGGTTAGATCGGTCTGACGACAAGTTGAGCAACGCGAAGGGTCGACGATGAAACAGCGGGTTTTCTCCAACAAACTGCCTCGGAGAGAGGGTAAAGCTGCGACTGCGAAGATGGAAGCGAGCGGGCGAAAAAGGGTGGAATGATTGAACGATGGGCAGAATTCCGGTCGTAGACTGTGCGGTTCCTCCGCTGTGCTAAAGCCGCTGTTGCCATGTAAACTTCAACCAACCCTTCTCGGCAAACCCAGGAAAGCGACTACTCAAGGCTCCTTCGATGTCACTATGAAAAACGAGACGGGGACCATGGCGGAGGGAAAACTCCAGACTTCGAAGTTTGCTGAAATGAGACAGGGAAAGGACATGATTGACATGGTCCCAATTTCCCATATTCGTCAACATGGACGTCTCGCTGTACAAAAAACCGCAAATGATGAGTGTTTCGAGTGGAGGGTTTTGCAGCTGAGAAAGAAGCGTCTGAACGAGGCGAGGTGTCAGGATGTGGTCGAAGGTTGATGTTGATGCGACGAAATCCGTCAATTGGAAAGGATGTGAAAGTAGTCGTATGCGGTCGACTGTGTCTGTGTCGGGGTCATGAAGTTGATTAGAAATGATGACACGTGACAGACGTACCTATCGTTCTTTGAGACGGTGAATGAAAATGTATCTTGAGCTCACGTAGCGCAGTAGAAACGGACTGAAAAAACAGCTGGAGTGGCTCGATGTCTACTTCCCACACGGCACAGTCTAGTTGGACGAGATTCACGAATTCGAATTGTTGAGAAAAGATTGTGCTAAATCCAGGGAAATAAGAGGTATCAACCGTGAGCGAAGTGAGTGAAGACTCTCGATTTTCAACGCTGCCGGTGGGCAAGGCCTCTCTGGGATTTCCAGAGTCTTCCGGATCGTCACTCCTCCAAACACCCAATTCGACGTATTCCACCCACAATTCTTGTAAAAGGGGATAGGCGTTAACCAACGCTGGCAGCTCCTCCAACGAACTGAATTGGCAATCGAACAATGCCAATGCCCTCACCGAAGGGAATTCGGTGCAGATAACGCGTTTGGTATCCTGGGATAGCTCATTCCAAACAGTTCCGTCCAGGCGCAATCGGGTGATGTTCTTGAGATAAGGAATTAAACATATGAGACGGACGTCGTGGAAGTGGGAGTGGGTGTGTAAACTTGTCAAACGCAGGTTACGAACATTTTGCGCGAGGAGGGGGTTGCTGAGAATGAATACAGGAAGCTGGCAAAAGTCGAGGTTTTCCAGCGCTAAGGTATCGAAGAGATGCTTCCGGCTGAATGGCAGCCAATCTCGACACGTCAAGCTGCAGGCGCGCAGCGCTTCGAGATCGTCATCCAAGTTGTCGATGATGATGTCGATAAGTTCTTGTGGAAGTGAAGGAGGCATCCGAGTCGGCGCTTTCGCTCACACCGTTAGGCTTTTAGGTTCATTATTCAGTACTAACGACGCCTGGCACGCTTCAAACTCACTTGTAATTGTCGTTATTAATATTGCTGCCTGGCTGATCCACACCCTAGAATTCGAGGATGGAGTAATCAAGGAGGATGAAGTTAAAGTCAACCGAGCCAGCAAACCTTGAAACCCAAGCCACGTGAAGCCGACTCTTTCGGTTGCCAGAGGTATACGTACCTACAAAAAGAGAGATGGTAGTTCCGTCATAAAACCAACTGGCATTGTCGACATTGGTGCGCAAATACAGTTCCACCCTCGTTGTGTTCACATCATTATCTGACACTCACATATCAGTCATGGTTTGAATATGGTCCGGTCTTGGATAGTAACGGTGTAGATGATAGGTCCAAAAAATGTCTACTCCCAGCCCTAGTGGCAAATCCTTACATCACTCGAGACAATTTACGACTTGACGACATACTACCGTTGACGATACACCACAGGCCTCCTCCCAGGCGATCGAAACCTCTCTCCATCCTGAAGGGCTGAGACTGGCGCAGAGTGTTCTGTGTGGGATGGAGCGTGCAGCTCTGGACGAACTCTGTCCAGATGATGCGCCTCAGGCGTTCGAAATGTCTCTCCATCCCGAAAGGCTGAAAACTCCGCAGAGCGTTCCATGCTGGGTGGAGCTTGCATCTCTGAACGAACTCCGTCGATACGATACATCTCAGGCATTCGGAACCTCTCTCCATCCTGGTCGGCTGAAAACTCTACAGAGTGTTCCGCGTGGGATGGCGCTTGCATCTCTGGACGAACTCCGTCTATATGATACATCTCAGGCATTCGAAACCTCTCTGCATCCTGGTTGGATGAAAACCCCACAGATTGTTCCACGTGGGATGGAGCTTGCATCTCTGGACGGATTCTGTCCATATGATACATCTCAGGCATTCGGAACCTCTCTCCATCCTGGTTGGCTGAAAACTCCACCGGGCGTTCCACGTGGGGTGGAGCTTGCATCTCTGGACGAACTCCGTCCGTGTGGCGCATCTCAGGCATTCGAAACCTCTCTCCATCCTGGTTGGCTGAGAACTCCACAGAGTGTTCCGCGTGGGATGGAGCCTGCCGCTCTGGACGAAGCCTCGAAGCTTCGTCCCGAAGTTCATGGACTGGGTTAGATCTCAAAGGTGACCTATCCTGCGTGAATTCCCTCACTCCATACTGTTCCATGTGGTGCGATGGATGCCATTCCGGAGTCCTGATGCTCTCATAGATGGGAGGGGCATGAAGGGGAGGGGCATGAAGGGGAGCGACACGATCTCCTTCCAGATGGATGATGGCGATGTTGTTAGAGACGGTCGAATGCTGTGCAATACCATCAATTTGGGCGAAAGCCTGCTTGAACCCAACAAGTCTCTGCACCCGAGTCTTGCATTTGGGGCAACGAGACCCTTTCCTCGCTGTACCCGAGCAAGAGTCGCATCCAGAGTGGGAGCACGGACGGAAGACGCAGGTTGATGTAATTCGTGGATGTAATGCGCAACTTGGGGGTCGATCGGGGTCAACAAGGTCGGGCAGCTGGAAACCTTGCGACCGATCCGGCTTATGCGCGGATTTGATGTCTTGTTGTGGTTGCCGTTTGTTTCTCGAATCCGCGAGATAGTCGTCGGCAATTGAGAACCAAGGGACGTTGTTCTCAGCGTATGATTCTGCCGTGATAGGGCTAATCGGCGGTAAGACGCCGGTGACGATCTGGGATCCTTATTAGCAGAGCCGATCGAAACGGAATCCATAAGATCACATACCTCCCAATCAGAAGGACTAAGGATGTGGATATGGAACCGGTGCCCTTGTTCCTCGTCGTACATCTATACCGCTTCAGTTAGGATGTAGTAGAGTTGGGTGAGGACCGATTTCGACTTACTCTGGGAGACACAGAATCCTGGTATATCCTCTGTTCGCTGTAACAAGTTTAGGATCGGTTGGGAGCACGTATGTTTAAACTCACTTTTCCCTTCCAGGCGCCAATCCCAGACGCGGAACCATTGTTGGAGGCGGGGGAGAGGCCGCACTCCACAACATATACCGCTCGGGAGAATCAGGAGGGAAAGAACCGGGTAAAAACATGGGTGATCCTGCGAAGGGAGGGTAGTGTGGCGTGGATGATGGGGGACTTGAATAAACTTGCGAAGGTATTTTCACCATCCGGGGAGAAGACATGTATGACTGCTGCACAACGGGATAGTTTTGCGCCGGTGGTAATGTGTATGTGGGCAGCACGACGATAGGAGCTACTGGGTAAGTGGACCCCGGGGATGGTTGTGATACGATGGGTCTTCGCCCTTCAATCGGCGGATCTCCCTCGTAGGAGCTTTGCTCATCGTCGCTTCCTCCGCTTTTGTGGAAACAACAGCAGATGATGTCGAAGAAGCTGGAATCTTCATCGTGCGTGGGAGGCGCGGGCAGTCGTTTATACCGGGCGTTCAAGTGGACCATATTGTGTATTCTTCTTCTGTAGCTAGAAAGCCTCCAATTCTTGACGAGATCTTGGTCTCCTTTCATTGACGGAACACTTGGAAGCAAGTGAGCGCCCCACCTATCTGATGGTGCAATTATTCGCCTTACTCTCGAACGCCGATGATACTGCCAGCCTGTAGCTCCAATTCGTCAGGTGTCTTGTCGCTTTCTAGGGTGCCGTCGGGAGTCCAATGACTCACGCCACGGGTGTGGTGATAGAAAGCGCCAAATCGCTCATCACGTCGAGGGAAGACGTCGAATTGCATACTACTATGTTTTGCCTCACGCATAACTTCTCCTTCGACGGTATAGTTACCGCCATGTGGCCTGACAACAATCTAAGACCAGACATTACTTCATGGTGTGATGCGTAAAAATGGAGGATCCAGACCTGTTGTACAACACCGGATTGGGTCATTACGCCATCAAGCCATGGTTGTAATCCAGCAACGATATAATCTTGCTCCTCACTATGGGTAGTTGGCTTGTCCTTCGGAATACCAGAGATCGCGTTCAGACCTTGACCATATACATGAGAAGGGAAAAGATCAAGAAGATGCAAGGAACACTTACTCCCAACCGAAACCTTAATCGCTTCCGGCGTCTGGCTTGAGGAAGTGTCGAATGTAATCCGCATGGCTTCCCTTTGAAACATCGGCTACAGCGACATCAGAACCAGCCCACTGACGGGCATCCCCTCACTCACTATGATGAAACCTCCAGCCTTGACAACTTTCGGAGGTAGCTTGTGGGCATATCTGGCGACAGGCACCAATGTGAACATACCCAGACTCTAGTAACAAGCTCAATCATGTAGACCAAAGAAGAAAAAAGAATCGAATAACCCACTTTTTGGGGTATGGTTGGGGAAACACCATCCGGAACGCGGAGGGTACGATGAAAACGAAACTGTACACCTCCGGCTGTAACCGCCATGCCATCATCGCTCAGCTTTGCTAAGGTGTGACTTGGTGTCGTGGCATGTGCTAGCCCATGATATTCGGTATATTTGGTCCACCATTCAATGAGAGGCATGGACCTACAACAAAAATGAGACTCGGTGAGGATGACCAATCCGGCGCCCGACTCACTCGTCGATTTGCAAGCCGCCCGGAGCAGTGGCGTCAAACTGAGTGGAACCCCTCGTGACGGTGCAAAGTAGTTGATCTTCAATGAGGTCGTCTGGGACGTCGTAGCCTGAAAACCGGAGTGTGAGAATGCGACGTCGCACGAGGGACGTGTACACCTTACCATCGTTTCCGATTGCCTTAAGGATGTCTTTGAAGTGAGCATATGGATGAACATTCTCGATAGTGACACGTTCCATTATATCACCAGTCACTTCGCTATGCCTCAGACCAGTGATTTGGATAGAAGTTCGTCCCTGGGATGCCATCATTCGTACGGACTTGATGTCAAGATCCAAGTTGTCATTCGATGGCACAACTGTCTAAGTAAACCCCATTGCAATTCAGTGAATTACAACCCTCAGCATATGTGGGCGCTCTCACCTTCCTTGAGTTCCGATCCGGATGATATACGGGCTGCGGGGACTACATGCTCCCGTTATATATGAATCCGCCTTGGACTGAAACAGACAGATACGCACGGGGGGAGCTCGGAAGTTGTTGATCTACGTATAACGGAATTCAGGATTAAACGGGTGAGGAGTGCGTTTTGAAGGGCTTACTTGAACGTTAGGAGACGTGCCAATCCCTCGACCAGACGCCAGTTTCTCAGACAATTGTTGTCGGCTTTGTTCGTCAACTTCCCTGGCCAGCTGACGCCAAGTATTCTGAGCACGTTCCAAAATGGGTCTATAATCAAGAACACCATGTCGGCCAACGGATAATAAGGAGAAGGTTGTTCTGCTTACGGAGACCAGTCTGGGCCTGGGGGTGTGTTGAGACGCTGATCCAAGGCTGCTACCTGTAATGGATAAGCACTTGTGTCCCGGCTTTGGTCGAGGAAGAGGACGTACCATTGCCATGATCTCTTCTATACCTGATGAAACCATTTTGGTTAACATGGTAAAACTCTTCTCGTTCGTACTGGAGTATAGTATAAACGGGGTTAGAAAAGGTCAAGGTGGGTTGACGCACCTTTGCATGGCATCCATGACTTGAATCTTGAATAAAACCAACTTCAGACTGGAGTCGAAAGAGAGAGAGGTGTCGAAGCTGACCGAATGGGTGCTAAGATGATGATTGACATCCTCAATAATTCGTTTAATCTCAATCTCAATCTCATCTCGGTTCCACGTCCTATCTCCCAGCGAACGCTTCAGTTCTTTCTGCGTAGCCCTATGCGATCGTTCGACGAGTCTTGAAGCACATTCCGCCGTGAATATCAACGAGAGTATAAACCTACAATATTGAAAACACTCACTCTGACAGGACGGTCATAGCATCATTATAATCATCTGAACTGATAGCATCCCGACTCTTTGTCTGCTCAATGGTAACAATGATGCGTTCCAAACGGCCGGACAGACGCTGAAGGTTGGTTCGATTATCCTTAACCTGAGATGCGTTCCCTCGTCAGCTCCGGCATCTCGACCCGCCACCCGTCAGAAAGAACAGTGCTCACCTTCGAAACTACGCCTTGGATGAATTTGATCCCCGAAAACACCTCACCTGGAGTAATACTCATGGAAAGGGTCGCTCAGCACTCTGTGCCAACCCAACGCAAATGGTTACAGGGTCCCCGGTCGGAAGAAGGGGTGTGGTTCACGAATAAGGCGCAGCTCAGGCATAGGATGTGTGTATTACTAGATTAGGGCGAACATGACGGTAAGCCCTGCATGGTCGGTGATAACAAATGCCCGCATGAGCGCTTAAGAGCCTGCAGGCGTTCAAATCTGTTAAGCGCGCGAAGATAGGATTATAAGATCCCAGATGCATGACGTATGGGGCTAGGAAAGGGCATAACATCTTTGGCAAGCCGGACATATGCGCAGGAGAAGACCCAGCGGTTGAAGATGGTTTATTTCCATTGGTCAGCGCTGACCAGAATGCACCGCCCACAGGCATGGTTGGGCGCCAGACCCTGAGCGCTCGCAGTTTATGAGCCCCCGACAACAGCCGTACCCTGAGTATCATCGATCAATCACCGGGCACTAGGTAGGCTTTACAGGGGTCATGGGTTACTCACGAGGAGAGGAACGGTTAGCGCGGGTGGAAAACGCTTCGAACAGTAGCCGCTCAGTCGTACTCTTGTGCAGAGTGCTAGCGGAAGCTGGTCCAATGCAGCAACTCATCAGTTCATGTCCTTCGCTTCATGGTTGTAGCAGCAGAGAGAGTTTCCCAAAGGGTTTGTTGGCAGAATGAGGCATGCGGCAGAAGAGTCTGAAAATGCGTCCGAGTCCCATACGGTGTTGACAGTTGGGGCCAAAAGCACTTGAGCTTCGCCTGACTTCGCCACATTTTTGAATGCGTCCACTGCCAGCTCCACGCCCTCCCTCTCGAGCGGACAACAATAACTAGAATATCTACGGATTACCACCATCTAGAACATGCATTGACGAGGCGAACAGGAATCCCTCGAGTTCAAACAACAATTCTCTTGCTATGTAACTCACCCTCAAACATTGGCGCCAAATCTACTGCCTCGTCCTCCGCCTATTCCTAGCTTTCTGGGGGACAGGATACATTCACCCTGATGAATATTTTCGAAATGCCGAGGTTACAGTAGGTGTGTTTCCTCTCATCCTCTTTTCATACTGTGACTGAGAGGTAGTGGCGATTTACAGGTCCAATCTTTGGTTGGCATCCACTCTGAACTTGGGAATGGGATCTACAGTTCCCTAGTCGGTCAATAATCTCACCATTCCTCTCAACCAGTCTTCCGTTCGCCATCATGAATCATTTTATACCCCTACAAGCTTCCTCCGCCCTGCCCCCAACAACCATCTCAGAATTACACAAGTGGATAACCTAGTACATGTGTTTCTAATCCAACGCGCATTATTGTTATTCTCCTCCTTCCTCCTTGGTACGCTCTTTTATTCTGTTTTCCGTCGCCTGTGTTAGTCTGAACGAACCATGCCAGAGTGGCGTTAACCAACCTCCTCTTATCCTCCGTCCCTCTTCACCGCGAAATCACTTGTTCTCCTCGCATCTTCACACACTTTCCAACTGCGCCCCTTCTCAAACTCCATCGGGGCCGTCCTACTCGTTCTCGTATTAGTTTCGTTCAAGAAGGTCGTGGAGTACGGGAAGTTGCATCGGCGAGTGGGTATAGACGGCGAGGAGAGTAAAGGAGAGGAAGGGGGGAGCGACCAACGATGGGACTTGCGTTTGGCGATATCATTTGTCTTGGGGCATTTGAGCCCGAATCACATCCCTAGCGTTCATCCTCCCAACGATCCTCCAACTCCTCCGTTGGAGTCTCCTCTTTCCTTCCTCCCCTCAAATATCCCGAACTCTACAATCCTAGCTTCCTTCCCGACGCTCTGCGGAATCCTACCAACACTCCTTTTCATCATTTCGACGCGCTCTACCTCCGCTCATCACTCTCAACCAAAGATGGGATCGTAACCCCCCTGGACTTCCTCGCATACAACCCCTCCTCCGATAACCTTTCGGCAAACGGTATCCGCCCACGGTACCTTCACATCCTAATCAAACTCCCCTTTATCATGCTAGGATCCAGAGCATCCTGGGTTTGGCTACGAGTGTTTTTCAGGGAGATGAGGGTTGGTGGGGGAAGTGCTGCCAGTTTGGTAAACCAAAGTGCGTTCCTCTTTATTCGGCTTTGGCTAGAGCTGATTTAATTCGTGTGGAATAGCGTTGGTCTTCACGATCATGTCCGCCATGATGATATCGACCATCCAACCACACCAAGAACTGAGGTTCTTAATCCCACTACTGGTTCCTTTCGTAGCGTTTGTGGGGATTAGTACATTCTTTGGGAGGGTTTGAAAGATATTCTAGGTATGTTCCCCCTCTTCTTCCTTCATCCCCTCGTGGACTGACCCTCCACGCAGATGACATGGATAATATCCAGCGTCTTCCTAACCCTCTCGTCGGCATCTTCCGCCAAAGGGGTGTCATACCCTCCCTCTTGCACGTTCGTACCCTCCTCGACAAACGTTCGGTTGGGAGCGAGGTCAGGGTCGTGTATTCACAAACATACATGCCTTCTCGACAACCTTTGGGCGTCTCACAACCAGGTTAGCACCCTTCATCTTCTTCTTTCCGACTTGTGGTGATCCTGTTGTGTTGCGCTGAAATGGATGTAGATTCTGGGAATAACGGACCTTGGCCCACCATCCTCACCCCCCTCTCCCCGATAAAAGATGCATACATAGTCGCCTCCCTACACACAACACCTCGCATACCATGTCCAGCCAGATGTTCCCCCATTTGAACCTCGATCATCTTGATGGAATCTGGGGGATGGGTTGAGGGATGGGTTGATGTTGGAGTATTCAGGTGGCAGGGGGCGGGTGAGCAGGGTGTTGTTGGGTAGGGTGGTAGGATTTCGGAGCGGGTGAGTGAAGAGGGAGAGTGAGGAGAGTGGAGAGGTCGAGTGTGATGACATGGCTTTCTGGATCCATTGACTTTCGGCACCTATGGCTTGATTTGGATTAAGAGTCAAGTGGAACGCGTTCGTACGCTTTTATATCGCACGACGCGTAACGCGATGGTGTCCGCGACGCTTCATCCATACAATGATACCAGACGAGGAAGTGGGACCTGAGCGCGAGGATGGAGTGAGGAAAGAGAGATGGTGGGGAATGTGGCTTTGGCGGGGTTTTGGTCAAGCCGGAGCCTAGGGAGGGGACGTCCTTGAAGCGATCGATGAGGAATTGGGAGATACCTCGTGATGGTTTGGCGAACTAAAGTAAGTCCCCCCTCCGTCACTTGTTCATACTGTCGATTCTAACGTCGCAGTTTCTACAGATAATACCGGTCTTGGTAGTTCATCTGTCGCTCCCTCCAAGCAGAGCTATCGATTCTCATCAACAACCGATCATCCAGGCTCCTTGATCATATGCTCACCGTCTACTCCATACCGTCTCTCCAAACCTCCCGTCAACTCTGCGCCTACCTCTATACCAACGCTCCGACCACCTCCTCTCTTCCTCCTTCTCTGTGCACAACCTCAACCTCCCCATTCAGCATCGGATTGCGACTCGAATGGTTTCAATGAGGGCACGACGCGAACATTATCGGGCACGCCATGAGTGCATACACAAATCTCTTTCAGTCACCAGCGCAAAACCCCAGCATCCTACTGCGACAGCGACACTCCCCTACGGTTTTGTGGTCTTCGGAGGTGGAGCAAAAACCATTTGGACTGGGGATTGTAACTTGCTCTATGGAAGTTACCCAACCACCGATGGCAAAGGTTGGATCGGCGCCTCCAAGGATCACGCCCATCCACGATCACGGTATGGACTATCGGCTTGAAGCCATCGTTCCTCACCGACGCCTCGATGAACGTGAATCTCTTCACTCGCCAGGACCTGTCTCCTGCCCCAGCCAACCACTCCAAGCTCACCCTCGTCGCCACCGACTTCCATACTACCGGAAGAAACGCACTCGTGCATCGGAAGGGCTTTGGAAACCTTCTCGCTGCTGCTTCCGTCAGGACCGCCAATCCTGCGTTGCAGCTGCGAAGGATCACGAAGAGCCGGATCCCGCAACTATCACCATTTGGACTATTGGATTCTCTATGGATCCAACTCGCTTCCATTGATGGAGTTGAACGGGTTCGTATCGCCTTCTTCTTTCGCTTCCCATCCTGCTTCAGCTGGGCACTGCAGACCTGGTGTGGGGTTCGGCCTGTTTGCTCTCCAGTCTGTCGTTTTGCTTTCTTGAATCAGGTGTAAGACCGATATGCCGCTGTCTCTGCAATGTACTCGTGTGTGCGTGAAGTACCGTCTTGTTGAATTACGATTTCGCTTTGGATCTCTTTGGTTCAATTTGAAGAAATGAATCACCAATTCATGTCGTACAGCCTTGTTCACGATCTAGGCAAGACAGGGGTACTGTCCCTCGAATATATGAAAGTAAACGAGCATTGATTACTACAGATGATAATCTACTCCGACAAACCTCGAGAACGCGCGTAGAAATCGCAACCCGTCGTCGATAACCATACGCAAACTCCATGAGACGAACTGCAGGTTCTCGTCACCCTCAGACAAGAGTGACATGTTGGAAGGCAATATCCCAATGCTCGTTTGACATCTTCAGGCAAGCAGCTCACGATGCGACGGAGATAGAGGTGGGACAAAGGTTTACCAGCATATCGGCTCCATACGTGAAAACCAGACGGGTTCCGTTTTGTGAACTCCAAGCTAGATCCACTGGTTCGTGACCAGATAGAAGATGTATTGGCGAAGTGAAGCCAGGGAAGGAAGACGTTCGACAATTTGTAACGCCTTGGCTGACTCCTAAGTAGGGAGCCTAAGGGCCGAGAGTGTGTACTTCAGGGACATACACATCGTTTTGGACTCCATTACGCCTCAAGCGGCCAGTAAAGATACGAGGAATTGGAGCGGAATATCGAGGTTAACCCGTGGCAGGCTCCACTGGAGTGAAGGCACAACTACCGTAGAGAGCAAAATTCGCCGTTGAAGTAGGTGGGCACAACGACGTTCGGACCTACAACGATCATTCAGGAAGCAATACTAGGTCCTGGGTTTCGTCGCATCATGATACTCACTTTCTAGTTCTCTCTGCCCTGTAACCCTGACATCTGGTCGATTCTGTCTGATCCACTACAAGGCCGGCGCTCCTCGTGTCCTCGCTACCCTCCGGCCACCTCACGATCTCCCCAGGTACACTCTTCGCTCGAGCACACAGTGAAAAGTCGGAAGACCTGGTTCAATCTGGCCTTGGCAAGACGGGTCGGACATCTTTTCGGTGGTTATATGCACTCTGAAGATGGTAGTCGACGGGTGTCTTGTCAGAAGCACCGGTGAAGAGGTCACAGTAGGTGGTGTACAGTGCTTGACCAGATAAGTATCTTCGGTCAGGTTTAAAGGTTGAACCCGTATCGGCGCAGGTAGGTATCTCGACGAGTAGGAGGTCGCAATCTACTGAGGGTGCACCATCGAGGGCAAGAGGAAAACCAGACGCACCAGCAACGACCGGGTTGATGAATGCGCAGATAGGACTCCAGGAGTCGGCCTTGTCCATCTTCCTTCAAAGAGTGAGCAGTAGTCGAAGAGGGTGGTTAACTGGTCGATTGAACGACCCGGTCCGAAACAGGAGACTAGAAGGGACGATTTCTCGGTCAATGATGGAAAGGATACGAAGCTGAACAAACGCCCGAAGTAGCTGCGATACGATGTGGCGAATTGCTCACAGCTCCGAAAGGACCAACTTCAAAAAGGATGCAGTCCAGGTCAGCAACCCCAACGAACACAAACGGGCGATAATCAACACCCAAGACACGATGGCGCGGGTGCTGGGAGGCAAGAGTCGCTCGTGGCTGTGCTTATCACACTCATCTTCCCATCCAGATTCGGCGCTGCGCTTCTCCATCTCCCACCACGACCAGCATCTGAATTTTCAAGTAACAAGCAAAATCATGTTCAAAAGCAAAGGCAAGAAGAAGGGTGTCGCTGACGCCGTGTTGGATAACTCCGGTTTCGCTGTAGCTTTCATAGCCAATTTGGCTGATGGCGCAATCGCCGTCCCAGGGTTGAAAGCTGCAGCTCAAATAGCAAAGCAGTTGATCGAGGTTGCACAGGTGAGTTGATTGATTGTCCAACGATGGCTTTCTTGACGGTAGATGGATTTGTAGAAGGTGAAATCTAACAAGGAAGATTGCGAGACAGTTGCCAGTCGCACCTGCGAGCTTGTCGGTACTCTTGTGAAATGTCTCGAGGGGAAGCGAGAAGAGGAGATCGAGGAAGGATTGAAGGGAAATATTGACGAGTTTGGACGGTATGTTTCCTTTGCGACTGATGATAGTCTTTATAGTACTTCGTAACACCATTGATCCATAGACAACTCGAGAAGATCCGAACCGAGATGCACAAGATGGCATCTCGCAAGACTCTTTCTCGCATAGTGAACCACACCAAAGATGCTCAAGATATTATCCAGTGGAAGGAATGTTTGGATCAGGCCCATAAGACATTCCAGGTTCGGATATTTGCTTCTTATGTATAGCTTTGACAATTTGACACTGCCTAATTGTAGATTCAATTGGGGATTGGGGGAAGGTTATTTGCAGCTGATGCTCATCAGCAAGTAATGAGCACTCAGCAACAAGTGATGCAAAAGTTAGATGCTATCCAGCAAGGAGTTGTATGTATAGTACCTGGATGTATCTTCTTTTTATGTCTGACCAGTTTGACAGGTTTTACCTCCAAATCTCAAGTAAGATATATTTTGCTCTGTGACTATGATAGTAAACTCATCCAAGTATAGTCTTCTTATTTCACGAGCTCTACCTCCAGCACCAGCCATCTTTTTTGGCCGAGACCAGTATCTTACGGCTGCTGTTGATCATATTCTCCACAGCACTGAGCCAACTAGATTGGCTATCTTAGGTGGGGGTGGTATGGGTAAAACCACCCTCACTTGTGCAATATTGCACCATAATAAAGTAGTGGATCAGTTCAAAGATCAGAGATTTTTTGTGGCTTGTGATGCAGCCACCTCAGCAGAACTTCTTCTGGATTCTATTCTAGCAGTTTTTCAGGTTTCTAGGTCAAACCAAGATGGTTTTCTGGCCTTGGAAACATTTTTGCAGGGAGCATCACAAACTTTGCTGGTTCTAGATAATCTTGAAACTGCATACATGGGTGCTGATCAGCATTTAGTGGTAGAAATTCTGCAAAGAATTGTTGGATATAGTCAGATCACTTTAATAATTACCATGCGAGGGACCCAGAGCCCATATGGTATACAATGGTCAGATTCAACCATGATACCACCACTTCCTTCACTATCACTTGAGGCTTCTCGTGCTGCCTTCCTTTCTGTTAAACCATATGTCAATCAATTTGACATCCTTGATGAACTTCTTCAGGAACTGGACTGTGTACCATTGGCAATTCATTTGATAGCTCAGCTAGCAAAGTATCAACCTTTAGGAGTACTGTTAAAAAGGTGGAAACAGGAGAAAACACACTTGTTGAGTTTGGAAGGAGACCACCGCTTAACCAATATTGAGACATCAGTCTCTCTTTCTTTATCATATCTTTCACCTGATTCGCTGAGGCTTTTGTCAATTCTTTGTTATGTTCCCAATGGAATATATCAATGGGAGGATAGTCTAGACAAAGTGATATCAAATGGAAATGTGTTCTCTGCCTGTGGAGAGCTTTTGAAAGCAGCATTGATCTATGTTCAAGAGGGAAACCTCAAGGTGCTCTCACCAATTAGGTACTACATCTTACAAACTCATGGTCCTAGTATTGAAGACATATCAGGAATTGAAAAATTCTACATCAAGTTGATACAGAAATACAAAAACTGGTCTTGGAATGATGGAACATATCATGACACATATAAACACCTATTTCCTGAGATTGGAAATATCACATCAGTATTTTTAAAGGCTCTTGATAATCATGGAAGCTCAGAGATTGCTGATGGAATTATAAAGATCTCATTGTTCATGAATACCTGCTGTCCATCAACACAACTATTAAATGCACAGTTGCATCAATTGTCAACCTCAGACATGAATAATCAGAGAGGAGAAGTGCAATTTATCTTAGGGAAAACATTATACCTTATAAGCCAGTATGCAGAAGCTAAGGATATGCTGGGCCAGGCTAAAGCACAGTTTGACATGATTGGATCCAAGTTGGGGGCTGTGCAGTGCCTTCAGAGTTTGGGCAACATTCTACGCATGGAGAACAAGTATGCAGATGCCAAAGATATGCTGGGCCAGGCTAAAGCACAGTTTGACATGATTGGTGAGAAATTAG